>CM050171.1:36721266-37038766 GCA_027410445.1 Discoglossus pictus | reverse complement strand
AAATACACACAACAAACACATAAAAAGCTTACCCACAGCAAGGGGGGCACCCAGGACCTCTGCAAGTGAAGTTACACCTCAATTTAAGTCCAAATTTCGAAGTTTAGACACCCGTAAATCACCTAAGTAAGAGAAAAAATAGCCGCCGAACAAAACTAAAACGAGGCTAAAGGACCCTAAACACGCAAAACACCACCAAACACCTACGGATTTTCCGAAAAAGTCGGACGACATCTGGAAACAAGGACGCAAAATCAGCCACTCATTACGCGCCATTTTAGAACATTAACTTATATAATCTAAAGTACACAGCTACCCTAACGGATTTGCCTCCCGCACGCACTCTATTACACTACACACTGCACACATTCATGACACTTGCATGTAGCATGGTGTATGAGGGTATGATTACTTATCATAAGGGAAACTCACCAGGTAACAATGTAACAGCTCTTGAATTTTCATTTTCTATAGGAGATTTTAAGGTGAGAATTTTCAATGTGCAGCCGATTTAAAAATGAGCAATATGGACAGAAAAAAAAAATTGCATTTATTTTGCTGTTTTTTAGCAAGAACGGTTTAATTGTGCCTTGAGTATAAGATATAAGTTGTGAGATCACTTGTTAGCAGGTTCAATAGCAGATTACACATCACTTGCCTAAATCTAGCAATACGGACATGACTGGATGCACATCCACAACAACTGACCTCTTCCAGAGTCATTTTGTATTAGGACTGACCTTTAACCTCAAAGAGTCCAAGAATCCACTTACAAAGACTGACCTCTGACATTCTAAAGTGTAAGGTTATGAGGAACTAATATCATACTTGAGTAGACTTCCATACCTCTTACACATGGTTTTACTCTTCCTCCTGTCTTTTTTGCCAGCAGCTTGCGTGCAATTATATTATAATTCAGGTTCTATTATATCTCCAACTTGTGTTTGAGTTATCTTTACACAAGATAATACCCTCAGTGGCTCTGGCTGTGTTGTTTCTTAATGCAAAGCCATGTGACACTACAAAAGACTCAGAGGCATACTCCGACCTCAAGGAGTAACTCAGTTAACTTGTTTAATTACTCCCTGGGGTCTTAGCATGCTTAGTCTTTTCAGTTTGATGTGAGTTTACACTGAAAACAACATTTTTATTTAGCTCCTTGGCAATAACTGGCAACAATCACCCATAAGAGAAAGATATCACTCAACCTACATGGAGATTCAAATCTCAGGGTACACAGAAAAAAGCAAGCCCTTTGGATGTAGAGAGATGGGTGTGGAAAGAAGAGATATGTTTGAATATGTTGAGCAAAAGGTCTAACTTTGACATTAAGGAATGCTTGCCAGTGCCACCATGTTTGTTGTATAGTAGACAATGTCAGTTGCCTGTTCACTCATGAATATCCTCTAGAAGAGCGGGTCAGATAACATGGACAGATCAATGAGCCTTTTTCTTCTGCATCGAAAGCCTCCTCCTACCTCAAGAAGTTCACCAACAAAAACTGAACGGGTAGATTCCAGTGCAGCATAATTGCATTTTCATGTTAAAGGAGGTTTTACATTCTAAATGCAAGGATAATTCTAATAAAACAGGACTATAGTAGCCCTGTAACCTATTAGTAGAAGAGTGGTAAATATCAGAAAATAATCTAGATTATCATATGTATTTCAGAAAATGTATACAAATATATCAGAAAGAGTGAATTGAAGGCCCTGATGCAAAATAATTTTGGCCCTATTTGAAAATGTTATATACATTGTACAAGTGTCCAAAATTCTAAAATATATGTAGGTGTGCAGGTCACCCTGCGAGTGATCAGATCATCTTTTGGTAAAAATAATTATCTACATTCACCTCTAATAACTTCAGAGACCCCTTTACTCCAGATAGCAAATAGCTCCTACCTGATGCTGTGTACCTGCTGATATCATATGTATTTAATAAATGTGTCACAAACAGTTCTAATAAAAGGAGGGTTTCTGCAGAGCCTCTTGTATTTTCCAGGAATTCCCTGTAACAGTAAATGATAGTAGAGCAGAGGCAGTCTCAGACTGAATTAAAACAAGCTGCCATACGCCCTAAAATCCCATCTGTTCTACACAATTACTAGTCTCACTCAGTTACAGGGGATGGGTGAAAGGTGCACAAACAGGATATAATAAGGGGCTTCTGAGGCCTGACAAACAGTACAGAGGACTCTACTTTCTGCAAGATCTCCACCATGTTTAAATGGACACTAACAATATGCTCTAATGAAGAACTACAAATAATGACAGCAAAATCATTTAAGGATATTTCAATTATTATTTTAAATTATATGCAATGGTTGGCCACTTGATTACGGTTTTATAAGACATCTCCCAGCATTGTATTTATCTGTCTTAAAGGGATATGGAATGTTCCCTGTTTTTAATATTAAAATGAAACTACCGAAGTGTGTGTTTGGAGATCTAAACATCATTTTAAGCGCTTAAAGTTCCGTTTCAAGTCCCTTTAAATGTCTGTCCCAGGAGCTCATGCACAGTATCTCGTGGAGGTACTAGTTGTCCTAACCAATCACATCTAATACATCTAGTACCAGTAGAAGCACTAGGAGCATGAGCTGCTGGGGGCGGAGCTTTGAAGTGACCATTTGGAAGGTTTCAGTGAGTAAAATAGAGCTTTTAAGCACTTGTTAATTCAATGATGTTTAGATATGCAAATAAACACTTAGGTAGTTTATTTTAATATTAAAAACAGGAAACCTTTAAGTGGGAAGGAATCTTAGAAATGAAAACAGAGAGAGTTAGTTGTACTGTAAAATTGCAAAGTTTAGTGTTAACCATACTAGCTCCCTGAGTAAATGGAGTCTCTTAATATATTAGGGGAAAATGGTAGATAATTATTTTTACAGAAAGAGGACTACTTGTATATAGTTTTGGGGATTTTATATCGACACTTACAGGTATCTACAATGTTTAGAGAATTTGCAAGAGGGGCCCAAATTATTTTGCATCAGGGCCTTCAATTAGTTTTCTTTGATACATTCATACACATTTTTGAAATACATAAGAAAATCGTGAGTACAGTATTTTCTGATATTTACTACTTTATTAATTCTGCTACTAATAGGTTGCAGAGCAACTATAATGCTGTATTAGAATTACCATTGTAATGGAAATGGAGAAAATGGAAATTTTGGATACTGAGCACTGCAGCCAGCAGTAGAAGTCACAAATATCTGGCATTTAGCAAAAGTGTAAAAAGATGAATGTGCAAATGCAATTTATAAATCCCTGTTTCATGGGCGGAACTCTCTGGAAAACATGACTTGTTTTGTGCTACAATGTGTCGGAATGTTGCCTGTATTTAGCAGCTGAGTGATGCAGTGGTTTAGATATGTGGAGGCCAGCAGATGAGTCATGGGACATTTCTCCGGCCGCAGCGGATTCCTCACACACATCTTGTCATTGAGATTCCTTGGGAAATGATCAATGCCACAGTAATCCCTTCCTTGCGATCTGTCAGAGAGACCAGTCAGCACCCAATGGCCTTTGTTTTGGATAGTTCTACATGACCCAGGGGACCATGTATTCATATATGGTGCAGCAAACTCTTCTAGCACAGGGTTAAAGGACCACTTTATTAAAGTGTAAGCACTTTGCCCAAAAAACGACAATTTAACATATTATTAAAAGAAAATTAAACTAACTTATTTTTTTAATTATACTTTTAATCATACAGGGGTTCCAGCCGGTGATAACTGAAGCGCTATGGTACGACTTGAGTATAGTATGTCTTTTAGATGTTAGTCTTTTCAAGATTTATAATAGACCTACTTAATATAGGTGTTTTCAAGGTGCTTGTCCTTTGCAGTCACAAAAGGTGCTTGCGTGCATGTGATTTTAGATTCCTATTGGAACTGCGACCAGGGTGAATTTTGTAATATCTTGGTATCTTTAAGTTTGCTGCCCTTTCTCTTAAGGCACTGTTCACATAGTGTCTTCAAACATGCAAATTACAAGAGGGAGGAGGGAGAGAGAGCACACCACTTCCTAGTATAGATCAGTCAAAACATTAAATGGGTCACAAACACACAATAAACCACTTATGCAGTATTTACATTCAAATGTGAAAACCTCATACCAAGAGGTAAGTAAATCTTGTGTGGATAGATCTTGCACGGTATATGAAATTGGGGAGCGTTCTCTCTTATCTATAGATGCTCACATTCTATATGCACTTATTCTTGATCCAACTTGTAATCCAGATATTTACAAATGTATCAGTCACAATCACTCTGTAATGATATGATCTGAGGCGATATATTGGAAGAAGTCTTTATTGATAAAACAATTTTTGAATATCCTGTCTAAAAACTTGAGTGAATGATCAAACGCGTTTCATCCCTCCTTTGCAGCTTCATCAATGATCAATTTGCCTTCCCTGATCCCTTCTATACGCTTGGAAAACTGATGCACCTCTGGGATTTCCTCTTCATAGCACTCGAGACTTGGCCCAGCACCTTTTTCTCAGCAGCTGATCCCATAAGCACACAACATAACTACATAGCTAGTATCCAGGAACACTCTGATTGAGGACCTGAGGTTATATATCAGTTACATGTGAATGAAAATACTGCATACATTGTTTATTGTGTGTTTGTTACACATTTAATGTTTTGATCTATACAAGGAAGTGGTGCGCTCTCACTCTCTCTGTAAAACACACCTAGCATCAGAAGTAGAGAATAATTATCAGCTTTAATATAAAGCTGAAAGGCCATCTATATTTGTTCTTTTTCTCACTCATTTGGAGATTACAGTGCTCTGAATAGTGGATGAATTTGCCGAATGACCACATGATGGCGATGGATTTGACTAGCACAGTCAAATCCAGAGAATTAGCAGAAGACCATATACGGTATTCTTGTACGCATGGGTGTGTGTATCTTTGAAAACTTGATTTCTCCAGTTTTCCATGTGGCTGAAGGAATCCTTTGTGTGGACAGCTGACCAGTGAGGGGACTTTGTGAAGGACATGTGACCTAACTGACCAGTAAGAAGTAAAGGACATGAGTATGGGGGTGGGATTCAAATACAGGAATAAGAGTAGCATACCAGGCTGTTTCTCTCTCGCTCTTCCTCTATCTCTTCACTACACTGTGAAGGCCTGGTAAAGTATCATACTCTTATACACACACATGGACATAATTGGTAGCTTTAGAATGCCTTTCTGCTAAGTTAAGAGATGTTGTTTCCATAGTATTATTAATGTATTTGTATTAATTATTGTATTCTAATAAATGCACATTTTGTAACCATTAATCTGTAACGCCTCTTGAATATTTTATAAGTGTTATCCGTAGAAGACAAGAATCTCCGGATGAGATTAGAATAATTATTATAATCATAATTAATATGGATTATGAATAATAATATTGTAATTAATTAACCGTTTTTATTACACTCTCCCTCTTGTAATATACTTTTAACCTATTTGCAATTCAGATCAAACACTACATGTCCTAATTTGCAGCTAAAACACTCTGAGTTCTATTTAAAGGATGAGGGCTGTTATTAAAGGGATATGGAAGTGTCCCTGATTTAAATATTAAAATAAACTGTCTACATACACTGCAGAGGGCAGACCGATATAAGCACTATTTGTTTGATTTTAGGCAGTAAAAAATAGCTTTTAATGGCTTCTTAAAAAATAAATTACATGAAAGAAACTAAATAGACCGGTAAATTATAGATCTAGTAGAATCCAGAAACGTATATATTCCTTTAAGGCACATCCACCTAGAATGTTTTAGTTATAACCAGTTGTGAATCTGTTTATTTCAAGGTGTATTTTTATTTGTTTAATAACTGGCACTAGGTTTTGTGAATGTCTAATGCTGTAGCAGTGACTGTTTAGTGACCTCAGTTGGATGTAAAGCCCTAATGTTCTCTCCCTGGGTTGTGCGCGGCTCTGGGAGTGGCGCGTATTGTGTTTGTGCTTTGATGCATGTTCCTTTGCTGTCAAACTGAATCCAGCTTCCTGAGACTGATCTTTTGTCCACATGTTGCTCTCTTTCAAGACATGAAGGGTCCGGCACAGCCGTGAGACACCCCCCAGCGACCTAAATGTGGATCTTCATTTTCACAACAGAGGTCGGTTTGAGCATCTATAATCCTTGAGCGGCCGTGTCACAAACAAGGTCCCTAATGGACGTTTAATGTATTGATTTATTGTGATTGCCCCACATGCAGGGTATTCAAATTACTTGAAAGTTTTACTTAAAGGACCACTGCAGATCAAGAAAAAAAATCAGTTGTTTATCAAGTATGTACAAAATTAACAACATTACCAGCTGTGTAAGCCATTAATATAAAGCAGTTTTTTGTGACAATTATTTTTTTTTAAACTGTGTTTAGCAATACAGAAATCAATTTTGTGTTTACATCACTTCTTCAGAGCTAGTTCATGAGGCTATGTGTTTTGGCTATCCGTAGAGGTGGAGGAGAAGGGAAGAAAGAGCCATTGTAAAGTTAATTGTGATAAGACTCAAATTGACACCACACTCCATTCCTCTCACTGGTCCATAAGCAGACACCTTGCATCATTCCCTGCAACATTATCTGTACAGAAATGTAAACTCCCATCTCACTCACATAACTGCTGCCAATGTATAATGGATCCCTCTAGGGTCCTGTAGAGACATCCATTATTTTCTGCTAATTTGGTAAATAACTGTATGACTTTTTCCTGCTTATTATGACTTAAAATTCTCCAATACTTTTTTGTGCATTGGTCCTTTTAAATTAAACTATATTTGGAATATTCACTTTATCAATTAAATGTTATTAGACAAAATTGCATTTTCCTACAGTAAACTAAGATTATATTTTGCCATTTTGAGCAGTCAGTCAGCCTCCGCCCATAAATGAGATTAATATGTTTTGTTAATGAGAGATCATTGCCATTAATCACTAAGGAATTGGATGCATTGTCTTGAGTGCAGTTACCTGGGTCTAAGCATGCCTAGTCTTTTTGGGTTGGTGGCTGCATTGGACCTAATGCCTTAGGCCCTCATTCAATTGCAATTTGGCCAATTTAATAGGGGTCTAAATAAGCACATAACATATTTTTTTAAAGAAGTTTTTAGTTAGTAAACATCTATCCAAAAGCAAGGTTTTCACTAACTAAAAACTTTAAAAAAAAATGTTGTATGCTTATTTAGAGCCCTATTCAATTGGCCGAATCGCAATTGAATGAGGGCCTTAGTGGGTAATCAGTAATTAATGGCAATGATCTCTTATTAAGAAAAAAAAAAAATCTCTGTGGTTGGATCAGAAAAGCTGGCTGACAGCTCAAAATGGCAAACTTCAATGTTCATTTACTGTAGAAACATTCAACTTGTAAAGTAATTATATTTTAATTATATATAATCTCCATTGAGTCACTTTAATACAGAATAATAGCAACAAAAACGAAGAAGATAATTACATTTGAATAAGCATAACAACCTATTCAGACACACTGGGCAAGATTTACTAAAGTAAAAGATCCTGGAAATTTCTTGGAGGTGTCAAATCTTATGCATAAAGGGACGCTGTAGTCCCATATTTTCTTTAAGAAATAATGAGCAAATGTGAATCTTAATAAAGTAAAAATAAACTTTATTTACAACCTATTATATGCTGGTATGGTCATCAACATAGCAGACTTCTTGTACCATTCATGATGTTATCTGCAGTCATCACTTGACTTTAAATGTTTCGCACCTCAAGGCACATGGCGCCTCGCTTTCAAATTCCTTGAGCATCACTTCTGTCAGTTTATTACATAAACTGTAATAAACCAACATACATATGATCCGGTGTCTTTATTCATGTTTGCAACACACTAAATTTCTTCACACTAAAAATCAAAGGGTGGTGTTTAGTAATGCTCATAAGACCAGTCAGGCAGGTGCCCCTGGCATTTATGCACCGTAGGCAGCTGCCTAGTAGTTCCATTCTCTTCACATCTTCATTCTTAAGTTATTTTTGTTCACATTTTATAACTACCACTGTTATTTGTCAATGCAAATACAAACCGCAGGTTACATTGTATCATGTGACTAATCTGTCGGAGACGTGGGCACAAGGCAAATTTCTTTCCCTGATTTTCCATTAGAGATCCTTCGCTCTGAGAGTAATTAATTCATTAGCAACGAGGACGTTCTGGCAGCGCAGAGAGAAGGGAAATGTTTCCGCTCACTAATGAGCAGATCCAGGCAGTGTTGTGCTAGCTACTATTTATATATCTATATATTTTAATTACTACATGTACCCAGGCATCCAAACTGACATTGCCATTAACTGAGGTTTACATTTTACATTATATTGTAGTGTATTTTCCCAATAAATCTCACAAATTGCAAAGTATATTGCAATGTTGTTTATCTAATTTTCGGCTAAGCATACTGTAAAATTACCCATCTGCAGTTTTAATCTGACAGCTCTGCCAATTTCACAAATAACAAAGTACAAAGCTATGTGTTTGTTATCAGAGCTTCTAACAACGCAGTTCCAGCTATTTTGCACCATAGTCACAGTCAGGAGCTGGTCAGATAGTTACTTTCTTTTAGTAAGAGAGAATAGGCAGATTAGATATGTGATTGCGTTGCTTTGTCATGTCAGACTCTCCATGACCTCATTGACTGCAAACCACCATGCTGCTTCACTTGTTATTCACAACAGAGATACTGGAGTGGGTTGCCAGTTCCTTCTCCAGTGGGCCACAGCATACAGCTCCTGGTATTCCTAGGTGGTCTCCCATCCAAGTACTGACCAGGCCCAACCCTGAATGGCTTCAGGGTGGTGTGACATCTTCATTCCCTGGCTGGAATCAAACCCAGGTTGCAGCAGTGAAAGCACCGAATCCTAACCACAGCCAGATTAGATGGGCCTTTTGATTGTTATCTGCCATCAAATATATGTTTCTATAGGTTTAAAAAAAATATATATTTCCGCAACTCACAATATGGTACTAGGATTAAGCACTTCGATGATATATAAATTAGTCTGTAATACCATGTAGAAGCTGCACAAGATAATCTCTGCGTGATAAATTCAGTATCTCTCAGCTGGCTCATGAAGGAGATAACATCACAAAACACAGATTATATTATTACCATGTGATTTCCGGGCAGATCGATCCAAAGACTCCAAAACATTTACACACTTTATCACAGCTCAATATGATGTGACTGCAAGATCTCTGCATGCAATGCACACGCCACTGCCTGTGTTCAATCTCCCTCCCCTGCACAGACCATTCATTAAGGGTTAATTGTAATGTTCATGTTAATTGTAACATGCTGTAGTCAACAAGAAGACAAAAAAGGACATTTCTTACTTTACTCTTACTTTTAAATGGCCTCTGCCTTATACACACACAAACACATACATATATATATATTTATTTACTTATTTATTTATTACAGTGAATGTGAAAGTTGTTTACACTGATGATTACTAATTGAATACAGAGGCCATCAACACAGGAAACACTGTGGGCTTTCATTTATATATATATATATATATATAAACTTCATTTTAGACATTCAAACGTGAACACAAATGTACTATTTATTTAATGTACTATGGTATGGTGGAGGCTTCTATCAATATTTTCCCCACCATAAAGTAAATGATTGTTGTGGTAAACTACCTCCTCAAAACAAAATCTACTACACAAGCATAGGAACCGGCCCCATGCTGATGAGAGGCAGTAATCTTGAAACAGATGTACTTAAGTAGGTTTCCTGGCTTGTGTATAATCCATCCTGGGCTTTGCTTAAAGCTGTGTAATACAGTAGGCATATGCCTAAAGGAAACCTTGATTATAATGGTGCTGGATTACAAGAGCAAAACCTTTCCGGGCACATTTGCATGCCCCTGCCCAGGTTCCCAGAATGCAATGGAATAACTGTATTTCTTGGAATTATGAGCAGCAAATATGTTGTTTTTATTTAACTTATTTTAGACATTCAAATGGGAACACGAAATGTACTATATACACACACACACATACATACATACACACATACACACTCAATAATGAGCATGCAATGTTCCATATATCAAACAGGGGGGCATTTTACATAGCCGAGCTACCCTGTAATCTGCAAATGACGATTTGCTTTAAATATTTCATGGCCAATAGTGAGATTTTGAAATCCTGAGACTATATTATTATATAATACAGGAAAACTTAATGTGCAGATGTGATGTAGCCAACAGCTGTCGGGAGCAAAGGTTCCTTATCAATTCGAGGAGTGTGCAAAGCAGAATGGGAATGAGGGGAAATGGATTGGCGTGAGTGAGGTTACACCCAGAGCCTCAGGGTCACTGCCATTCACGCAACTTGGCCATGAAATATAAAGCATTTGGCTGAAGATAAGTGTACGTTGGGTATGTAGAACAAACATATGGGTAAGACGAAGGGCTTCTGATGCCTTCCAGCCCGTGTGTCATCATCCAATTTGTTCATAGACCTAACATAAATAATATTCTGAGACTGTTTATAAGGTCCTCACACAGACCCACCATAAACTACCACCACTGATGCAAATAGTTACAAAAATCCATTTTATGTGTAATTGACAATGCAAATTTTAGCCCACAAACTATAAATAGGATATTATAAAGTATGTTGCCATAAAATTAAATATCCATTGATTGTTAGGACGAGCTAGTGGCATTACTTTAACCTTGATGAATAATTTAATTAGTTTACCACCAAAGAGTCCAGGGCTGGTAAAAATCTGGATGTGACTCCAATGCACCCTCACAGAAAATTAAATGTATTTTAAAAAGAGACAACAAACTCACAAAGCTGGTTTTCAAAAAAAAATAAAAAATCAACATTGTATCTATTAGCCGATTGCATAGCACTGCAAAAGTTAAAAATTAAGTTTTTATGTCTGCAAACTGCTTTTGCAACAATTTCAAGACAGACTGTAATTAGATTGTGTGCTGGATTGCCAGTCAAATTCTGTAGCTCTATAGAGAAATGATTTATTCTCTCTACATTGACTGGCTGTCCCTGACATTTCCAGCGGGAGGTCAAAAGATTGCTGCAGAGCTGCATTTCCACCGTGCTACCAATACATAGTTACATAGGGCCTCATTCTATTAGCGGCCGCAGCCGTTGCGGGGCCGCAAGGACCGGCCGCAAGCTATTCGGCTATTCTATTCCCTTACGGCCGGGGGCTCCGGCAGGCTTGCGGCCGGTGCCTTGCTATCTCTTGCGGCCGCTCGCGCCAGAGGAAAGCCTTTGATCTAAAACGGCCGCAAGAGTTTCGGCCGTAAGAAATTCCTATTTGCAATTCAATTGCTCCGGGAAACCTCTCTGCAAGGCTAAAAGCGAGCCGCAGCTTACTTGCAGGAAAGAGGTCTCGCTAGCACCAATTAAGCACATAAAATAGCTCAAATAAAGCCATCCTGCACTTTGAGAAGACTATAAAGGGATTTTAGGTGTTAGAAAAAATAGCACATATACTCAAATCCGTAAAATATTTTATTTTTAATATCCGTAAAATATCCATGTAAAAAGTCCAGAGTGCTTGGAGCACCTCAGACCCGCAGCCGGAAAATAAACAGTTAATTTGAACTCGGGTTTGGGCTGATGTGCAAGCTTGAGAGTGGGTTACTTTTAATCCTCATGTCCCCCAATATGATCCCTAGCATTTACAGAGCTGTACAGTGCAGGCTTGAATTTATTTTTGCGTTTTTAGATTTCTGAGATTACGGCCGGTTCCAAGATATGCGGCCGGCCGTAAGAGGAGATCCTTGCGGGGCCGTATAATAGAATCGCGAGTTAACAGAACCCCCGCAAGGAATCGCAGCCTTACGGACGATTTACGGCCGCTAATAGAATGAGGCCCATAGTAATTGAGGTTGAAAAAATACTTTCAGTGCATCAAGTTCAAGCTTTGAAGGTCTCCTCTGCAATATGTGAATTAGTTGTTAATTAATTGATAAATCAATTTTTTTAAACTTTCACAATGTTGTAAGTTCGTTCTTTCATGCGGATTAGTTGCATACATTGCAAAGATGGCATTTATCTAGCTTTTCCTATAATTGTAGATGATGTTACTGCAAATTATGCTTAAAAGAGGCATGGAATTCATCAATACTGCTCAACGTCATCAAACAGAGCACTGAAAAATTATCAAATAATTGTATTTAATGTTTAAAATTTAGTATTATTTCACTGGTTATATATGAACCAGGTAATCCTCAAACAGTCCTATTGGGACTTCCTATGCTTGGAAAGGACAAAAGAAAATCAAAGCACCCTGCAAATAACCATAAACTCTCCTTGCTGCAGTCAAAAAATAGTATGTTTGTAATTTGAGTTCTCTAAATGTTCTACGAGAAAAGAATGTGAAATGACTGCAGTGAATACAGTATATAAGCATTTGTAGTGACACCACACGGATCACTAGCATGACCAACAAGTGGGTTATGAACAAATAGTGACATTTTCAGTGTTTTCTTGGATTCTGAGTGTTCATAAAAAGGTCACGGTTTGATTTAAATCAATGAAAATTATTTACTAGACCTTTTTTATTATTTGGATTGAGGATATATAGCACACCCTCTGGCTAAGGTCACACCACACTTTGAAGTGTGGTCGCGCCACTTTTGCTCACATGGCAGTGTTACAAATGCTCACACTCAGACAGTGCACTCCAAACTATCATAAAACTAGCGAATTGCCCGTCAAAAAATGACGGCAATGAAATTGTAAGGTAGCTAAATTAGTAAATGAATATAGTGTACCTATTTTGAAGTATTGTGATGAAGAGCTGGCAATCTGTGTTGATGTTGCTGCAGCATTAGTGGTGTGGAGCTGCTGTATAAGCATGCTGAATGTGTGCAGTGTAACACTGTGCGTGCGCGAGACCAAACCGTTAGCGTAGTCGTGTACTTCCGCATTGGTGTAAAATGGCGAGTAATGTGTGGTATAGGTCTGTATCGGAATATCCGTAGGTGTTTTGTGGTGTTTTGCGAGTTTAGAGTGCTGTAGCCTCGTTTTCGTTTTGTTCGGCGGCCATTTTTTCTCTCGCTTAGATTTTTTTTTAGTCTCTAAACTGTTTTATTTCGAGTAAAATCGAGGTGTAAGTTGCATTTTTGAGGTCCTGGGTGCTCCCTCTTGGTGTAGGTAAGTTTTTTATGTATGTGCTGTGTGTATGTATTGTGTTTTAAATGTTTGTATGTCGGCGTGTTGCGTCCGATGTTTGCGAGGTCGTAATGTGTGTTAACGTGTTTCGTACGTTGTTTGCGTTCCTCGTAAAATTTAGCGAGTGTCGTAATTTGTGTGTCGTGTTTTTTGAGTAGCGACGTGAATTTTGCGAGGGTTTGAGGCCCTTGCCCAGTGACCTCGCCAGCAACTGAGTCCCTCGCTTCGCGAGGGGCCTCAGTTGCTGGCATGGAGCGCCTTCGGCGCTCCATGCCAGCAACTGAGGCCCTTGCCCAGTGACCTCGCCAGCAACTGAGGCCCTCGCTTCGCGAGGGGCCTCAGTTGCTGACATGGAGCGCCTCCGGCGCTCCATGCCAGCAACTGAGGCCCGTGCCCAGTGACCTCGCCAGCAACTGAGGCCCTCGCTTCGCAAGGGGCCTCAGTTGCTGGCATGGAGCGCCTTCGGCGCTCCATGCCAGCAACTGAGGCCCTTGCCCAGTGACCTCGCTTCGCGAGGCCCGCGGCTCGCTACGCGAGGGCCGCGGCTCGCTTCGCGAGCCCGCAAGCGTGAGCAACGACTCGTACGCTCACAACTATATATGTGATTAACGTAAATGATAAAACAAAGCCGCATTTTATTTATTACTTGCCCTAGAGTAAAAAAGATTTCACTATTTTCGGATATATCCTGTTATGTGCACGCATGGCACGGGAAGCCTCCTGGTGCCGGGCACGCTCACGTCCTGGGTCCCGATGTACTCCCTAAGCCCCTAACCCCCTACACCCCTACACCCCTTGCCGGCTCTAACCCCCTACACCACTTACCGGCCCCAACCCTAAACCACTTACCGGCCCTAACCCTAAACCCAAGCACCTAACCCCCTACAACCCTTGCCGGCCCTAACCCTATGCTCCTGACCATCTTAGCCTAAACCTAACCCTAAACCCCTAACCCCCTACACCACTTACCGGCCCTAGCCCCACTAACCCTCTAAACCTAACCCAAAAACCCCTAACCACTTACCGGCTACTTAGAGACAGCTACATTGGGACATGCGTGCACATAACAGGAAAGGTCCCTATTTTCTAAATAGTATATATGAAGAGCATCTTACTCCATTCATACCAAGTAATAAAACAGAATGCGATCTGGTCATAATCTAGGGATTTATCTACAGTCAAATATGTTTTGCTGTGTAGTGTTTGGCTTTTGGGTGTCAAAAATACTTGTACATACCATACTTTAACAAAATGCATTTGTATTGTATTTCTTAAAGCCCTTTAAAAATGTTGGTTTCACTCAGAAGTTGTACTGTCTCACAGTAACCAATCAGTGGCAACATTCTACTTGAGATAAGTCACTGACATGCTAATATGAAACACTGCACTTTACAGTCTGTGTATTCTTGAGCTACAGCGGGAAGACCCAAACAGGTACAAACTGTATCATTTTAGGCAGAAAAAAATAGAGCTTAAATGAACTTCTGAATAAAGTAAAAGTCAACAGATACACAGGGATATTATATACCCACAGGACCAGATCCACGTTTTTGGAGCCCCTGAGCAGTGAAGTGGAGGAGCCCCTGCGAGTGAGTATGCAAGGTATGCACAGGCCCCTTTTTGCTCTTTCTGTGCATTTAAGTTTATTTTCCTGTTGTAACTCTCTTGTTCTAGGTGGTTACACCCTATTAGCCTAGTCTATAAGCTGCAGCATTTCAGGGGGGGGGGGGGGGGGGGGGGTTAAGCCAGGAACCATTTTTCTTCAAAAAATGGCGCTCCCAACAGGGAATTGCCCTTAGGCGGCTGCCTGCTTGGCCTAATAGGTAATCCGTCCATGTTAACCTAGTGAAATCCAGAATCCTTCCATGGAATGTAATGATAAATTGATGACAGCAAGAAAATAGACTTGAGTATATAGAATGCACCTGTTTGGTTCTTATCTGCCGTCAAATATTTATAGTTACATAGTAATTAAGTTTGAATAAAGACTTTCAGTCCATCAAGTTCAACATTTTAAGATCTCCTCTGATCTGCAATATGCGGATTAAATATTAACAAATTAGTTGTTAATAAATTATGAATCAATTATTTATTTATTTATTTTTTAATTATTAATTAATCCAGAGGAAGGCTAACAGAAAAAACAAAACAAAAAAAAAAGTGAGCCAATCGTCTCAAAGGGAAAGAAAAATAATAATTCCTTCCTGACCCCACATACTAGCGATCGGATTTCTCCCTGAATCAATACGGTCTCTCTAATTATCCCTGGATCAATACTGTCCCTCTAATTATCCTAAATTTCCTTTTTAGTTAAAAATAAATCCAATCCCCTTTTAAAGTTATCTATCGAATCCGCTGTCACCACCTCCTCTGGTAGAGAATTCCACAGATTAACCACCCTCACTGAGAAAAACCCTTTTCTTTCTTTAAGGTGGAACCTTGTTACTTCTAACCTTAAGGCATGTCCTCTTGTCAGTTGAAAACCTCTTGGCACAAAAAGCTCCCTTGACAAATCTTTATACTGACCATGGATGTATTTATATAAGGTAATCATATCTCCTCTTAGACGCCTTTTTTCTAGAGAAAATAAGTTTAATTTGGTTAGTCTTTCTTCATAACTTAGCCCCTCCATTCCCATTATTAGTTTTGTTGCCCTCCTCCGTACCTTTTCCAGCTCTAAAATGTCCTTTTTATGAAGTGGTGCCCAAAATTGCTTCTATACCTTTCTTGATACATGCTAATATTTTATTTGCCTTTGCAGCTGCTGCTTGGCTTTGGGCACTGTTACCTAGGTGGTTGTCCACATGAACTCCCAAATCCCTTTCAATATCTGATACACATAGATTTGCTCCATTAAGAAAATAAATTGCATGGCTATTTTTCCTTCCCAGATGCATAACTTTACATTTATTCATATTAAATCTCATCTGCCATTCAGATGCCCATTCCTCAATTTTATGTAAATCCCTTTGGAGGGAAAGCACATAACTATCTGGTTTAATTACCTTGCACAACTTCGTGTCATCAGTGAAAATGGAGACACCACACTCCAATCCTACCTCTAAGTCATTAATAAATATGTTAAAAAGTAGGGGACCTAATAGTGAACCCTGGGGAACCCCACTTACCACATTAGTCCAATCGGAGTATGTTCCATTCACCACAACCCTTTGCTTCCTGTCTTTTAGCCAGCTCTCAATCCATGAGCAGATATTTACTGCAATTCCTGTATCTCTTAGTTTGCACAATAGTCTCCCATGTGGCACTGTATCAAAAGCCTTTTCAAAATCCAAAAAGACTACATCCACTGAGTTGCCTTGATCCAGATTCCTACTAACCTCCTACTAATATGTTTTTAACAACATCATGAGAAGTTAGTGCTAGCAGCTGGACATTCATATAATAATAAAAAACAAAGAATTGGTTGTCAGAATTTACTTTGAACACATTTCCAAGTAAACCTCCTCCATGCTCCTCCTCTGGCCACTACCCTTTTTTTGGCAAAAGGTTCCAGTGCTCTCTTTGTTGATCCCATTACAACAGACAGTCAAGTTTTGTTACTCTGGTGCATGGGTGTAGGACCCACCCCCCCCCACGATTTTTCAATGTGTTTAGGTGTAGAGAAGCAGTTGTGTGCAGGGGCAGATCTACATTTTTTAGCAGAGACAAGATGGATTCCTCTATTAATAATCGCGCAACTGATGGGTAGAGAATGAGGTTATATATATTACGTAAATGGACCACTGTAATTCAAGAAATAGGTACTCGTTTGTGAAAGTTTATGTAGAAAAATCAGAATTTTTGGAAGATAGAGGAGTCCATCTTCTCTTTGTTAAATTACTTCCTGACAGCTGAATCATGAAGGGGTAACTTTTTATCTATCGGTCAACAGATGGGTAGGGAATGAGGTTACAAGGCTTTGTTAGATAATTGAATCTGATGGGAATTGACTCCACACCACTCCCCCCCTTCCCCGACAATACCAGAAGCAGAGTGCTTGCTTCAATAGATATAAGCACTGTTCTCCAGAAATGTAAATGCCACTCTCACACATACATACACCTTCCACCAACTTATCATGGATGCCTCCAGTGTTCAGAAGAGGCATCTAAATTAACTTTTCTAATTGAAAATTAGCTTTATGGTGACTTTTTTTTATAGTCAGACTCAAAGCTATAAAACATATTCACTGTATAACTGTCCTTTATTTGTATGTCAGTAGGAATCCATGGTATGTCCATCTGACAAACAGTTAATACACGCCGGTAGCTGTTTATGATAGGAGATGATTAATGGCGTCCTCTCTTACTGGTGGGTCAGCAATGCAGAAACCTACACACATATCAAGTAAACTAAACATGTCAACTGAAAAAGGACACGCATTGCGTGTCCCATATTGGAAAGTATCCCATGTATACAGTTTGCATATTCTTCACCCTCAGTTATTTACATTCTTATAGCCACTGAATACCATATCCACCTCTCCAGGAGGCTCAGACCATGATGTATCCATCCTGCCCCACAAGCCTCAAAGGGCTCTAGAACAGAGGGCTGGAAATAGAAGATCTCTATACTGCTTGGTCCAGAAATTAGCAATAAAATAGAGTGTAAAACAACTCCACTGACCACAGCTTCCAGCAGGTTTGAAAAAATGAATGACCTTCTGGAAGTTCTGTGTTCCTTTAATAATAAACCTGCCTTAAATTGCTCAGTTTTTCAAAAGTCAAAATTAAGGTAGGATAGTTGGAGATTGACAAATGCATCAAATAAGTAAATTTAGTTAGGAGCAGCCACATATTTTAGGAGCCCCTTTATGAATTACGTATATATATATATATATATATATATATATATATATATATATATATATATATATATATACACACACACACATAATGCCTAAAATGTTAGGAGCTAGCAATAACATTTTAGGAACATGTCTCCTTGGCTTCTGATATTTGTTGAACCCTGTAGTAAAGTATCAATAAAAGTTAAAATATTTACAACTGAAAATTATGAAAAAATGCTATTTGGTAATAGAAAAACAACAATTAATGTATTTTGGTGACTATTAGTGGATTAATGGCCTTATTTTGCATTGATGCATTGCCTTTGTTAAGGTATCACAGATTGGCACCACCTTAGCTTGAATCATTATTGGCTCAGTGTAAAAAACACTGCACGGACAATTTATCAACAAATTTGAGGTTGTCCTTGCGCGGATATAGAATTCTGTATGAAAATGCTATCACTAGTGCTAAATTACAAAGGTTACCTGGATTAGTCGGAGTAATCTTACCACCAATAACTAAGACTTTGGAGAAAAAAAGGAGAAGTAGGAACACATTCAATATGAGAGAAAAACAGAGAGTTTCAAGATAAAAAAATAAGAGAAAGAGAGTGAAAGAGCGAGCGAGCAAAAGAGAAGAGAGAGAGAGAGAGAGAGAGAGAAAGAGAGAAAGAGAGAAAGAGAGACAGAGAGACAGAGAGAAAAAGAGAAAGAGAAAATAGAAAGAGAGAAAAAAGAAAGAGAAAAAGAAAAAGAGAAAGAGAGAAAGAAAGAAAGAGAGAAAGAAAGAAAGAAAGAAAGAGAAAAAGAAAGTAAGAGAGAAAGAAAGAGGACCTTGCGTGTTAGACTAGCCCAATTTGTGTGCGCATACTGCAATTGCGTTCCATTCAGGTCCTGAGTGAGAAGTGATGTCCAATTAAGGTGGATTACTACAGTTAGAACAATCATATATAAGCAGAAATAGGTGGTGGGTGGGTAAGAGCTCAGAATGGGGGACCTGTTGAGGTGTAGGAGCTAAGAATGAGGGAAGGGGGGGACGCTAGTCTAACACGCAAGATGCAAGAGAGAGTAAAAGAAAGAGAGAACGAGAGAGAACAAAAAAGAGAGAGAAATAAAGAGAGAGAGAGAGAGAGAAAAAAAAATAATATATATATATATATTGTAAATAATATAATATAAAAGTTTTTTTATATGGATGTTTACTAATGAAATACTGCCATTTCTGCAGAGTTACAGAGACTGTCAATCAACCCAGAAGACACTGTGGGCTTTCATACTGAGAAATGTGACCAAGACAAGTATGTGCAGCATGTGACTGTCCTTTAATAAACTGGTTAATGCTGATGTACAAATAAAGCAGGACGCAGCTTATCTCTGACATTTCACTTGCTATTCCTGCGTTTTCAGATAAGGAACACTTGGACCCTCAGAGCTTGCCATTATATCTGGCAAATTAAAATGCCATGTCAACAAGAAAATTAAAACAGAAGCTGTATTGATGAGAGTTAGGGTGGAGGAAAATGTATTCCAATTCCAGTTAGGAGGATAATTTAAAGGAGGTTAAAGATGTAGAGGTTTTAAAGAAGGAAATGTAAGAGAAAGTATAAATAAGGACTCATGGAGGCCCTGTTATCTGTGTTTTCTTGTATGACTTAAATTAAGACCAATATGAACAAAAGCACAATAAGATTCAGTTCAAACATCCATAAGACTCACTGCCACTCTATTTCCCCAAACATGTCAAGTCAGAGGAGGAGTAAACAACCCCACGCTGCCTAAATTTAATTAACCTGACGGTAAGGGAGCCTTTCATTTTTTTCTGTTCAGCAGTGTGGGTTAGTGGGTAGTAGTGGGTTTCTGACCTTGTTGACAGGTAAGTTCCACTATTAGTATTTGACACCCACCAGTACATGAATCAGGTATTAGCAATCTAAAAGGGCATATCCTTCTCAGTACCTGACCCTATTAGTTACTGAAATTGACCAAACATACCTATTTTTTTCATTGCACAGTGGCCCTTAAATCGACACAAATCAATGAGCAACTGGATTGTAATGAAAAAAAACAAAACTCTATTGACAATAATTATTGGTGCGAGAATCCCTTCATCAGAGTGATGTCACATACGGATGCACTATAACGAGGCTTGTTTGCTAATTGTTCAAGCTTGGATGTATGGGCTCATACAGTATGAACGCAATCCCCGCCAGCTATAATAGGAAATGTTTCTGAGAAATGTCTGACGTCCCGGCCTCTCCAGTGAAGTTTCCCATATGTGGCCAAGTAGGTTTAATAAAACTGTGGGAGAAGATCTCAGCTCCATCCTCCAGAGACTAACGAGCATAAAATGAATCATAGAATTTTCCTGCTTGTACAGACTTTGAAGTTTAACAGACAGGAATGCAACCGTCAGTACACAACTAATATAAAAAAACTTAACTTTTAAACAAAACTGCCATGTTAACTACAAAGTGCAGCTAGTAACGTGGCAAGGAATGCTCAAAGTATTTATATAACGTTTTTTTTTCCTTAAAGAGCTTAAATCACAGAGCATCAGTAACCCATGTTATATTTTTTCCCAAATCTGAAAGGTATTACACCACTTAGGTAATTTGTGCCATATGTGTAACAAGCATGCATTGGATCTTCTTTTTCTAGCACTTATTTAGAAGTGTGCTGTAAATGTTTAAAAAAAAATCTTAGTGCAAATGCAGCTTTGCAGCACTGACAGGACCTCTCTTTTGACAAATTCTACAGAGTAAATTATTTTTAGTGAAAATGCAGCTTTGCAGTACTGTTAAAACCTCCCTCTTATTTTTCCATAAAACTCCATAAGTCAGCTGGTGCTGTGCCCTTCCACACCTAATTTGGGTTTAATTAGGTTTAATCATTGTATAAGTGGTGTGTGGTGGATAAAAGCAATTTAAGCATTTGTAGTGTGTTTGCAAGACAAATACCTTTTGTAATAGTCTATTTCAGCTATTTCAATTGCATACTATTAAAATATGAGCTCACACCTGAATCAGAGCACAAAGATAGAGAGAGATAAATAGAGACTATATATCCCAGGCTGCTTTGCAACACAGGAACCCCAGAGTACGATACAAATATATCAGCTAATCTCAGCTTTCTCCCGATTGGCCAAAACAAATGATTAATTTTATGCTGATCTTAGCAGGAATTTTCAGGGGTGTCAACTACCAAAAGCCTCAACTTGCAAACTGAAAAGATTTAGTTAACATTGGGATGAGTTTGTAAATGTTTATTTTGGTATTTTTCCATGCAAAAAAAAAGTGTTTGCATACTCTACTGATTCTCCTCTATAAAATGCATTCATACTCTAGGAAATTTAGATATGCATTAATTCAAAGAAGTTTAAATTATAGGAAGTGCGAGAACATATTAGATAAAGATCAAATTCAATGGAGTTTCTCTTAGTGTTCTTATACATGACAGGTAGTGCCCGATAATTAATTGTTTAAATGCACATTAAAAGTTTAATAAAAGGGAATTTATTACTATTCTCAAACATGCCCCCAGACAGAATGAGCTCCTTATCTCTCCACCCCCTGAATGGTGTATTGTGTCTGGAGTGGGATCCACTCAGGAGTTCTCCAGACATACATAGCGTACTTGCAGTATGATAGTGGGAGGTAACTAGAAAGTGTATTTGTGTACATTGCTAGCAGCTCATGTTATACTACTGTCTGCTATTAATGGGGGATCTCAAAATGCTTTCAATTGGTACTTCACCCTGGGCATCTCCCACTCCAAATCACTGTTTAGGCCACAAGTATGGCTTATTTATCTGTAATTGTTTGTTAATAAATTAGGAACTCCCTCCTAATGCCCCTAGAAAGCCATTTCTATTCCAGATTCCACCTAGTGTTCCATTTAACATTCCTCGCCCTCGACTCATTGCCCCTTTAACATGACACTCCAGTTTCCTGCAGTAACCCCTTGCCCTCGGCTATATCAGTGGATGCTACTCGTGCCCATTTCAAAATGCCCCTACTGCCCCCTTAGATACCCCCAGAATTCCTATCCTTAGCTACCCCCTTTTCCATATGACCCCTAGTACTCCTCTCCCAAGATATCTCAGTTAACATTTTGAGATAACCCAAAGTAAGTCCCTTACCATTAGATTGTACAACTCAGTGCCCACTCACAATGGCCCCCTCCCTGTTGAAATGCCTCCAATTTGAGAGATTACATTTTGTACATGAAGTGTTTGTTTGGATCTGACTCCGTAAACAAGTAATTCATTTCTCCCCCTAATCTCCAATAATTACCCCCTAAGCCGCTGGGCCACTTTCATCCTATCCAGGATCGCCCCTAAATAATGATCTGAAAATTGAGCTGGAGGAGTCTGTATTAGCCGACACTGAATCCTATTAACCCTCATGCTGCCAGGAAGGAGCAGAGTGACTAATTAGCCCAGGAGCATCCAGCTCTTGCACAAACACTCGGCACAAATGATAACAATTCAGTTAAAAGGAAGCTCCAGGAAACATATGGAAAAAAACTAAAAAGGACATTACATCACCAGCTGCTCTACTGGGTTATAAACACATGGTTTCCTGCCAGGGGTCAAGGAGTCTAGGACCAGAGACTACTTCTAGGACAATAAAGCAATAGCAGTAGATGTTGGCAGCTCAATTGTTTCAAGTGGTCACTATAAATAGTGCAATAAATTCCTTATACCTTAAAGCAGGGCGTGGCAAATGTATCTGAAAGTTAGGAGCCAGCCAAAGTTTTTAGGAGCTAGAGTATGGATTAAATATATAAGTTTATGTATATAAACAAAAAAATTAAGGCACCTGCAATTACATTTTTATTATCCATGTCAAGCCTTGCCTTAAAAGACCAGTGAAATGTGAAAATAAAACACTCACTTTTTGATGTATATAAGGGGGGGGGGGGGAGTCATGGGGGGGAGAGACACAGGAGAGGGGGGGGAAGAGACACGGGGTGTGAGTGGGGGAAAAAAGAGACACAGGGGATGGAGAGGGGGTGGAAAAAGACACAGGGGATGGAGAGGGGGTGGAAAGAGACACAGGGGATGGAGAGGGGATGGAAAGGGACACAGGGGATGGAGAGGGGGTGGAAAGAGACACAGGGGAGGGAGAGGGTGTGGAAAGAGACACAGGGGAGGGAGAGGGTGTAGAAAGAGACACAGGGGAGGGAGAGGGTGTAGAAAGAGACACAGGGGAGGGAGAGGGGGTGGAAAGAGACACAGGGGAGGAAGAGGAGGGGGAAGAGGAGGGGGAAGAGACACAGGGGAGGGAGAGGAGGGGGAAGAGACACAGGGGAGGGAGAGGAGGGGGAAGAGACACAGAGGAGGGAGAGGGATACGTTTGAAACAGGTTGAGTATGAAACAAGCATTTACAATAGGAATCAATGCCAATTAAAATTATCTGTTCTGGATCCCAGAATTTTTAAATTTTAGTTTGAACTGATGGTCTTGTTTTTTGATACAATAATAATATCTCATTGCTCTATTTCGTAACTATTTCTTGCAGATTCAGTCTTATTTCCAGCTGCACTTGCAGAATTCCCACAGATGCACTATCACCATGAGACTCACAGGCTGCCACTCACAGGTCTCAAGTCAAGTGAGTTTGTCCTAAGAAAGCTGCTGGGTCTCACAGCTGTATGTGCACTACTGTGTAAGCTTGAGCGTCCAGCTGGAGAAGAGGGCAGAGCGATCACTAGGAGAGATGGGGGCGACTGTTGTGTTTGGGCAGGGTGACCAATGGACAAGATGGAGAGACACTGTGTCCTATTTTTTTAACACATTTTCAATTAAAGAATTACAATTAAAAATAGGCAGCTTCCAGTTTTGTACTTTTTATATATAGGAGCATTGAAAATGTGAGAAAATAGTTACATCTGTTTGGGGCCCACCCTGAAAGGGGGTCCCCATACTTGAAGGCATTATTATTATGTGAGTTGATAGATGTCAGTATGGGAGCAAAGCTCCTAGAAACAGCATCTTTGGTCTAAGTAATTGAGGAGCTAGTGAATGGAGGATACCCCCCCTACAACTTCCCTATCCACCCTGTACAAAAACTAAAATTATATGTAGATGGTCAGGTCACTGTTTTATAAAATAATTATCTGTCATTAAAACTTCCAAAAATCATACAATTTGTATATCTGTTTGGCTCAGCTGTCAGTGATCTGTCCATTATTTATTCTAGTTATTTAAAGGTGAAGTTTCCCCTACACGCAAGTATCTCTTATGTGATAGTTTGCTTACAGAAGTTCCAAAATATGTGTAAAGGTTTTAGCTCATGCATTTTATTACTACAAGAGCTCTATATATTGGAGATGTGAGCTGCTGAGGAACACAGGGCATGAATGCAACCGTCACAGCTGCAGTTTGTTTGCCTCTTGAGCAGGATCTTGAACTTTTCACCCAATCGGCTCGGATAGCTCAGTGTCAATTATAAAAAATAAATCCACATATTGAAGATAAATGGCATTTTCAATAACTTTTACACAGATAGTTAATGTTCTCTAAGAGATTTTTTATGTAAAATAAACTACATTTTAGGTGAAAATTACCTTTTAACAGCACTGAAAATATGGGACTACAGTGTCTCTTGAACAAATCAAGGAGACACAGACACTCCTAGGGCCAGACTTCATTAGGATGAGCAGTGGTTAAGCAGAGGGCACACTCAGGGAGAGGTTTTGCACTACAGCTGCTGAACCTGTTATATTAAATGGATACTAAACACCACAATTTACAGTACATTATATTTAAGAACTTGTAAAATCGTTTTACAAATGTAAAATCTTTTACAAATCATTCTTCAGCATTACTGGTCATATGTAATGCTGGACAACTCCCATTATTGTCTATAACATGTCCCCTCCCTATTAATCTGGAATGTCAAGTGGGAGGAAGCCTTGGAGACTAAAAGTTAAAGTGACAAAGCAGATCTGAAAAGTATACATATAAATATAATTGCAATGAACTAATAAACTAAGGGATACAGGAATTGCCATAAATATTTGCTTATGGATTGAGAGCTGGCTAAAAGACAGGAAGCAAAGGGTTGTTGTAAATGGAACATACTCCGATTGGACTAATGTGGTAAGTGGGGTTTCTCAGGGCACATTATTAGGTCCTCTCCTTTTTAACATATTTATTAATGACTTGGAAATGGGATTGGAGTGTGGTGTCTCCATTTTTGCTGATGACACAAAGATGTGCAAGGTAATTAAATCAGAAAATGATGTATTTTCCCTCCAAAGGGATTTGCATAAATTAGAGGAATGGGCATCTAAATTGCAGATGAGATTTAATACGAATAAATATAAACTTATGCCTCTGGGAAGGAAAAATAGCCATGCAATTTATAATCTTAATGGAACAAATCTAGAGGTATCAAATATTGAAAGGGATTTGGGAGTGCTTGTGGACAACCGCCTAGGTAACAGTGCTTAATGCCAAGCAGCATCTGCAAAGGCAAGTCAAGTATTAGCATGTATTAAGAAGGGTATAGAAGGAGGGAAGCAAATATAATTCTCCCACTATACAAATCTCTAGTACGCCCTCATTTGGAATATGAAGTACAATTTTGGGCACCACTTCATAAAAAGTACATTTTAGAGCTTCAAAAAAGTACAGAGAAGGGAAATAACGCTAACAAAGGGAAAAGAGGGGCTAAGTTATGAAGAAAGACTAACGAAATTAAACGTATTTACTCTAGAAAAAAGGCGTCAAAGAGAGGAAATGATTACCCTATATAAATATATATATGTATTTTTTTAACCTAAATTACTATGTAACTATGTAATTGATTAATATTAAAATTTTGGAATGGGAGTGTTAGATAATTGAGTTTTAAGCATCAGAAAAAAATATTCCCTCGCTGTAAGTTCTAAGGCCAATTATTCTCACAATGGTGGTAGAGTTGATAAGGAAAAGGCGCATGTCCACTTGGTCATAATGGGTATTTAAAGTGTTAAAATGTTGCCATTATCCTAATTTATATCTGCTGGGCATACTCATCACACCACTGTGAGTCTTTTCAGATACTTTATACTCAACACCAAACTTTCAAGCTCAATTATTTCACACTTCCGTTCAAACATTTTAATAAACAGACAGCTGCGATTATATATATATATATATATATATATATATATATATATATATATATATATATACACACACACACATATACAGTGGATATAAACAGCCCTGTTAAAAATGTCACACCCCTGTTAAAATGTCAGGTTTCTGTGCTGTAAAAAAAATGAGACAAAGATAAATTATTTCAGAACTTTTTCAACCTTTAATGTGACCTATAAACTGTACAATTCAATTGAAAAAAAAACTGAAATCTTTTAGGTGGAGGGAAGAAAAAAAAAGAAAAATAATGTGATTGCATAAGTCTGCACACCCTCTTATAACTGGGGATGTAGCTGTGTTCAGAATTAAGCAATCACATTCCAAATCGTGTTAAATAGGAGTCAGCATACACCTGCCATCATTGAAAGTGCTTCTGATTAACCCCAAATAAAGTTCAGCTGCTCTAGTTGGTCTTTCCTGAAATTCTTAGTCTCATCCCACAGCAAAAGCCATGGTCCACAGAGAGCTTCCAAAGCATCAGAGGGATCTCATTGTTAAAAGGTATCAGTCAGGAAAAGGGTACAAAAGAATTTCCAAGGCATTAGATATACCATGGAACACAGTGAAGACAGTCATCATCAAGTGGAGAAAATATGGCACAACAGTGACATTACCAAGAACTGGAGCTCCCTCCAAAATTGATGAAAAGACTAGAAGAAAACTGGTCTGGGAGGCTACAAAGAGGCCTACAGCAACATTAAAGGAGCTGCAGGAATATCTGACAAGTACTGGCTGTGTGGTACATGTGACAACAATCTCCCGTATTCTTCCTATGTCTGGGCTATGAGGTAGAGTGGCAAGATGAAAGCCTTTTCTTACGAAGAAAAACATCCAAGCCAGGCTACATTTTGCAAAAACACATCTGAAGTCTCCCAAAAGCATGTGGGAAAAGGTGTTATGGTCTGATGAAACCAAGGTTGAACTTTTTGGCCATAATTCCAAAAGATATGTTTGGCGCAAAAACAACACTGCACATCACCAAAAGAACACCATACCCACAGTGAAGCATGGTGGTGGCAGCATCATGCTTTGGGGCTGTTTTTCTTTAGCTGGAACGTGGGCCTTAGTTAAGATAGAGGGAATAATGAACAGTTCCAAATACCAGTCAATATTGGCACAAAACCTTCAGGCTTCTGCTAGAAAGCTGAACATGAAGAGGAACTTCATCTTTCAGCATGACAACGACCCAAAGCATACATCCAAATCAACAAAGGAATGGCTTCACCAGAAGAAGATTAAAGTTTTGGAATGGCCCAGCCCGCGCCCAGACCTGAATTTGATTGAAAATCTGTGGGGTGATCTGAAGAGGGCTGTGCACAGGAGATGCCCTCGCAATCTGACAGATTTGGAGTGTTTTTGCAAAGAAGAGTGGGCAAATCTTGCCAAGTCAAAATGTGCCATGCTGATAGACTCATACCCAAAAAGACTGAGTGCTGTAATAAAATCAAAAGGTGCTTCCACAAAGTATTAGTTTAAGGGTGTGCATACTTATGTAACCATATTATTTTATTGTTATATTTTTTCTTCCCTGTACCTCTACCTTAAAGATTTTAGTTTGTTTTTCAATTGAGTTGTACAGTTTATAGGCCACATTAAAAGGTGGAAAAAGTTCTGAAATGATTTATCTTTGTGTCATTTTTTAACAGCACAGAAACCTGACATTTTAACAGGGGTGTGTAGATTTCTTATATCCACTGTTATATATACACACACACAGTATAGTTTTTATAGACCTTGTGCTTGCCCTCTATGTATGTGTGAATGTTCCCCCTCTGGATTGCTACCTTATCGTGGTGAAGAATCTTGTGTACCACAATGAAGCTGTGAGCTATACCACGAAGGGTGACCAAAGAAGGGCAGGTAATAGCAAGAGAGGTCAGACAAATTGCAATCCACTGGAGAAGGAACTGGCAGCCCACTCCAGTATTTCCGACAACATAACCTTATGGATAAATATGACCAGAGACATAATGATAGATGTACCTGGCACGTTGCTGTCTGTAGGGTCATGGAGAGTCAGACACGACTGAATGACTAAACAAAAACAAATACATACATATATACACACTACCTATTAATAGGTAACAGCCTTCCAATTAAAGTGATTTAAGCATGCCTGGGATAAGCACAAGGTTATCATGATGCCTTATTAAGCCAAACTTTTGATGAACATCTTCGGTTCTTATCTGCCATCAATCTATATTTCTCCGTTTTATTTCTGCAATACCTGAGAGCTTTGCTGTGTCACTTGCCATGTCTGAAATAATGACTGCTAAGTTTAAAGAGACACTGCAATCACCTAGAAACATGTTTCTAGGTGAGTACAGTGTGCCTTTAAATGTAGCCCTAATTATTCAGTAGGTGACCTGAAGGTTTGGTCTGAATTAATTACCTTTCCATCACATCAAACACTGAGGTCAGAGGTGGGAGACCCTCTGGCTAAGGCCCATGGCCAGTTTAGAGACCTGCCTAACACGCTCCCCTCACATCCACTGGATTCAGGATTAAAAGGAGAATTAAACATTTTATTTTCTGCATCTACAGTTTGTGGAAACAATGACAGGAAGAGCCCAGAGACCTCCAGGTGCTCAGCATTATAATTCCAAAGGCTCAGAGGCAGGAGCTGTGTCCTGTGCATCGTAATTAAAAGAAATGCAGTTTGGGAAAACCTTCACATGCTTGTTTGTTATACAACAAGCAAACTGCATTAGCAGTGCTGTAAACCAAGAGCATATAAGCATCTGTAGAGAGGAAAAATTATTTTTTAGTGGTTTAATTCTAATGGCTCTGTAAGGTGGCAGTCTTTAAACAAAGCTGGATAGAAATCTTAACAGAATATGTTGCTGCCAAATTCGTAATTCTGTTAGTAATTAAAACAAATGGTCAGCTGCCATTAAAGCACAATTGAATACAGCAATTATAAATTAAAGGGTGTATTTCTTTAGTTCTAAACTCTGTGAAGCATTTTACACATTATCAAGGTAAGGTCTTTAAAAGCATACTGTAACTATGACACTTCAGTGGTGTTTTAAAGCATTGTAGAGGCTGTCCTGTGCATCACAATCCAAGTAGATTGAAAATGTCCATAATGTTCCGTCCAGGCTTGAGGGGCTATCCCCTTAGGAGGAAACTTAGGAGCCAGTGTATGAATAAAATATAGAGAAATATATGTATATTAACTGAAAATGTAGGAGCTGTGGCTCCTGTGATATGTCAAGCCCGGCTGTATCCTACCCAATGCAATCAGATTAGTGGGCAGTATTATATCCTATGCATTGTAAGCCAGGGATTCAGGTGGGGTCAGTGTCCTGTGCATTATAATCCTTACTTGTGGTGTTTTCTCCAGAATTTAGTTTTAAAGGTAAGTGTAAGTGCCTTTCAAGTTTTTAGTTCACCACTAATTAGCATTAAAAATGCACAGGCAAACAGCAGCACAGAAAGGCTTTTGTAAATAATATAATTTAAAACATGGTTCCTCTCAATAATAACCACTGCTGCACTCCTCCCACACTCCCCTCCTTGTCCTGGGAAATACTGTCCAGATAACAAACAAATCTTCCAAAATGGCAGTGCAGATAACCTGGAGCTTGTTCTGTAGAAGAAGGGGGCTATGGCTGAAACCACACAACCATGCCTCTCCAAAGTGAGCATGCTCCAGGTAATCTGACCCGCATAATTAGTGCAATCTATGTTGATTTTTTTGTCTTCTAGATAACAGTGTCCATGACAAGGAGGGAGAAAGGGAAGGAATGCAGTAATTGTCTTTATTGAAGGGAACTGTTTAAATTATATTTTATTGGTGCTGTTTGCACATGTATTTGTAATATTAATTAATGGTAAACTTAAAATGTTGAATTGGACTTTTCTAGTTATTTGCTTAATGCAGTGGCAGGTAGATAACAGGAAAATCCATAGATTTAACTTGAAAAGCTCACACTGGCTCTTTAACTTTATCACAGGAATAATTTTTAACAGCCCTATGGGGTCCTTCATATGCATTGAGAATGTCCTCATAACCTTATACAGTCTTGAAAGAGTAGTAAATTAATTAAGTAGGGAATTTGAAAATGTCTAGGATATACATAGGCTATCCTGTGGATTAACTATAGGTCTAATGTTTTTTATCAGTCATCCACATTTATATTTCAATGTACGGTGTAGGTGTTACATTGTTTTGGACTTCAGCTCTCCAATTTTTCACCTGTTAGTAAATATGGTCATTAGTTGTATTGTACTCCATGAACATCACAGAAACTCAATCTTTCCAAAATGTAACCTGGCCAAACAAGGACATGTTGTCTTGGAACATTATGCACTATTAGAAGTGTTCTCACCATGCAATACAAATGTGTAAAGTAAGTGTGAGATATACACACTCACTATGTGCACAATGCTGCATATACAAGTATTCTGTTGAGCTGATTCTTTAGGCTTCTATGTGAGATATGGTTCGGTCTGGAAACCATGATCCAAGATGCACAGTTCATCCACAAGAAGAACAGGTGAAAGGTGTGGAAATGCTTTGTAGACCAAAACACATATGACAGGGCTGGACAAATCCTGGGAGCGAGAGGACCTCAGCTCCAAAACTTTTCCTGCTAGCTCCTAATTTTTTTGGTCATTATACATATAGGTGTCTATACAAATACACAGCCCGGCTTCTATGGGCATATTTAGGTTTTATGTGGCCCTTGGTCAGGAGTAGGCAAGTTTGGTAGTGGAGAGCCACACACAGGCCTGGATTCAAGGATTTCCTTTCTGTGCACTGGTGAGTCAATCAGGATGACTGAAAAGTGATCTTCTCACCTGTATGCAGCAGGGATATCCTCAAATTCTGGCCTTTGTGTGGCTCTCAAGGACCGAAATTGCCTACCCCTGCCCTAGGCCATTCAGGTTTGTGTGTCCCATTTCTTATTTAATGCCCCTCCCTTTCCCCTTTTGATATCTCAAATTATGTATGTATGTATGTATGTATGTATGTATGTATGTATGTATGTATGTATATATATATATATATATATATATATATATATATATATATATATATATACATACATACATATATACACATAGACTCTCAGTTAATCAGAACTCAAGCAACCAGAACTCTCAAGCAACCAGAAAAAAAAAGATGTAATACTGTACTTTAAATAAAAAAAATTTTTTTTTTACAGGGCTCAACAATTCCCAGGAGCCAGGTTGTGATGGCCCAAATTGCTTACAGGCACCTTCATCCACTGCACGTCTCTGCAATTCCGTGTTACCTGGAAGCAGACAGGCATGAGTGACTGAGCCAGTGCAGTGTTGGCGTTACATTCCCAGGGTTCAGCACCGCACCCTCCAGCCGAACGTACATGTGTGTAAGTGAGGAGTGAAAGCTGCTGCTGCTAGAAGAGCCCTCACTGACAAATACACTTGTGCAGCTAATCTAGGCCTCCTAATAGTAACTCTTAAGCAACCAGAAACAACATTTATCCATCATCTACCAATTCCTGTGGGTGCCTGTTAACTGCGACTCTACTGTATATTGTACAAATGCGCTATAACTGTATCTAGACATTTCTGTGCATATACAAACATATTACAATGTACTGCATCATCAGGCAGTCTATTGCGCCCTGAAAGTATGCTGCTCTAGGCAGAAACATACCCCTAAATTGTTTGGGTTGCTCGTAACTAACTTATCTGGCTCCTATGTTTCAGATACCTTTGACAACAACTGATGTAAGACTCCTTCTCCCAAGGGTTTGTTACATAGCATGCATGTTACAGGGATGCACTACACAGCAATACATAGACTACCCAGCTGTAATATGTAGCATCACACTCTCCTAAAACATGCAGCCCTGATAAAAAAATAAAAAAAAACAGGGTGAGATAAACTAAACGTATTTCTTGCAACAGTTTTTAATCAGCGTGTAAGTCTCATGCAGTAACACAAGGCCTGCAGATGCAATCACAAACACGTCATTTAAACATGATTACAGCCCTCCACATCCCGCTCTCAGCCTAATAAGGCTGTGAGAGCTGCAACGCTTTTTATGGGAAAGCTGTTGAACGAGGGAATATTCAGCAATGGAGAGAGAAGGCAACGCAAGACATGGATAAATAGGAAAAAGCTGACAGCAGGATGGGGATGGACTGGGTGAGAGAAAACAATGGGAGATCCAATAACAACGGCTGCCTACATTGCATATAAAAGTTCACTTTAGTCAACAGACAATAATCTGATTATTTAGTAGCAGATTAGCAAAAATAATTCAATAAAGCTTTAAAAACATACATTACTTAGCATGCTTCTCTCCAGCCCCACCCCTTCCTTAATAAGAAGATCTCACTGGCATGTTCTCCTAAAATTTTCTCCAATCAAGTATAGATTTACCGGCATAAACATTATCAGTTCAACAGTTACATAGAAAAGGAGGTTGAAAAAAAAGGACTTTCAGTCCATCAAGTTCAACCTTTTAAGATCTCCTCTGATCTGCAATATGCAGATTAGTTGTTAATTGACAGTCAAAAACTTCTATCAGGACAGTCCTCCAAGACAGATCCTCTCCCAGTGGAGTGGAGAGAATCTGCTCTTCATATGTAAGTTGTGAATATGCTTTTGGACATTATAAAAGTCAAAGTTCATCAAAACACATACTATAAATATCATTGCTACTTTAAAGGCTAGTTCTTCAAAAGTGAATACTATAAATATAGCAGACAAACTAAAATGTGACAGCAGATAAGGTCTATCTACTCTGTCAATTACATCTGGATTAATTAATCCTCAGGGCAGCCTTATGTTTATCCCAGGCGTGCTTACATTTTTTCAACTGTGCTTTCCCTACCACATCCACTCTCCATTCTTTACAGTGGTACATTCATGACCTCTTGTTCATGCATCGCTCTTTTTCTGAAAGATACTTCCCTCTGGACCCTTTATATCCAATATTCATAGTATTGAATTTGAAGAACTAGACTTCCTAGCAGACATGTTTTAGAAGCGAGAACAAAACGATAGGGAATATAACTTAACTAATGACTGAAGCAAAATGTATTTAAATCCATTATTTTCAAAGTGAAGTCACACAGTTTTCCTCCACCAATACTCATTGTTAAAGACATTGTGGGAGATTCACTAAGATATCACAGGAGCTTCATTAGCAATGGGAATATTATCATTAACAATTCATGTAAGACAAGTTTAACAATGATTGCAGTTAAAGCTGTGCCATTATTTACTATAAACATATTTGCTGATATTTATGTCAACAATAATTATTTATGTCTACATTAAAAATAATAAAATTTAAAAAAAAGACACTGCACCTTTTGCAGTGTTTAGTGAATATCCCCTAATGTCCATATATCTACAAGGACAGATCTCTGCAATTAAACTACAGTAACTGTATAAGTGATACTTTGTGACAAGATAAGTTAATAAGTATCACACAAGATAATCATTAACAAGCAGTTGGAATCTCAGAAGGACTTTGTAGTATTGTGTTTTTAAAAGATAAATTTGTAACAAGATCAGACTAAATAACCTGATACAAAAAAATGTGATTTGAAATGTTTTTAGGCAGCCATCCAGGGCTCTGCAGGGAATTGTACAACTTGCTGAGTTTAGCAAATGTCACATACAAAATGCTTTGGAGGCAAACATTCTAAAATCCAAAAGCAACAATGTTATTTGGGCAAAAAACGCAATAATAATAACTAATATATATATATATATTTATATCTAGATGTGCTGCACACAATATAGTTACAATTGTTAAAAACAATGGACCATATTCTATTAGCTACTTGCAAATACATGCCTTGAACTCTTAAATTTGGCTTTATTTTTTTTAAAATAAATGTTTATATGCATTCTATTGACTTAAGAATTTTTTCTTGCCAATAAGTAATATTTGCCAAATAGGTAGCAATATTAAGAGTGATTTTAAGTGTGTATACATTTACGAATTGGGCATTTGAATTTGGCTCAATGAGTGGAACTGTTAAATAAATTAGGCTGAAAGATATTTTAGACATATTACACTATTAAATAATAATATTATTATTGCCCATAAAAAAAATATTGTAATATTCTAGTTTTACTCTATAAGTACAATTTAAAGCTGTAGTGGCATTCTATTATACATTATTTTTCAATACAATTCTCTCAATGTGTCTTTATCAAGGGCCCTTAACTAACTCTCACAGTAGGGAGGTGATAAAGAAGACAAGGATGCCCAGTTGGATATAGGATTGGCATAGAGAAATAGAGATGCTAAAGTCTGTGTTAATACAGATTTTTTTTCTCTATTTTATTAACTCCCACTGCAAGTTAATTAAAAGCCCTTGATAAAGAGTTGGGGAGAGGGTGGTCCTGCATAGATATTTTATGATTTAAATACCTGCCTTTTAGGTTCAGTTATCTAACACTTCCACATTTCAACAACAACCAGTTGCAACTACAATAATTTATATGTGAACTTTTCATTACTAGTTCTATGTAGCATTAAACACTGCAAAACAGGCTTTTTTTCTCTGTAAATCCCAGGGCTGTGCACTCTTGTTTTACTAATCTCTGGCCACATATAGCAAATAGTAAATGTAGACAGAGGGATTGTAGAAAACATATAGATCCCAGAGTGCAAATAGAGAGAAAGTGACACTGTACATTTGCACAGCTGGAAAATGTAGGAAAAGTCTGTGCTGCCTAGAAATATGGTGGTCTGGGAGTAAGATACCAGCATGGAAAACTACTCATCCAACACACAGCCCCCTCCCCAGTAACACTGAGCAAGGACTCAGAAAACTTACTTGTGTTGTGTTGTCCAGGAATATCAATGCAAATCCACAGAAAACTGCACAACTTGCAGGACCCCCCTCACAGGACCCTCTAGTTTGTACATTACACACAAGAATGGTCTGACACAGACAGCACATATGGATTGTAAGGAGGGAAACCCTCCCAGCTCATCCTGCCCGGCCCCCTCATTACAATACACCATGACTTCAGAATGAGGGGGTGGAACAGCCAGCAAGGGAAAGGGAAAAATATACATTCTGTGTGAAGAAATACTCTGCTCCCTGAGCAAGCAACAAGAGCCACTCTAATAGTTCAGCATTCATGATTTTTCAGTAGTAAAGATCAGTGCACATAATAATAATAAAATATACTGTATATTATAATATATCTCAATATGATTATAACAATATAATATAGCATGGTATAATTAAAACATGAGTATAATATAATACATTATAATATAGCTGAAAGATCAGTATAATAATGTAATATATAGTAGAATATAACTCAATTAAATATGAAGTATAATAATACTCAATGGAAGAGATCGCTCAGAGATCAATATTATATAAAGATCAGTATCATAATATAACTCAAAGATCGGTATAATATATATATATATATATATATATATATATATATATATATATATATATATATATATATATATATATATATATATATATATAGTTTATTTTTTTTGTTCAGTCATATTCGACTCTCCATGAGCCTATGGACCGCAGCATGCCAGGCACATTTTGTGTCTGCCAATAAAACCTCATGTATTCGCACAACCAAAGATACTGTTGTACGGTATGACATGCCAATCTTGGGTGACTCTACATCAGACCTGGGCATTGTGCGGCCTGCGGGCCACATCTGGCCATTTGGCTGTTCCTGTGCTGCCCACTACAGTGGCCTAAAGTGGGATACAAATTTGTGTCCTGGACAAAACAAAAACAACACTGCCAATTGCAAAAGGGGGCAATTTGTCAGCAGTTGTGACTAACTGGGATGGATAGTATTCTGTAGATATTGCTCCTGGCCCTGAGAAAACAAAATAAAGCTATAAAAATATTAATATTGAGCAGAATTAAGTTCAGCCTATGGTTTGGCCGTCCACAACATTCCTAGTTTCTCATGTTGCCACTTTGGGAAATGAATTGCTCACCCCTGCTCTACATGGTATAACTCACAGCTTCACTGAAGTACACAAGCCCCTTCACCACAAGAAGGTAGCGATCGAGAAGGGGATTATAATATATAGTATTATATTATTATTATTATCAACTTTTATTTGTAATAAGCCAACATATTCTGCAGCGCTATACAAGGGTTAAGAACAAGGCAAAACCATATTAATTCATTGCACAAGACTGGAGAACTCTGTCTTTGTAAGTTTTCCATCTTGTAAGGTGGTATGTTTGATTTTTAAGTTCAAATGTACAATTTAACTCAATATAATACAATATATAGTATAATATAACTCAAAGATCAGTATAATATGATATATCATGTAATATAACAAAGATCAGCATAATACAATATTTTAATACATAGTATAATATCACTGAAAGATCAGTATAATATAATATATCATGTAATATAACAAATGTCAGTATAATATAATACATTGTATAATATAACTTAAAGATCCATATAATATAATAACAATATAATATACATTCTAATAGAGTAGAGGGTATAAGGGATGAATTAACAACTCATAGCTGAGGGGTAGTATAGGCAATAGGGAGGTAGTACTAAGTAACTGAAGTACAGTGGCACGCACTTCAGAACTATAGACTCATAACAGAAGGTATAGTATAGTATTTGAGGTTGAATAAAGACTGTTAGTCCATCAAGTTCAACCTTTTTAGTTCTCCCTTGATCTTTTTAATATGTGGACTATGTGTTATTAACTGTTAATTGATCCAGAGAAAGGCAAACAGAAAAAAAAAACATTAAAACTTTGCCAACCATTTTATAAGGGGAAGAAAAAAAAAGCAAAACTCCCTCCTGACCCCAGAAACTGGTGATCAAATGTCTCCCCGGATCAATATTCCTTCGCTAGTGATTTAGGATAACCTTGAATGCCCTCTTTATTCAAAACTATATCTAACCCCTTTTTGAAGTTATCTATCGAATTCGCTGTCACCACCTCCTTTGGTAGAGAATTCCACAGTGTAACCACCCTAACTGTGAAGAACCCATTTCTTTGTTTAAGGTGAAATCTTTTTTCCTCTAACCTCAAGGAATGTCCTCTTGTCAGTTGAAAATCTCTTGCTATAAAAAGTTAACTTGACAACGCCTTATATTGACCCTGGATGTATTTAAATAAGGTAATCATATCCGCTCGTAGACGCCTTTTTTCTAGCGAAAATAAGTTTAATTTGGTTAGTCTTTCTTCATAACTTAGCCCCTTCATTCCCCTTATTAGTTTTGTTGCCCTTCTCTGTACTTTTTCCAGCTCTAAAATGTCCTTTTTATAAAGTGGTGGTCAAAATTGTACTCCATATTCCAAATTAGGGCTTATTAGAGATTTGTATAGTGGCAGAATTATATTTGCTTCCCTTGCATCTATACCCTTCTTAATACATGCTAATATTTTACTTGCCTTTGCAGCTGCTGCTTGGCATTGAGCACTGCTACCTAGGTGGTTGTCCACTAGTACTCCCAAATCCCTTTCAATATCGGATACCCCTAGGTTTGCTCCATTAAGGTTATAAATTGCATGGCTATTTTTCCTTCTCAAATTCATAACCTTACATTTATTTGTATTAAATCTCAACTGCCATTTAGCCGCCCATTTCTCTAATTTATGCAAATCCCTTTGTAGGGAAAGTAAATCATTATCGGATTTAATTACCTTGCACAACTTAGTGTCATCAGCAAAAATTGAGACACTACTTTCGAATCCTACTTCTACGTCATTAATAAATATGTTAAAAAGGAGAGGACCTAATACTGAACCTTGAGGAACCCCACTTACCACATTAGTCCAATTGGAGTATGTTCCATTTACAACAACCCTTTGCTTCCTGTCTTTTAGCCAGCTCTCAATCCATGAGCAGATATTTACTGCAATTCCTGCATCCCTTAGTTTGTGCAAAAGTCTCCCATGAGCCACTGTATCAAAAGCCTTTGCAAAATCCAAAAAGACTACATCCACTGAGTTGCCCTGATCCAAGTTCCTACTAACCTCCTCATTGAAACTAATTAGATTGGTCTGACACGACCTATCTTTCAAAAATCTGTGTTGACTGCTACCTATGATCGTGTTCAAATAGATATATTCTTGTATTCTGTCCCTTATTAACCCTTCTAAAAGCTTTCCAACTACAGATGTGAGGCTCACTGGTCTAATTCCCCCGGATTTGCTCTTGCTCCCTTCTTAAATATAGGTATCACCTCTGCTTTTCTCCAGTCATCTGGTAGATACCCTGTGGTGAGTGAGTCTTGAAAGTTTTGATATAATTGTTTGGCTATTACAGAACCCAGCTCCCTCAGTACCCTTGGGTGTATTCCATCAGGACCTGGGGCTTTCTTAACATTTATTTTCTCCAATCTCTTTTGGATTTCTTCCTGCGTTAACCAATTATTTAGTGATGGTAGTGTATCCCCAATTTGTTGCGTGGTCCCAACCACTGGTACCTCCCTTGTGTATACCTAAGAAAATAACCTATTTAGCTCAGCTGCCTTTTCCTGGTCACTAATTATCAGACGGCCTATGTCACATTGTAATGTTCCTATAGCTTCCTTCCTCGCCTTCTTCCCATTAATAGATTTAAAAAATATTTTAGGGTTAGTCTTACTTTCCATTGCAACTGACCTCTCATTTTCTATTTTAGTCAGTCTAATAGCCATTTTGCAATCCTTGTTGATTTCCTTATAGTCACATAAAGATGCCTCTGTTCCCTCTTTCTTGTATAATTTAAATGCATGTTTATTTTTCCTTATCATGATCTTTAAGTCATTGTTAAGCCACATGGGATGTGATTTACTCCTATTCATTTTATTTCCACATGGTACATGCCGATGAGTATGCTTATTTAGTAAGGATTTGAATGTTGTCCATTTATTTTCAGTATTTGTTCCTGTAAGTTCTTTGCCCCAGTCTATATGTAGTATTGCTGCCCTTAGCCCATTAAAGTTAGCCCTTTTAAAAATGTTGAGTTTTAGTTGACCCCTTACAACTCTGTTTTTTGTATTCAATCTCAAATGAGACTGTGTTGTGATCACTGTTCCCCAATGGTTCCCCTATTTTAACATTTGATATTATATAAATTTTACTTGTGATGACTAAATCCAAGATGGGCCAGATAATGATCCCTGAGTGTACTCAAGAACCTGCTCCTTTTAGCTGAGCTGCCGGTCTCATTTATCCAGTTTATCTCAGGGTAATTAAAATATCCTGTTATTAGAACTTGCCCGTGCTTAGCTGCATTTCCAATCTGTAACAATAATTGTATTTCCTCACTTTCAATTATATTTGGGGGTTTATAGCATACTCCCACCAATATGCGTTTACAATTAGCTCCTCCACTATTTAGCTCAACCCACAAAGATTCAATGTTGCCGTTAGTTCCAGCATAAAAATCTTCTCTGACTATAGGCTTAAATGCAGGCTTAACATAGACAGATCCCTCCTCCTCTTTTACCATTTCCCCTATCTTTCCTAAAAAGCTTATAACCATCCAGATTAACAGTCCAGTCATGAGATTCATCCCACCATGTTTCAGTAATGCCTATTAAGCCCCATTTTTTCTTGTACTGCTAATAATTCTAGCTTGCCCATTTTCCAAGGCAAACGTCTTGCAATAGCAATCATACACTTTATGTTGCTATGGCTCTGCCATTGTGAAGTGCTTGCCACTGTATTTGAGGCCCCTATTAATAACTCCCTACTGTCTATCGTAATCCTCCCCCCTTCTCTTCCCCCATGGGTAACTAATTCATCCCTTTCCCTCTCTACCCTTTTTTAACCCAATACTTCTATATAGTCCCTCCCCCCACCTACAAGTTTAAAAACTCCCCCAGACGTTCTACCATCATATCCCCTAGCACAAAAGCTTCCTCATCATTAAGGTGCAATCCATCCCTGCTATAGAGATTGTACCCAAGTGAGAAGTCAGCCCAGTGATCTAAAAACCCAAACCCCTCTGCACTGCACCACTTTTTTAGCCACGCATTAACCTCCCCAAGCTCCTTCTGCCTCCCTGGGCTAGCACGTGGCACTGGTAGTATCTCAAAAAATACTACCTTGGAGGTTCTTGCTTTAAGCTTATTCCATAGTTCTTTAAAATCATTCTTTAGGGCACTCCATCTTCCACTTACTTTGTCATTGGTACCAATATGTATCAAGACCGCGGGTTCATTACCAGTCCCTCCCAATAATTTATCCACCTGATCCACAACATGCCAAACCTGAGCACCCGGGAGACAGCAAACTGTCCGATGCTGGGATCTGGGTGACAAATCACCCTGTCTACCTTCCTAATAATAGAGTCCCCTACCACCAAAACCTGTCTATTGCTCTGTCTATGCTGCCCTCCCACTCCTCCAGTAGAATTGTTCTCCAGGCTGTTAGAGGGAACAGATCTATCTGGCATTGCCATTCCTGAATGGACATCCCCAACAGTTTCCCTCAATCTGGCAAATCTGTTGGTGTTTGCCAACTCAGAACTGGCCTGCCTCCTCCGGTTCCCCCTGATTCCCCTTCTAACTGTAACCCAGCTACCTCCCTGGACATCCTCAATAGCCCCAGCTCCTCCCTCCATGCTAGGCCCAGCTAAACTGTGCTCAGTGAGCACCAACTCCCTTTCCAGTGGAGCAATATCACTAAGTGCTGCAATTCTCCTCTCCAGTTTTCCAATATGAGCGTCCAGAGAGGCAACATGCTCACACTTGTCACAGAGGTATGGACCCTGGATCATCTGTTCCAGTAATGCATACATGTGGCAGGATGTACACTGAGTGAGGTTGCCACTGGACTGACTCATGATTATCAGTTACAAAAATACAGTGAGAAAACAAATCAATGTATTCGTATAAAGATTGCTTTTCTACACCTTAACCCAAACAAAACAGAAAAAAAAAATATATGTTTGTTTTCAATTTTTTCCTATAATACCCTATTTCCTTTGAATTCCCTCCTTTTGTTCAATCTCCTACACACTAACTACACTTACACTAGAAATGATTGCAAGCTCCCAAGCTTGCTCTTCCTTTGTTAAAATAGACCCTGCCTACTCACCTGTACAATGATAAACAAGCACAGGACAGAAAACACTGCCCCGCTTCACAGAACGGATTCAAACAGAACATGACAAAATGCATACAGATAAACCTTTACACAGGCAAAACCACACCCACTCTCATCTGGACCCTGATTACAGCCCAAAGGAAAGAAAACACTGCCCTGATTTACAGAACTGATTCAAACGGTGTATGCTTGCTAATGCCAGAAGCTTGCCAGGAAAAATGCGAGAGTTAGAATTATTTGCAATTAATGAAAAATGGGATTTAATAGGCATTACCTAAACGTGGTGGGATGAATCTCATGACGGGACAGGTAATCTGGATGGTTATAACCTATTTAGGAAATATAGAGGCAATGGTAAAAGAGGAGGGATTTTTTGGCGGACCTAGTGATAAAGTTGAATGTTTGTGGGTAGACTTAAATAACGGAGCAGCAAATTCCAAAAGAATATTAGTAGGAGTATGCTATAAACCCCCAAATATAGATGAAAGTGAGGAAATACAATTATTGTTACAGATTGGAAATGCAGCTAAGCATGGGCAAGTTCAAATAATGGGAGATTTTAATTACCCTGAAATAAACTGGTTCTGTAATAGCCAAACCATTATATTTAATTTTTCAAGATTCACTCACCACAGGGTCTCTACCAGATGACTGGAGAAAAGCTGATGTGATACCTATATTTAAAAAGCGAACAAGACTTAACCCGGGAATTATAGACCAGTGAGCCTCACTTTTTGTAGTGGGGAAGCTTTTAGAAGGGTTAATAAGGGATAATATACAAGAATATGTCTATTTGAACAGGATTATAAGTATGAGTCAACATGGATTTATGAGGGATAGGTCATGTCAAACAAATCTAATTCAGGGTTATCCTGGATAATTAGAGATAGAGGAGTATTGATCCAAGGAAAAATCTGATCTGAGGTGAGGAAGGAATTACATTTTTTTCTCTTTGAGATGAATGGCTAAGTATCACTTGTTTTTTTGACCCGGGAAAGGTTAAAAAATAATTGTGTGTGTGTGGGGGGGGGGGGGGGGGGGTTGGGGGGTGGCAACACTTTATTTTTGCACTTGGGCCCTCCATTTTCTAGCTTCGCCACTGGCTGGATCATATTCATGGGGTCAAGATTTGAGGATTTAGGAATGATGTGTGTTTTATAGAAAGGCAAGTAGCTGATTGGAATGGCCTTAAGAGGTTGGGACAAATACAGTAAAGGGATTAAAGCATTCCTGGGATACACATAGTTTAGGTAAGCAGAATGGGCAGACCTGATGGGCATTTAAGACATAATATCAATCAATCATTCATAAAAGGATTGATGCTCAAGGCTGGGCCTCCTACTCCTTTTGTATCTGTAAGTTTAAAACTATATTGTAATTAACCTTTTAATCAATGCTGTCATAAGCCTGGATACTATATTATAGCAAATCATGTAACAGTTTTGGATAAAAGTACACTTAGAGACAGAAATATCATTGCATATACCTCAGAATAATATATCTTAAATATTAGTATAAAATAACTCAAAATTATATATAGTATAACTCAAAGATCAGTATAATAAAACATATAATGATATAAATGTAATATAACAAAGATCAGTATATAATATATAATGTAATATAACAGACAATAAAATGTATAATATAACATAACTTAAAGATCAGTGTAATATCACATATTATAATTGTCTAACTGCGATTCGTCGTCACGCTTGAGACGAATCGCAGTTTGACAATGATAAACTGCGCATTGCGCAGCAGTAGCCACGAGCAGATGGGAGAGTGGGGAAGAGGGGGGGGGAGAGGCACAGAGGGAGAGTGGGGAAGAGGGGGGGGGGGAGAGGCACAGAGGGAGAGTGGGGAAGAGGGAGGGGGGAGAGGCAAGGAGGGAGAGTGGGGAAGAGACACAGAGGGAGGGGGAGAGACACAGAGGGAGGGGGAGAGACACAGAGGGATAGGTGGGAAAGAGACACAGGGGAGGTAGAGGAGGGGGAAAAGACACACGGGAGGGAGAACAGGGGGAAGATACACATGGGAGGGAAATGGGGGGGGGGGGAGAGGGGAACAGACACAGGGGGAAGGGGGAAAGAGACACAGGCCAGGGGAGAACAGGCACAGAGGGAGAGGGGGAAGAGACACAGAGGGAAAGGGGGGAAGAGGTACAGAGAGAGGGGGGAAAGAGGCACAGAGGGGGGGGGGGACAGAGGAAGGGGTGAAGAGACACAGTGGCGAAACACACAGAGAGAGGCGGGGGGAAGAGGCACAGAGGGAGAGGGTGGAAGACACAGAGTGGGGAGAGACACAGAGGGTGAGGGGGAAGAGACAGGGAGGAAGAGGCACAGAAAGAGTAGGGGGAAGAGACACAGGGGAGTGAGAGGAGGGGGAAGAGACACAGGGGAGAGAGTGCAGGGGGGAAGATACACAAGGGAGGGAAATGGAGACACGAGGAAGGCCGGAACAGACACAGGGGGAGGGGGAAAGAGACACAGGCCAGGGGGGAACAGACACAGGGGGGGAAGAGATGCATGGGAGGGAGAAGGGGGAAAGAGACACAGGGGAGGGGTTAAGAGACACGGGAGGGAGAGGGAGGTAAAAACACAGGGGGGCAGGAGATACAAGGGAGGTAGACGAGGCGGAAGGAGACACAAGGGAGGGAGAGGAGGGGGGAAAAAAGACACGAGGGAGGAAGTAGACAGAGGGAGAGACTCGCAATGAGCTCCAAAGGGGCTCATTGCAAGGCCTGTGACATCACAAGGCCAGTAAAGTAGAGGGGGAGAGGCTTACATTGTGTGGCAAACAGCATTGCCAGGCTTCAGTTTTTATTGCCGTCATTTTTGACGGGCAAGTCGCTAGTAATAAAATAATATATATATAATACATTGGACAATCCTGTGCATGTACAAATACATATATCCATTTACTGGCAGTCTGCTGACCTCTGAAAATGTGCTACCCTAGGCCTGGGTCTCATGGGCCTAGTCAGAAACACACCCCAGGTGAAGGTGCGGCATACATTACATATGGGACATTAGATAATTCATTTTTTCATTGAGAAAAAATATATATAATGTGTTTCTTTTATGTTGGATAGCAAATTTATGAATTCCTGAGAATTTGGAGGGGACACTGGACCAGTTATGAGATCTATAATACACATTTTTTTGCACAGGAATGTCACAGACGATATACAGTGGTGGCTCTTGTAATTGGGCTGCTTTGTAAAGCACACACCCCTCCACAAATAACTCTGCATAATGAATGAATGAATAAATGAGCTGATACAGCCAACCATTTATTTACACAACCCAAGCGGGGAATCCCAGGGGGGCTGGGCAGGACAATGATTGACAGTCATCTGGCTAACATAAAAGTAAAAAAGTAAGCTTTTAACAACCTTTGAAATTATATATATATATATATATATATTTTTTTTTATTTTTTTTTTTTTATTAATAGTGTGTATGTATATAAAGCCAATCATTTAAAAAGGGGAAATTTGTGTCATATTACAATCTGTAAAAAAAATCTGTACAAGAAATAAAAATAAAATAAACCTATAATCCTCATACTTGTGGACCACCATGGAAAATATTGTTCTATATGGTCTTTTGAAGACCTGCAATTTGAAAACTAGTGACATGTTTTAATAATGTAAAACAAGTAATAATACAGCCTGTGATTTATTAAGTTTTTATGCAATTATGCTGCAGTGGAATCTACCATTTTGGTTTCTGTGGATAAATTACAGGAGAATGGAGGATGAAATACTGAATACAAAGATTCTACATGCACAATAGGTATGTGGCAGCTATACCTGCCACTTCAGTCTGCAGGATTAATGATAAAATCATTATGATAAAGGGTGCACCATTCTAGGAAAGTAGCAGACAAAGAGAGGTCATAAGAGTAAATGGAAGAAATACTTTTTTTATTAAATATTATATATAATTCTTTACGGTTTACAGTCATTGCCTTGTTTGTTTGTGCTGCTTTCTCATCTGATTGGGGCTTTATAGGCAGATGTAATATCCATAATTGAAAGCACAGGCACTAAGCCTTGCCACATTTCAATTGAAGTAGCTGGATAGTATTCCACATTCAAGTCCCAATGTCAAACAGCATAATCACATATAATAGTTGTCAAACTACAAAACGTTGTCACGCTTTGCGAGCTCGCAAAGCTAGGGGCGCAGTTCGGGCCGCAAATGCGGACCCTTGCAAAGCGAGAGGGCGCATTTGCGGAAGGTGGAGGCTCCAACGTTGGCTGCAATGAGCCGAAGGCTCATGGCAGGCCACAAATGCGGAGCCGGAGGCTCTACGGCGCCTCACAAACGGTTACAAACACCCACAGAAGCGGGACTTTGAAACAAAAAACATCTAACACGCAATGACTAAATACGGACTTACACAAAAAAAAAATATGAGCCGCAGGTCTTAGAAAGAACCGCGTGCAGCGAAAAACATAAAAATAAAAAATAAAATCCACACAAAAATGACAGAAAAACCTTACCCACAGCAAGGGGGAACACCCAGGGCCTCTGCAACACAAGTTAAACCTCGATTTCAGTCCAATTTACCGAGTTTAGACACTCGAAAATCCCCTAAACAAGAGAAAAAATGTCCGCCGAAAAAACGAAAACAAAGCTATATGACCCCTAAAGTCGCAAAACACCAGCAAACGCATACAGCTTTTCCAAAATGCTGTACGAGGTACAAGATACACTATTAGCAAGGACGCTAAATCATCCACACCCGCGTACCACATACACATTCGCCGCCATTTCACAACACTAACCTACAGAATGCGGAACTACACAGCTACACTAACGGCTTCCCCTCGCGCACGCAGCCTATTTACACTACACACTGCACACATTGCTGACACTTACACCTCAGCTCCACAACCGTGCAAATCTACATTGTGTGCTGCAGGAACATCAAAACAGATTGTCAGATCTACAGCACAATGCTTCCTACATATATTAATTACAAATAGGTAAAGTATATTAATTTATTACTTATTTAATTAGCATAAAAAAACAAACACATACACCAAAAAAAAATATATATATTAAAATCGCAATAAACGCAAAAGCCATTCACCGCGCGCCTCACAACGAGCGCCAAGGCTGCTCATAGCACACAAATTACACCAGTGGACAGCCTTGCAATACGCGCAAAAAGAAGCTCAGCGCCGACCCTACAATGACAGCAAAAGCGCCTCTGATAACAATAAATACAACAACCAAGGGGCTCGCAATGAGCGCAGAAGGATCTCAGACCACCCAAAAAATGCATGACCGTGCCAAACAGCATTACCTGTCTTACAATTTCATTGCCTCAACATTTTTGACGGGCAAGTCGCTAGTTATATATAAATGTCAGTAAATTAACAGATTTATTTTTTTGTAAATATTTGGCTCATTACCAAGAATATTATTAATTAATTTTGTAAATATGTAACCACAGTATTTCAGTATTTAATTAAACTGTAGTTTTAAATGTAATATATACTACTTTAAAGAATTACACTTATTTAAAGGGGAAATGTTTTAGAATGTACTTATATATTATCATACTGCAGTTGTGGTATGTCAGTTTAGACAGCTCCACTCTAGCCACATTACTTCATTCAAGGGGATGGAGAGATCTAAAGCTTATACAGCCTAAAGTCATAATTGAAAAATAGTAATTAATTATTTCAACACACAATAAAAGTTTAATTAAAAAAAAATCTTATCAACCTCATTATTCTTTAGATAGCCATTCATAAAGTGGTCCTTTAATTTAGAATTTGCTCAATATTATTTTGTTTCCCCAAAGACCCTGTATATTTAATGGGGCAAGATAAAGTGTATGGATAACCATCTGGAACAATGTTTCTGCTTTACAAAGTACTTATGCTATTTAAATATGTTACATGATTATAAAACATTTCCAATCTACAGGTTTCCCAGTGTGTCTGGATTAATCTTTGCAGCACGAAGTCTGGAGTGACACTTCTATCAGTCCTGGCTCTATATTGAGATCCTCCAAATTAATCACTCTGGTATTCATAGAATTGTGATGACACAAAGGTAGTTTCAGACCCTTTTGAGATGTCATAGGGCTCTAACATGATATCCTTGAGGATAAATGAAGCTGTGTCACCCACACCTCCCACAGCCACTGCACATTCACAGTTAAGTAGAGGAGCTCCACACTGCTGAAAGATTGGAGGACAACAATAAAAGGGTACTAATATAAATAAAATATTAGAATACAATAATAATAATCAGAATTACTCCAATATTGTTTGATTCATAATGCATACTTTTTTGTGTACCCAGTATAACAGTTATATTTAATTTTGAATTAAATGTAATATATTAAGAAATGTACCAATGCTTTTTATTGTAAAAAGTTATGTTTATATATGCTTTCATTCTTGCAAAAAACATATATATATATATATATATATATATATATATATATATATATATATATATATATACATATATATATATATATACATATATATATATACATATATATATATACATACATATATATATATACATATATATATATACACATATATATATATATATATATATATATATATATATACATATATATATATATATATATATATATATATATATATATATACATATATAAGAGTGAAGCAGCGGTGAATGTCCAGTAATCTAGTAATTTGGTTATTATTAATCTATACATATATAGATTGATAATGTATATTGCAGTATGTTATGATACTTTTTGTATTGGACAAACGCCTTAATTAAATTGATGAGCTTTCGAGAGGTTTAACCTCTTTTTATCAAGTCTGAAGCAATACTGACATGAGATGGAACCCTCAGTTTGAATAATAACAGCAGATGCAGATAGAGTGGAGACAGCATCCAACATCATCAGGTAAATACATATAAGGGGAATAAACACAAAATAGTAAAGGAAACATATATACACATATTATATACACATATATATCAATATATATATATATATATATATATATATATATATATATATATATATATATATATATATATATATATATATATATATATATATATATATATATATATAAAGAGCACAGTAGACCACAGTGATATCCTTCCTGTTGGACAAACACCTCACTAAGAATGCTAAGCCTGTTATGGTATAATAAGAAATAAATCACAAGAAATTGTCATAATGTGTTAGAAACCTAAGTCCTGTAGTTTTAGTGTTGAAGAATGTGATCATCTTTATTTAAAACTCTTTTCTCTCTGACATTTTTTAAATTTTACTCTGAGTATTTAAATTTTTAGGTTTTGGATGGAGTGATCATTCTGGCTAAAATGGTGTCCCACTAGGCTACAATAACTGTCTTCATTATGCTTTCTTATTGATGTCTGTGTAAATTCATTCTTAAGTGCATTTTTTATCTGGTTTCTCCAATGTAACAGCCTGTGTCACATAAAGTACATTGTATTATATAAACTACATTGGAGGATGTGCATGTATACAATCCTTTGATGTTATTGTAGTCAATTATTTATTTATTTTTCAAAATTCCCCAGTTAGAGAGATACTGTGTATCAGTATATATACTATTGTCATGCTTGTCTTTAGTGTATGTCTTGTACTTAATGTTAAGGAATATATTGGTGCTTTATAAATAAACTATAATAATAATAATAATAAAAAGTTGCAGAGAGCTGTGTATATTTACAATACACCTGGAAGCTCACAGTTAGGAAATATTAAAAGACATTTTAATGTACTGAAGTATTTAATGACAATTTAAGTATTTAATGTACTGGAACTAGGGATTTTATTTAAATAATATATATAATTTGGTTAATCTGGAACAACATACAGAGGATAAAATGAATTTAATGAGTGAGACTCAGCGTCTGAGAGTCCTTCGTTGCTCTTTAGGCCACAGATCAGGTTTGTTTACTGTACAAGTATTTATGGTGTATGTGTTTATTTGTATTTATCTCTTTGAACCATTTGAGGACTAGATATGGCCCAAAGAGACTGTAATCCCAGCAGGGGTCCTGCTATCTGTGTGTAAACATTCTCACTGCTGACCCTTTTCATGTAAATGCCGTTAACATCTCTTTGGATCCAGATGACATTATAAGCCCATGTATAAATAAAGTCTGATCAATAAAACATACTTTAACTTTCATTACTATCTAACATTTTCTGTGCTCTGTAAATTAATTTAAATTTGTGACCAACTAATGGCACTGGCCATTGATTTCTATGTTCTTTTAAGAAGTCATAGAGTAGTTGAAACAAACAGCAGAAATCTTTGCTTTTTAAAGTACTGATATCATCGCATAGACTGAGCTAACAGATCACTGATGCTTAATATTGTTCTACTTCATATGATTTATAGCAGTGGCGGAGCTAGTGAATAGAGGGCCCCGATGCGGTCCTAGATTCCTAAGACAATCTCTCCTTTAACCTTCCTAGCGGTAATCCCGAGTGTGACTCAGGGTTAATCTTCTCTTCCTAAATCGGTAACCTCGAGCCACACTCTGGGTTACCGCAGGGAGGATGTGGAGGGGGCCCACTGCTGTCGAGTTTGCCTGGGCCCACTCAGCACACTATTGCTCCTCCCCACCTTCCTCCTCCCCATCTTCCTCCTCCTCCTTCTCCCTTATCCTTCCCCCTTATCCTTCCTTATTCCTTCTCCCTTCTTCCCCCCTCTCACCTCTCAAGTCTTCTTAGCCACCGATCAGCTACTGCTGCTGAAAGATCGGAGGCTCGCAAACGCGTCTTTTGCCTGAAACCGGCATATGCTAATGATGTCACAAGCGGGTTACGTTATTAGCATATGCCGGTTCAAGAGACAGGCATAAGACGTGCTGCGAGCCTCCGATCAGCAGCAGGAGCTGATCGGAGGCTATGAAGAAGAGAGGGGAGAAGGAGGAAGGAGGGGGGGGAGGCGGAATGAGAGGAGGAAGGAGGGGTGGAAGGAGAGGAGGAAGGAGGGGGGAAGAAGGAAGAAGAGGAGGGGGGAAGGAGGAAGAATAGGAGGGGGAAGGGGGGAAGGAGAGGAAGGAGGGGGAGAGGTGGATGAGTGGGGAAGAGAAGGTGAGGGGGGAAGAGGAGGGTGAGGGGGGGAAGAGGAGGAAGGAGGTGGAAAGGAGGGGGAGAGGAGGGGGAGAGGTGGATGAGTGGGGAAGAGAAGGGTGAGGGGGGGAAGAGGAGGAAGGAGGTGGAAAGGAGGGGGAGAGGTGGATGAGTGGGGAAGAGAAGGTGAGGGGGGAGGAAGAGGAGGGTGAGGGGGGGGGGAAGAGGAGGGTGAGGGGGGGGAAGAGGAGGGTGAGGGGGGAAGAGGAGGGTGAGGGGGGGAGAGGGGGGAAGAGGAGGGTGAGGGGGGGGAGAGGAGGGACGGGGGAAAGGAGGAGGATGAGGGGGGGAAGGAGGAGGATGAGGGGGGGAAGGAGGAGGATGAGGGGGGGAAGGAGGAGGATGAGGGGGGGAAGGAGGAGGATGAGGAGGGAAGGATGAGGAGGGAAGGAGGAGGATGAGGAGGGAAGGAGGAGGATGAGGGGGAAAGTAGGAGGATGAGGGGGGAAAGGAGGAGGATGTGGTAGGAAAGGAAGAGGATGTGGTAGGAAAGGAAGAGGGTGTGGTAGGAAAGGAGGATGATGAGGGGGAAAGGAGGATGAGGGGGGGAGATAAGGGGGAATGATGAGGATAAGGAGGGGAAAGGTGCGCAGATAAGGGGGGAAACGGAGGCGGAGAAGGAGGATAAGGGGAAAGGGAGGAGAAGAGGGGGAAGAGGTAATGGTATCTAAAGGCTGTATGATTATGTCAGTATTTTAGAATGTACCGCCTTAACATTCTAAATACTGAAATAATCATACCGCCAGGAAGATTAAAGGGATCAAGCCACATGGGGACCCCTAAACTACAGAAATAAAAAAAATAGACTGCATAATCCAGAAAACTTCGATATCCCCATATCCTTTAGATTGTAAGTTTGCAAGTTTTCAATCTTGTGTCGGTCCTTTGGAAACAAGCACTATGTACATTTGATTCCAAGCTCAAAAACAGGCCCTCCATTCTTTGTAATGTGTCAATTCTGGTTTTGCCATGTACTTAAACGCTGTATAGTGCCACAAATAAAGATAATAATAATAAAATAATAATAATCCCTTTAAACAAAAATTTCTAACTGGTCTACAGTGTCCACTTTATCTGCCCAGGAAGATGTCCTGAGAAGTCTTTACTGCATAAATAGACTCGTACCAGGACAGACTCCCAAACCCCTCCTGCTCTCTGGACACCTGATAGGAGGTGGAAAGAAGTTTTAAACACTAAAGTTCAAATACAAGTTGTAAAAAAGACATTGATTTTTACTTACAATTTATTATTGGTAATTAATTATTAAATAAATAAATGAAGCTGTACAATTGTTCTATAATGTGTTTAGGCTGGTACATTTTTTTCTCATGTATTTAGCTTGTTTGCCTCTCTCTCTTTCTTGTGGGTATGTCCTTACATTGTTTTTTGGGTCTCTGCTATAATCTCTGATTTATTTTTTATTTAAATCACAAATACATTAAATTCCATAACTATGTTCTCAAAGACATAGAAATCTGGCTCTAGAAAGGATTGTCCTGAATTGTAATATTATTCTCCCATAATGCTGTGTGCATCGTCTGGGGCAGTACTGTTTTTGTCTTAAAACATTAAGGCTTCTGTCCAATTTACAGACATGATGTGCGTGGTCCGGAAACCAGAAAATTAGTTCCATACGTGGAGGAAAACAGCCAGGCTGAGATATTCAGTAAACTTCTGTTCATGTACAGAGAGCGCCCACAACAGCGTAGCGCGCACACGCTCTGGAGTTGGAAACGCCAAGTTTACTCATTCAAACAGTTCAAAGCAGACAACACCCCCTCATCAATTATATTGCCATAAAATATCATGCACCTCCTTCAAAGGAGTTAAAGCGACATTTAAATTCCAAATGAAAATTCAACATTTTGAAGAAGTCTTATGAAAGGTTTCTGGGTATATAATATAACTTACTATAATATAACTTAATATAATTTATTTATTTATAATATTATAACTTAATATAATTTAATTTTATGTACTTTATTTTATTACAAAGTTCTTATAAGTTCTGTTTTTTACTGCCAAAATTAAAGAGGTTGTGTCTCATACAAGCCAGTCAGTGACTATCTCTTGAGATGTGGTCCCGGTTAGGTTAGGACACTACACTACACATCCAGTCCTACAGAGTCTGTGTCTGCATATGCTGCAGTGGACTATTTAAGTTTAGGCAGTAAAAACTGAGTTTATAAGCACTTCTTAATAAAATAAAGTACATAATAGTAAACAGAAGCACAGGTATTTTATATACCTAGTATAATCCAGAAACCTACCATATCCTTTATGGTAAAAAGCAATTATTAATATATGATTTATTATATGCATTTCTAGAGAGCTCCATTGCTTCATTATATCTAACATAACATACAGAACATAATATACCTCCCAATCATAACTGCAACCCCTAAACTCAATCACAATCCGATTCTTAATCTCTAATCTCAGTCTCTAGCCCAATCCTATTCATAATTCCTAACACCAGGCCATAAGCACAAACCCAACCCTTAAACTCTAACCTGAAATGTAACTCAAAAAAGCAACTCTGAGCATTAACTCAAATCTAAAAATAGCATGAATCCTAACCAAAACCGGAATTTTACCTGTTATTGAAACTCCATACCCCATGTAAACTCCAAAACCTAATCCCAACAAAATCCCTCATCTAAACCCCAATGCCTATACCCATTCCCTAACCCCATTTAAACTCAATGTTTAAGCTAAGCCCCTAAACCCAACTATACCCCAGGCCATCACCCTATCTAGCTCCCAAAATCTAGTGCCAAGCCTGTTGATGCTGTTTAGTCATGTCAGACTCTGTGACCCTATAAACTGTAAGCACGGGAGGAACATCTTACACCCACCGCCCCTCTGAGCTCAATCAAGCTCATGTACATTGTGTTAATTACCTCATCTATACATCTCTGCCGCCTCTTTCTTTATGTGCCTTCAATCTCCCAGTATCAGAGTCTTCTCTGCTAATGCCACTCCTAACACCATCTAAATCCCAATGCTTAAACCCAGCCCCAAACCCCATATGTACCCCAATCCCTAAACACAACTGTTAACTCTATCTAACCCCATTGTTTAACCCCAAACCCCTATCCACATCTAAACACCAATACTTTAGTCCAATCCAAGACCCCATCTAAACACCAATGCTGAAGATCAACCCATGACCCCATCTAAACCCAGTTCCAAAGCCTAACACATGACCCTGTCTAAAATGTCTAGCCTCTGCCCAAAACTTCTAACACAAAATTTACCATAAGCTTAGCTCCAACCAAATCCCTAAATACTATCCCAAATTATTATCCCTCATCTAAATATGAACTAAAATGGTCCGAAATACACAATTTTCACAATAATTATTCCTGATTAAATCCAAACCACCTCCAGGTGCATATAACATAGGACCACACAAGATGAAAGTCTTACAAATCCTTTCTTCTGCTCCTATTATGAAACTAGCAAGATTTAATTCATTGTATACAGATACACACCTCCCAAACATAGCCAGTAGAGGCACTAGATTGCAGCACCCCATTAAAACAACATACAGTAAGTGTCAGTTCCAGTTGTCGTGTATATTTGCCATGTGTAATGGTTACTTATTTAGTTTCTTTTCAAATAAACCTTTCATGACAATAACTTGAAGACCACAGAGTGCACTGATTTTTGGAACAAGATTCAAGAAACAAGATTCAAAAGGATCATTTTCCACACTGTACCTCTCCTTAAAGAACCAATGTAGTCCAACATTTGTACCATGTATATAAAAGATAATATTTTAAACATAACAAAAGTTATTTTCTTGTATGAATAATACACGGTGGGTAGTGTAGAAAAATGGCATTGTTTTGACACACAATGGGATTGTTTTCTCCTCATTTGTTCTGACATGTTATAGGAAAAGGAGGGGGAGTGAGCCTGGTGGTTGCCTGCATGACAACAAATTGTGCTTGCATTCCCACTCAATTGAATGGAAACCCGATAAGAAAATACAGTTTGTAGGCTTCCTATGAGTCCTTATTTACATTCTGTACTAAATGGTAAAACACAAGTGGATCATACACATTTTTATATTGTTTATGTGATACTTTATTATTTTTTCTTAAACTAATGTAACCTACATGTTTTGAAAAATGTAATGTATAAAACATGTTCTTTTGAATTCATGTAAGAACATATTTGACTGCAGTGGTCCTTTAAAGTATAATGTATACACTTTATATCAATGCAAGGGGGACAGAGGTCTCCCAATGACACTTCATGGCCAGGAGAAGAAAAAGATGACCCTGGCATGGACACTGGTTTTGGCTCTCACTATTAGAGCAGCCTTCACTTTTTTTGTGTAGGTTACAGGAGGATTTCAGATTCCTTGGCTTTGGACCCCCTAGTAGGACCCTGGGTGAGGTAGGTGGCAACTGATACATATTTGGACTACAGTGTCCCTGTAATAAAATAGCTTTAATATATTTTACACACCTAATATATTTTTCAAACATATGTGTTTTACCACTGCACAATATATATATATATATATATATATATATATATATATATATATATATATATATATATATATATATATATATAAAAGCTGTGTATAAGCGGGCATAAGCTTAAAGGAAGCCATGTTTGAAAAGTTTTATGGATTGAAGAGCGAGGCATTTGTGGGAACATTTGCATGTCCCTGCTCAGCTTCCCAGAATGCAGTGTAATAACTGTATTTCTCGGAATTCTGGCCTGGAAGCAGTTTTTTTTTTTTTAACATGTTTTAGGCATTCAAATGTGAAAACAAATGTATTATTTATAATATATATATATATATATATATATATATATATATATATACACACACACACACATATACACCTTTTGTGGCCACATTTGAACATCTAAAATAAGTAAAAAAACATGTTCTGCTTATAATTCAGAGAAATACAGTTATTCCCCTACTTGGGAAGCCACATGCAAATGTGCCCACAAAGGCTTAGCTCTTGTAATCCAATACCATTTTAAACATGGCTTCCCTTAAGCATATGCCTGCTATATTACACAGCTTTAAGCAAAGCCGAGATGGATTATGCACAAGCCAGGAAACCCACGCACAGGTGTTTCAAGGTTACTGGCTCTCATCAGCGTGGGGCGAATTCTTAGCTTTTGTGGGGAGGTAGTTTACCACAACAATCATTTAATTTACGTTGGGCAAAACAGCGACAGAAGCCCTCACCGTACAGTAAATAAATTCACATTTGTCTAAAATAGGTAAAAAATTACTTTTTTCACTCTCAGCATTCCGAGCACTCAGGGAACCTGGGCAGGGACATGCAAATATGTGTGTGTGTGTGTGTGTGTACATATATATAAATATATTTTTTTAATAACTGAGTGTGACTCAGAGCATAAATAAGCAGGAGAAAGAAATAAAACTGGATTTCATTAGAAAATAAACTAAAATGTTGGTGCCAGTGCTGGACTCAGGAGGCATTCATGATACTTGGGTGGAAGCGTGTGTGTGGAGAGCTGTGGTTGTATCTATTAATGCAAAATTCCTGCTTCTGGGCTGTAAGGTGAAAGGGGTATGGTGTTAATTCAATCAGATCCAATTATGTAATAAAGACTATTGACCTCTCACTGTTCTCTGCTCCCCTCTTTCCTCCTTCTCCTGACAGCTGCATAAACACAACCTCATGATACATCTCTCAGGATGTGATATAACAAACACAAAATGGAATACTGTGTTCATAAACAGAGGATGATTTTTTCAAAAAAATATTTTTATATTTATAGCTGCTATGTTGTAAGTGTATTATGTACTTCACAAATTACAGTGCTCCTCTAAGTGTTCTATGGCTATCACTAATCATGAGAAGATTTAGGATCACTACTATCTTCTCTTACCAGGACAGCACAAAGTAGACCGAAACATCAAACAGTCGCTATGTGAAGTGATCTGATTACATTGGTTGGCAATGTCCAGTTATAAAAAGTCACTGGGCTTGTGTCCAGGGTTAATCAACAACATTACAGACACCCACTTCAAACTGAGGCCATGACACACAGGTCTGGGGAAAACACTTCAAATGATCTCAGAGACACAGACAGGTTAACAATGCATTTCTTAAAGGGATATGGAAAGTTTCTAGATATTACTAGGTATATAATATAACTATGTATCTATTTTGTTGTTGTTCACTCCATCAGTTGTGGGCGACTCTTGGTGACCATATGGACGCAGCACACCAGGCACATCTGTTTCTGGTTGTTTTTATCTATATGGTTTTCCTGGCAAAGATACTGGAGCGGGTTGCCAGTTCCTTCTCCAGTGGACCGCTTTTTTTCTGACCTCTCTACTATGAGCTGCCCTGTTTGGGTGACCCTACATGTTATAGCACCATGTTGCTGGGAGATTGTCACTAATTGGTAAGTATGAGCCACTGAACAACCAGGACAGCAGATTCTGTGTATTCATGAACTGCAGAGGGCAGACCTAAGCAGATATAAATTGTTTGATTTTCAGCAGTAAAAACAAAGCTTATAAGCACTTCTTTTTAAAATAAAGTTGTTTTTGTTTAGTTGTTCAGTCGTGTCCGACTCTTTGACCCTATGGACCGCATCATACCAGGCGCATCTTGAGTCTCAAGTCCCTCTCTCCACTGATAGATTAGAAACACATTTTCATGATCCAGCTGTCAGGAAAATATGCAACAAATACTAAATGGATTCCTCTAATCATACTGTCATAAAACAAGATTAAGATTTTCTCTAAAAATGTCTTTATATCCACAGCTTACATAGCTGCTAACATTGGGCCCTATGCAAATTGGTTACTGTAAACTGCAGTATATTGGCTGAGAGAGCTTTTTCCTCTTGTTACATCTTGATGTTAATCTTTTGCTCCTCTGCATTATGGCACTCAGTCCACATGCGGAAATCCTTCATACACTGCAAGAGATTTTAGTGTGGGAAGTACCAAAACCAAGTTTTATATAGCATCTTTTTATATACAATTATTACTTGCCATGCTGCTCCATTTTGCACTCTTCCCTGCTGCTGCCTGTTACTTTCTCAAGTGGGAGGGTGTTTGTAAACTAATGAACTTTTTTATTTAGATCTGCTGAACACACAGATAGATTTAACTGCCAATTTCCCATAGTGCAGACAGACACTTCCTGTTTTATTTCAAGTCTCCTCCCACATCAGGAAGTTTATCTCCTGAAGCCAAAATGGCAAATTCCACAGCATATGAAAGATAATAAACTAGAGGTTGTAATTTTTTAAGATCCTAAAAACATGTATATTTTTAAGTGTAGTTCTTAAATAAGGCAGTTTTTAATAATATGACCGCAGCAGTGCTGTAAATGTAAATATCAGGCCAAATTCATAAATGTATGGATTTGAATAACTGAAGCCTCTGTGTAGTAACCAGTAATATCCCATTCAGAGAGTCGGGATTACTAAGTTGTGCCAATTAAAGTGGACTCAGAGCCCGAAATTTTTTCATGCAATGAAAAATAGCACAAGAATTGTGTTTTTGTGATCAATAAGTGTATTGGAATTTAGACAACTGCCATTTAAAGATTCAGAAAAAAGTGTAGCCTACCTTGTTATAGGGCCACTGTTCAAGAAAACAGGCATTTGTTTGTGAAGGACATGATAAACTAACACCATGAACAGCTGTGTAAGCCATGCACATAATAGCATTTTAGAGAAAAATCCTTATTTTTTGACAGGAATCCATTTTGTGTTAGTTACATAAACACCCTCCCCATCATTCAGCTCTGAGGAAGTGATGTAACAATCAGTGGTGGATAAAGAGGGAACATAAAGAGGTCAGTAGTCTTTGCTAAATATCTAGACCAGTTTGAAATCTACACCACACCTTTCACAACCAGAAGCTGGAAGTTTGCAATAATAGATGCAATTAAAGGTCTCCACAAACGTACACACCCCATTCACACACCGGCTTCTACCAAAGCATCATGGATATCTTCAGGAACCAGGAGAAGCATCACAACTTACGTTTTAGGCATTTACATTTCTGATGCAACCACCTTTCGGGTCTGTGAAGGGAAAGGGTTGTAATGTGATAACTCTCTGTTCCTTCCTCCCCATTCTACCTTCTACTGATAGAAAAAACACCCGCCTCATGACCCAGCTGTCAGGAAGAGATGTAACAAACACAACATGGATTCCTATATTTATACATTCAAATTTCCTCTAAAGATGTTTTAATGGGCATGGCTTACACAGCTGCTAATATTGTTAGTTTATTAAAAACTTCACAAACAAAAGCTTTTATTCTTAAACTACAGTGATCCTTTTACTCAAATGCAAAAAAAAAGCCATTGAATATAGGGAATTTAGATTTAGGGTAATACTGAGAGCCACTTGTCTGGGGCCCCAAATCTGCTGATGGTAACACATTGTACAAAAATCAAGCGTTCTGGACGAAAAATATAAAAACAATCCGCACCGCAGACCCCTCAAGGAATTAATATTTCTATTTATCCTGGCAGGGAGGGATGTGCCTGATTGGGCTGCATATTTGGAGACTCTCAAGGAATAAAAACAAACACAGATATTTCTATCCTGCAGCTGGGCACAGGCCAGTGTTTACCAAGCAGTACGTCTTCACCAACCCTTTTTGCTACATGAAAATAGATTTAGCAATGGCCCACATTCAAAAAATGGTGAAGTGAAGGGAGTGTGTGGATCACTAAATTCAGATACAACAAATTTCCCAGTGGTTCCAGAGATGAACAACTGAACAGCTATTCTGCTCATTCTATCTACCTAAATGTTTGGATTAAAGGGATCTGGAAGTTTTCTGGATTTTATTAGTTATATGATGCATCTATTTACTTTTTTGTACTCTATATTTATTATTATTATATATTGCCTAAAATCTTACCATTTGTACCGGCTTAGGTCTGCCCTATGTTGCTCATGCAGCTCATGAATAAACAGACTGTGAGGCGCAGTTCAAATTAGCCTGTCAGTGACCTCTATCAAGGAGCATGTTGCCACTGATTGGTTACTATGAGACACTGCATGCCCTGTACTTAGAAGTATACAGTCATCATGAGTTGCAGAGGGGAATCTATTAGTAAGAATTTAGGCTTTTAAGTACTTATTAGTATTAATAAAATAAAAATAAAATAAAGTTCACAAAAGTAAATAGATACACAGGTATACATTATGCCTAGTGAAATCCAGAAACCTTCATACAGCCTTTAATTCACCACCTTCTTGATTTAATTATGCTATAGTGGGAGCTACCATTTTTATTTCTGCCAATCTTCTATGGAATGAATAATGCATGTATGCAAAAGACTTTCATCTGCTACAGTACAAATGTGGCTCCTCCAAATGCCAGTGCTTTCAAAAAGGGGTAATGGAAATTAAATTAGGGTACACAACAGCTTGAACAATCAGCTGAAAAATACAAAGAATATTTACATATATAAAAAATATAAAAGTCTGTATTTATTTTTTTTGCAGAAACATTTCTCTAGACTAATTTTTAGTTTTATGAAGTACTAAACTTGATAATAATGTGGTCTTTTAAAATAATGTCACTCCATTTGACTCTGTCGCCCCTGCTGCACTCATATGGTGGCCTACACTTCAGCCACACTCCTAGACCTGGGAACAAACAAGGTGGAGGTGTGGGCATACTACGATCCTCTTGTTGCACTTTTCACTGCATACCCCCAGTTCCCTCCCTCCAATTCTAATCTTTTGAAGTTCACACTATCCGCATCTTCTCTCCAATCCCTCTGCGAGTAGCTGTGATCTATCGCCTGGATCATCCTCTCAATTTCTGGCTCACTTTGTCGTCTGGCTCCCTCACTTTCTCTCCTCCACTATACAGTCACTCATTCTTGGCATATTCAACATAGCCATTGAGACACCCAGCTCCCCAACAACGACAAAATTACTTGCACTCACCTGGCCTCTAACAGTGGATAGATTCCCAAACTCACGGTGATAAAAACACTATTGACCTAATTTTTTACCAATCTCCCTACTTCCTCTATCTGACCACCACCTGCTTTCTTGCAACCTCACCTTCTGCTCACCATCCTTCTTCAATCCCTGCCACCAGAACCCACAGAAAGCTACAAGCACTTAACCCACAACAACTTTCCAATGTGCTAAAACTCCTTCTCAGCCCCCTCACCACTCGTACCTGCCATGACATTGCCGCTTCACAGTACAACATGACTCTAACCTCCACCCTTGCCCGCATAAACACAAGCAAATGCCCTCACTCTTATCCACAACCATGGCACACTACACAAACACACTATATACAGAGGTGCTCATGCACTGCAGAACGTCTATAGAGGAAATCTCGCACTTCAGCAGACTTTCTCCACTACAAGTTTATCCTGCGCTCCTACTTCTCTGCCCTCAATATTACCAAAAAACACTACTTCTCATCCCTTCTGTCAAACCTATTCTCCAACTCCAAACATTTTTTTGCTACATTCAACACCCTCCTTTGCCCACCCCCACCTCCTGCCCCTTCCCGTATCACAGCTGATGACTTCGTCAGCCACTTGAAAAAATAAAATGAAATCATCCAAAATGAACTCTCCTCCCAGCATGGCCCTAATTCCCCCTCCTCTCAACAAAATGACAACACCCAGTCCTTACCCTTCCACAACTTCTCCTCCACTATGGACTCCTTTGACTCTTTAACCAAGGAGGAAGTACCTACTTTACTATCAACCTCTCATATTACAACTTGTCCACATGATCCTATTCCATCACAGCTAATACCTCCCCTCTCTATCCACTTTTCCTAGCTCTCACACATCTATTCAACCTCTCCATAAACACTGGCAAGTTTCCTTCCTCTTTAAAACATGCCATAATTACACCCATTCTTAAGAAGCCCTCATCTGATCCAGCTTCTGCCTCTAAATATCATCCAATCTCTTTACATCCCCTGGCTTCAAAACTGCTTGAGTGGCTGGTCCAAAATTGCCACCCTCAGTTTAATTATTTGAATAGCCTTCTTGACCACTTACAATCTGGCTTCCAGGCCCAACACTCTACAGAAACAGCTCTCACAAAAGAAAAGAAAAAAAAATCAAAGGGTCACTTCTCTATTCTCATTCTCATGGACCTCTCTGCTGCCTTCCCTCTTCTAATCTAAACTATTTTGGCATCCATGACACAGCTCTCTCATGTTCACATCCTACCTAGAAGATCGTACATTCAGTGTCTCCTCCTCTGGCACCTCTTCTTCACCTGTCACCTGTTCACCTGTCACTCATCCTCCCTTGGTACCCTAATAAAATCCTTTGGATTTCAGTATCATCTCTATGCAGATGACGCTCAAATCTACCTCTCTGCACCAGATTTATTTGCCTCTCTTTTAACTCAAGTTGTCAACTGCCTCTCTAGCATATCTTCCTGGATGTCTTCCCGTCAACTCAAACTCAAAACGTCTAAGACTGAAGTCCTTATTTTTCCACCCTCTACTACAGCTTTCACTCCTCAAATATCTCTCACTTTGGCAATGCCATCATTACTCCCACCTCCCAGGCCCATTGTCTTGGGGTTCTACTGGACTCTGCCCTCTCTTGTATTGCTCAAATACAATCATTAACAAGATCTTGTCAGTTTCACCTAAATAAATCTCCCAAATGTGTCACTATCTTACAGAAGACACAGGGCACTGGCCGAGGGTCTCAGTTGCTGGCATGGAGCGCCAAAGGCGCTCCATGCCAGCAACTGCGACCCTCGCAAACTTCACGTCGCAACCCAAACAGCACGACACACACATTACGACACTCGCAAACAACATACGACACACGTTCACACACATTACGGCCTCGCAACACTCGGACGCAACTCGCGAACATTACAAAATGTAAAACACAATACATAAACACAGCACATACATAAAAACCTTACCTACACCAAGAGGGAGCACCCAGGACCTCAAAAATGCAACTTAGACCTTCATTTTACTCGAAATAAAAGAGTTTAGAGACTAAAAAAAATCTAAGCGAGAGAAAAAATGGCCGCCGAACAAAACGAAAACGAGGCTACAGCACTCTAAACTCGCAAAACACCACAAGAAACTCGCAAAACACCACAAGAAACTCGCAAAACGACACAAACGACCTACGGATATTCATACCACACAGTGCACACATTCAGCATGCTTACACAGCAGCTCCACACCACTAATGCTGCAGCAACATCAACACAGATTGCCAGCTCTTCATCACAATGCTTCAAAATAGGTACAGTATATTCATTTAGTAATGTATTACATATTTATTATACACCAAACAGCATTAGCTACCTTACAATTTCATTGCCGTCATTTTTTGACGGGCAATTCGCTAGTTAGGGTAATATATATGTGTACTTTTCAGAGCATGGGGAATATTACCCTAGCAATACATAGTGGTACCTGAATATAAATATTTTGCTCGGGTTTAATATATCCCCTTTGGAGTAATAAATGTCTTTAATCAAAATACTTTATAAAACATGATCACTGTTATAAATATTCAACTTATTCAATGTTTGTAATTTTTTAAAAATATTATAAAATATGTTCAATAGCGAAAAAAAAGAATAAAAATTGCAATTTATACAGTAACTCTAATGTTATTAAAAAATAAATAAATAGATAGTAAAAATACTGACAGACGCGTTTCTCCACTTTTATCCTGTAGCTTTTTCGATGATCAAAAATACCTTAATGATATGAAATTCAAATGCAGAGTGTATAGCTCAGTGCTTCTCTCTATGAGGCAAAAAAAGGTAATCATTGCTGGATAATTGATAAAATATTTGTATCCTCTACTCAGGAAGTTTGTCAACAGAACCAAACTGTTAGATTCCACTGCAACGCACTTCCTTATAAACTGTAATAAATTAGAAAATGTATATAATTTTTTAATTTTAAAATTATTTCCCTATTTTCAAGCAAAGTTCTTCAAAAGAATATACTTTTAAAAATAGGTCTCTAGTGATCCTTTAACACAATTAAAAACAAGTTTAAAGGCCACTGAACACTGGAATTGTTTTTATGTTGAATCAAAATTTAAAAAATGTAACATTTTAGTGAAATATGAGATATTTTTTGCTTAGTGGCTTTACATTGATACTCATATTTTTCAGTATAGGAGCAGCCATTTTGTTTATTCAAGTTCTCCCTCACTGAGATCCTCCTCCATATTTTTAGCTGCAAAGATGATGTCACTGATCGGGGTGGAGCCATCTCAGTTAGATGTGATTCAGCCCCCTAGTGGCAAAGGATCCCTGTACTAAACAAAAAATGAAAATATACATATTACTGTACAGCACATTCCTTTATTAATAAACAATAACTCTAAATATATATATTAAGGGAAGTGTTTTGTGTGCTATACAATAATATGTTTTACACATTATTTGTGTAATAAAGTGCTATTTTCCTACTGGGGGCTAAATCACCATCTAGCCATATTATAAGTGGAGCCTGCCCATCTCTGTGGGTGGATCTATCCGGTAGCACGACTTCAGCGCATGTGCTGAAGTCGCACTGCCGTATGGGCGCCGACAATTAAGTGGCACACAAATGTGCCTAGAGCTAGAAGCGCTCATGCGCAATAGCGCGCCTAGGTAATGTCTGACTGTCACGCCTGCGGTCTCTACTTGTCCTTGTTGTTCTGTCACATTCTGACACTAGAGGAGCTAGAGGAAGAATGACTGAAACACAGAGAGGGGCTTGAAAGACTGTGACACTAGAGAGAGAGGGACAGGAGAGAGAAAGAGACTCGAGAGAGAATGACCGAGACAGACAGAGGGTGACTGGAGAGAGACAGTGACAATTATTAGGAGAGTGCAACTGGCAAGATGTCACACATCTCTCCCTCCTCCCATCCACATGTATTACTTACCCCATCCCAGGGGCAATAACATCTGCGCTTGGCATCTGTGAGCTCTTGGGGTGTTACTGCTCCTCACCAGGCCTGGCTGCGGCCCATTAGTCGAGGTGCACTATTGCCCGTGGGATGGGGTAAGTAATAAATGTGGATGGGAGGAGGGAGAGATGTGTGACATCTCGCCAGTTGCACTCTCTTAATAATTGTCACCGTCTCGCTACAGTCACAGTCTGTCTGTCTCCGTCATTCTCTCTAGTCCGTTTCTCTCTCCTGTCCCTCTCTCTCTTTAGTGTCACAGTCTTTCGAGACCCTCTCTGTGTTTCAGTCATTCTCTCTCTAGCCCCATAATGTGACAGAACAACAAGGACAAGTAGAGACAGCAGGCGGGACAGACAGACATTACCTGGACAGCACAATGTCCCCAGTAGAGGAAGGAAGCCGGTAGGGGCACGTTATTGCGCGCAAGCGATTCTAGCTCTGCGCACATTTGTGTGCCGCCCAATTGTTGCTGCGACTTCCCCACACGCTATTTAGACGGGGCGTCGATCTATCCCCAACACTGACATCACCTTTCCATATTCTGTTGGAACCTGCTAAAAAAAGATGGAGGAGTAGATCGGTGAGGGAGAATATGAGGGGCAAAATGGCTACTCCTATACTGAGCAACATGAGTAGCAGAATAGGGTATGTCCAAGTCCAAAATATTTCACGTTTATAAAAATATTAATTTCGATTCAATGTAAAATAATTTTTCCCAGGTTCAGTAGTCCTATACGTTTTGGAATTTGTGGCTATTATGTGGTAGAAAATACCCATTTAAGTCACATATTCCTTTGCAGGAAACAGGAATCAGCCAAATACAACCATCCTTCTAATATTCACAGTGTGCTTTCTAGAGATCGCTATAGGAATTCTGGCAGGGCTTGTTTACTGAATAATATAAAGATCTAGAAAGGAAAGCTCTCATCCGGAGCAAAACTTCCTAGTATTCAGGGTTTGCTTGGCCACATTCTGACCTTTAGTAAAGTCAACAATTCCTCCATTTAATAACGAATTCCACTGAGAGTCCTTTTCTACTAATTTGTCAGGTTATTTTTATAGAAAACAATGTCCACCTTACAGGGAAGAAATCTGATTTACCACTGTTAAAACTATTGAGGCGACAAGTGAGGCTGCAAATTAATTTGCTATTTATTCAATTGGCGTCTTTTTGCGGGCTCCAAGTAGGTTACGGGTTACAACCTTGAAAACTTTGGGATGGTTAAACCCGGAACTTACAACTTCCCAAAACCCTTCATCTTTCAATACTGCAAGAGTTGCGATGGCTAAAATTGCAAACCGCTATTCAATTGCTCCAATTCCCCAAGGCCGCACATGGTTTCACCCCTCTAAATGGCAAATGTAGGAGAAAATCCGAGTGCTAGAGAGGACTCGCAAGGGGGTTAAACACCTGTTTGTAGCACTGTAAATGCAAATAAAAAATCAATACTGCACTGTATATAACAGGGAAAGCTATGAAAGACATTAGAATTAATTGCACAACAATCTCAAGCTTGCAAATAGTCAGTAAATAAAATTATTTTTTATGTTTAAATTCGGGGTTATATCGATCTCAGGAATTAATTAGTTAATACATATCAGGCCACCCATATGGACTAGGACAGTATTGGCATTCATTTTCATACTTCTGTATTTCTGGGGGTTTTGCTAGTCTGATTGCATATCGGACCCCCAAACCTAATTGATTGATATTTAACCTTAATTTTTACTCATTTTGTATTGGCTGATTCGTAATGGGACGTTCCGGTCTTGCTTAATTGAGCATATTCCCGCCCTGAACTGCTATGAACCAGTGCATGGTTTACGTAGTCGGCTTTGGGCCAGTAACTTGCTGGCTTGATCGATTGAATAGCACCAGAATCGGAGACAAACGGGAGCCCGCAGCACACCCTCAGACATACGGCCTGGATCCTGTGAGATGTGGGCTTGCAATTGAATCGGGCTCATAGTTTTTAAATTATTATTGGGAAATTCCAATAGGAAGTGTAGAGATGAGCGGTATGTATAATAATAAAAGGATTTATATATACAGCAGTTAATTGCTTCTGATAAAAAGAGGTCACTCTCAAAAGCTCTTCATAACTATGAATATGTGTGTCCAATAAAAAGGTATCACTTTGTTCTGCAATCCTCTGATATCTAGATTACTGGACACTCATGGCTACCACACTCTTCATAACACTCTTCATAACTACAACAGTTTACATAGAGATATTCATATTCAAATACACATTACTAATCTAATTATATGACAGTTTCTAGGGTTTAACAAATCAGCAGAATAAATATTTTATAAAGAAAAATCGACAATTATAGTTCAGGAAATTCTTCACATGTTTGCAAAGTATGCAACCACATTAACAGCTATATTGTAGAGTCTAGATCAAGCGCTCAAGAGAACTAAATAATAAAACAATACTTATTGAAAAAATAGTCTCAGATTGACTGTTATCTTGAACTGTAATATTCCAAATTGCACACCAATATATCCCAAAACAGACAGTATTATGGAGAAGCAATGCTTCAATTCCATACATCAGCATCCAAGAAAAACCTAAAAAACAAAATCATCAATGCCTGTACCTATTTATTAATACCAACAGCATGCCTATCTTGCAAAGCAGACTCATAAATTCTTTATTTATGGGCCCTCATCATAAGATATTCACAAGGTTCTGAGCCTTGCCTGGCTCTGGTCTCTTTAAAGAAAGATTGAATTGTACACTGGGGATCTGCACATAGACTTATTTAGGTCTGAGAGAGGTTTGCAGAAATCGTTCTCAATTACTACACTAGGATGACATGTTTACTGAGAAGCCATGAGAATACTATATATAGAGTGTCCTGAGCCATGTTTAGTGATTTTTTTGAGAGTCTCCTGGCACTCAAGGTCACACAGAGGGAAAATTAGAGGGTTTTAAGGACCATTGATTAAAGAGAAGCAGGGCCAAACAACCATTCATCAACAAACGTTAATAAAGCCCCGGGTTCTGATGGAATACATCCAAGGGTACTGAGGGAACTGGGTTGTGTAATAGCCAAACCATTATATCTAAATTTTCAAGATTCACTTAACACAGGGTCACTACCAGATGACTGGAGAAAAGCAGATGTGATACCTATATTTAAGAAGGGAGCAAGAGCAAATCCGGGGAATTATAGACCAGTGAGCCTCACTTCTGTAGTGGGAAAGCTTTTAAAAAGGGTTAATAAGGTATGATTTACGGGAATATGTCTATATAAATAAGATTGTAAGTAGGAATCAACACAGATTTATGAGGGATAGGTCATGTCAAACAAATTGAATTAGTTTCTATGAAGAGGTTAGTAGGAACTTGGATCAAGCAACTCAGTGGATGTGGTCTTTCTGGATTTTGCAAAGGCTTTTGATACAGTGCCACATTATTGTGTATTGACTATTGTGCAAACTAAGGGATGCAGGAATTGCAGTAAATATCTGCTCATGGATTGAGAGCTGGCTAAAAGACAGGAAGCATAGGAGTGTTGTAAATGGAACATACTCCGATTGGACTAATGTGGTAAGTGGGGTTCCTCAGGGTTCAGTACTAGGTCCTGTGTCCTGTCTTTTGTTACATATTAATTAATGACTTAGAAGTTGGACTGGAACGTATTGTTTCCATTTTTGCTGATAACACATAGGTAACTAACTCAGATAATGATGTACTTTCCCTCCAAAGGGATTTAGGTAAAATAGAGGAATGGGCATCTAAATTGCAGATGAGTCTTAATGGAGTAAATCTTGGGGTATCGGATACTGAAAGGGATTGGGAGTACTTGTGGACAACCACCTAGGTAACAGTGTTCAATGCCAAGCAGCAGCTGCAAAGGCAAGCAAAATATCAGCATGCATTAAGAAGGGTATAGAAGCAAGGGAAGCAAATATAATTTTGTCACTGTACAAATCCTTAGTATGCCCTCATTTGGAATATGGAGTACAATTTTGGGCACCACTTCATAAAAAGGACATTTTAGAGCTGGAAAAAGTACACAGAATGGCAGCAAAAGTAATAGGGGGAATGGAGAGGCTAAGTTATGAAGAAAGACTAACCAAATTAAATGTATTTTCTCTAGAAAAAAGACATCAAAGAGAGGATATGATTACCTTATATAAATATATCCAGAGTCAATATAAGGCTTTGTCAAGTGAACTTTTTGTGCCAGGGGTTTTCAACTGAGGAGGACATCCTTTAAGATTAGAAGTAAAAAGACTTTACCTTAAAGAAAGAAAAGAGTTCTTCACAGTAAAGGTGGTTATACTTCTACCAAAGGAGGGTGACCGCGCATTCGATAAATAATTTAAAAAAAGGGATTGGATGCATTTCTAAATAAAAAAGGGCATTCAGGGTTATCCTGGTTAATTAGAGAATACTGATCCTGTACTGATCCATTTTCCCTTTTGAGACAATTGGCAAAGTTTCACTTGTTTGACTTCATCTGGATCAATTAATAATTAATCTGAATACTGCAGATCAGAGGATATCTTAAAAGATGGAACTTGATGGAAGTAACAATTCTTTTTTAAACTCAATTACTATGGAAAAAATCTGGTTGCCAAAGGAATCCACTTTAACAAAACAAGTATCCAACCAAGTGAGAGTATTAAGTTATTAAAGCTATGAACATGGGCTTGATGGAACTCAGAGGGGCATTGGATTACAGATGTGCATGGCATGCTGTGGTCCATAAGGTCACAGATAGTTAGACACAACTACATGACTAAACAACAACATCCCACCTTTATCCAAGGCTCAGTTGGAATGAGGAAGGAAGTGGGTCTAACAGGATTTGCAAAATGTTCGCAGGTTAAGGGATTGTATTATGAAGAATGGGTGTTTAGACCAGATAAGGGTGTAAGAAAGGAGAAAGAAATTAAGCAGGTTTGGGCACAGGGTAGGAATAGGACTGTGAGTAATGGGAGTTGGTCCAGGAGAGCGGAGGGGTTGGTTGTGAGGGAAACATTGAATACAATATGGGTGGAGGTTGTTTAGAGTGGGGTGAATGCATGAGTTGGAAGACCAATGAGGAGTGGGTTGCAGCATTCCAAGTGGGTGAGGATAAGAGAGTGAATAGAGGGGTAGTTATAGAGGGTCTTATTTTGCAGATATCGTAGAGATGAAATATTCAGGTGCAAGCGACCAAGGATCAGAGTAAGGGAGAGGATCAAATGTGTCAATATATCACTCTGAAGAAGTGAATACTTTAAGAACAGTGATGGGAAGTAGATGGTACATCTAGGAGGTTGAAAAGGTTTTGGAAAGAAAGTATAGGAATTCGGTTTTAGAGAGATTAATGGGGAGAAAGAGGAATGCCATGCAGGACTGAATGGCTGTGAGGCAAGAGGAGATGCAAAAGGTAAGAAGAAAGGTTAAAGATGGAGATACAGTGCCTTGCAAAAGTATTCACCCCCTTGACTTTTTACTTTATTTTGGTACATTACAGCCTTAAGTTCAGTGTTTTGTAAATCTGAATTTTATGTGATGGATCAGAACACAATAGTCTGAGTTGGTGAAGTGAATTGAGAAAAATGTGTACATAAAGATATTTTTTAGAAATAGAAAACAGAAGATTGGCATGTGCGTGTGTATTTACCCCCTTCGTTATGAAGCCCATAAAAAGCTCTGGTGCAACCAATTACCCTCAGAAGTCACATAATTAGTGAAATGATGTCCACCTGTGTGCAATCTAAGTGTCACTTGATCTGTCATTACATATACACACCTTTTTTGAAAGGCCCAGAGGCTGCAACAACTAAGCAAGAGGCACCACTAACCAAACACTTCCATGAAGACCAAGGAACTCTCCAAACAAGTAAGGGACAATGTTGTTGAGAAGTACAAGTCAGGGTTAGGTTATAAAAAAATATCCAAATCTTTGATGATCCCCAAGAGCATCATCAAATCTATCATAACCAAATGGAAAGAACATGGCACAACAGCAAACCTGCCAAGAGACGGCCGCCCACCAAAACTCACGGACCGGGCAACGAAGGCATTAAATCAGAGAGGCAGCTCAGAGACTTAAGGTAACCCTGGAGGAGCTGCAGAGTTCCACAGCAGAGACTGGAGTATCTGTACATAGGACGACAATAAGCTGTACGCTCCATAGAGTTGGGCTTTATGGCAGAGTAGCCAGAAGAAAGCCATTACTTTCAACAACAAAAAAACTAATTGGCATGTTTAGAATTTTCGAAAAGGCATGTGGGAGACTTCCAAAATGTATGGAGGAAGGTGCTCTGGTCTGATGAGACTAAAATTGAACTTTTCAGCCATCAAATAAAACGCTATGTCTGGCGCACACCCAACACATCACATCACACAAAGAACACCATCCCCACAGTGAAACATGGTGGTGGCAGCATCATGCTGTAGGGATGTTTTTCAGCAGTTGGGACTGGGAAACTGGTCAGAGTTGAGAGAAAGTTGGATGGTGCTAAATACAGGGATATTCTTGAGCAAAACCTGTACCACTCTGTGCGTAATTTGAGGCTAGGACGGAGGTTCACCTTCCAGCAGGACAATGACCCCAAATACACTGCTAAAGCAACACTAGAGTGGTTTAAGGGCAAACATAAAAAGGACATTTTAGAGATGGAAAAGGTAGAGAGGAGGGCAACAAAACTAATAAGGGGAATGGAGGGGCTAAGTTATGAAGAAAGACTAACCAAATTAAACTTATTTTCTCTAGAAAAAAGGCGTCTAAGAGGAGATATGATTACCTTATATAAATACATCCAGGGTCAGTATAAAGACTCGTCGAGGGAGCTTTTTGTGCCAAGAGGTTTTCAACTGACAAGAGGACATCCCTTGAGGTTAGAAGTAAAAATATTCCACCTTAAAGAAAGAAAAGGGTTCTTCACAGTAAGGGTGGTTAATCTGTGGAATTCTCTACCAGAGGAGTTGGTGACAGCGGATTCAATAGATAACTTTAAAAGGGGACTGGATTTATTTCTAATTAAAAAGGGAATTCAGGGTTATCATGGATAATTAGAGAGGCAGTATTGATCCAGGGAGAAGTCCGGTCTCCGGTGTCTGGGATCAGGAGGGAATTGATTATTTATTTATTTTTTATTTTTATATACAACTAATTCATTAATAGTTAATCCGCATATTGCAGATCGGAGGAGATCTTTAAAGGTTGAACTTGATGGACTGAAAGTCTTTTTTCAACCTTAAATACTATGTAACTATGTAACTATGTAACATGTAAATGTGTAGGAATGGCCTAGTCAAAGCCCAGAGCTCAATCCAATAGAAAATCTGTGGTCAGACTTAAAGATTGCTGTTCACATGCGCAAACCATCCAACTTGAAGGAGCTGGAGCAGTTTTGCAAGGAGGAACGGGTAAAAATTCCAGTGGTAAGACGTGGCAAGCTCATAGAGACTTATCCAAAGCAACTTGGAGCTGTGATTGCTGCAAAAGGTGGCTCTACAAAGTATTGACTTTAGGGGGGTGAATAGCTATGTACATTGACTTTTTCTGTAATTTTTTCCTATTTGATGTTTGCTTCAAAATAATAATAATAAAAATAAAAAAAACACATCTTCAAAGTTGTGGGCATGTGCTGTAAATAAAATGATGCAAATCCTCAAACAATCCATGTTAATTCCAGGTTGTAAGGCAAAAAAAAACACGAAAAATGCCAAGAGGGGTGAATACTTTTACAAGGCACTGTAACGGCTCCTAGCAGTGATGTGTAATGAAGAGTCCAAAGATGGATTCCTGAAGGACACAAGCAGAGAGGAGTGTCCCCAATGCCAATGTTGGCAAGCACTGAATGGAGCTCAGAAAGACATAGACTCTAGTACTTCCCGTGCAGTGTCTCATACTAACCAATCAGTGACTATCTCTCAGCAACCTGCTGCTGAGATGTGGTCCCTGATAGGCTAGGACACTACACTGCACATCCAGCCTACAGAGTCTACACCTGCATATGCTGCATTGGGCAGACCCATACATGGGCTATTTATTTGATTTTAGACTGTCTAAACAGAGCTTGAAAGCACTTCATAATAAAGCAAAGTACATAAAAGTAAATAGATAACTAGCAGCCTTATTTAAATTATTAAAGGGCTCTATTTAAGCACATAGCAGATCTATTTTACAGAAGTTTTTAGTTAGTGAACTTCTATCCAAAAACAAGGTCTTCACTAACTAAAAACTTCTGTAAAAAAAAAATATGCTATGTGCTTAAATAGAGCCCTTTTCAATTTGCCTATTTGCAATTTAATAAGGCTGTAGATATCTATATATCTAGTAAAACCCAGTAACCTTCCATATCTCTTTAATAAAAAATGAACAGTGTTTTAGAGTCACTGAACAGCAGTTTGTAATTATATGCATCATTGGATTCTTTAATGTAGCAATCAGAATGTATAATAAGACACTTTGATGTCAACTGAGATACAATGTAAATCCCAGCTATTATAAAGGATCTAAAGGAGAGATTATGGAAATACTTTGAGATCACAGTGTTTGTCTAAATTAGCTTTGAATAAATGAGCAGGACTAGATAATCTCTCCTGAGGAAGATGCTTCGATGCCTGATATGACACTGCTACTTCAGATGATCTGTTTTAAGGAATTTATAAATATTAATGATCCTGTAAGATACTGAAACAAACTTGGAAACAGAACCAGAGTCTAATAGCTGTGTTATAAAACTACTGAAATACCAAAGTCCCTTAATTAAAGGGGTTACAATTTGTATTCAATTATGCTGCCGTGGAATATACCAGTTTGGATTCTGCTCATCAGCTTCTGGAACTTTGAATGCGGAGGAAACTTCAACAGGTCCAATGGAAAGCTCATTACTTTACAAGAACACACTCACCTGAGAAAGTAGTTGACAGGATCATCTCAGAAAAGAAAATGGATCATTGAATTAAAATCTAAAAGTTATGTGAGAGATTTAGCTGTGCCCTATTTCACATTATGAAATAGATAACTGGTGGAATGAGCAATAAAAATGTCAATTGAATAGGGCTCTATATAAGCACATAACTAAAAATATTTAAGACCTTGCTTTACGATAGAAGTTCACTAACTAAAAACTTCTGTAAAAAAATATGCTCTGTGCTTATATAGAGCCCTATTCAATTGGCCGAATCGCAATTTAATAAGTCTGTTAGTGACTGACTCTGACTCTGCTAGTGCAAGGAAGCTACCATGATAGTAATGCTTACTTTCAAAGCACAAAGCTTAGGCTACAGATCAAGATAGCGCTAAGCCTATGGAAGGGTGGGAAAAGGTGTCACCCTCACTCCCCTTCTTTCACTCATGAATAGAAGCAAAAGGAAGCCAGAAGGAAGTGCAGAAGACACAAATATGGCTTCCTTCTGGCACAAGCAGCATCTACTAAGTATTATTAGAAGTCCAATTAGTTAACTAATCCACCTTCACCTGCCCTCTTCCCCACCCCTCTCTCCAAACTCTCAGACTTCAATCTGCCAGGAAGTGATGAAAGAAGGCAAATTGGAACTTCAAATATATATAGACATACAGAATACACAGTTGAGTCACATTATTATGTTATCACGAAAAACTGCCATGTGCAGCACTGACGGCAGCTAGACGGCCTGGTAGACAATTCTGTCAATAAGACATGTTGCATTGTCCTGTGGGAAGCTATGATCTGCTCCACAGAAGAGAATAAACATGTATGGTTGTACTTGATCTGCAAGGATGGATAGATAACCCAATCAGAGTGCCTTCCAGGGGTGTGAGTGGACCCAGATAATGCCAAGAAAACATTCTCCAAACCATAATGCTGCCTCCACCAGCTTGTGTTCTTCCAACATTGGTTGCAGAGTGTTTGTTTTTGGAGGTTTCGCAGCTGACAAAGCAATTTACCGTCCATTTGATGGAGCAGAAAACATGACACATCAAAGAAGGCAACCCTTTGCCAACCTAAGAGGTCCAACTTTGGTATTGCCCAGCAAACTAAAGCCATTTCTGATGATTAACCATTGTCAGCACGGGTGAAGTGATCAGCCATTTGCTTCAGATCACCATACGCAACAGTGTTGGCTTTACTGTAATTTTAGACACACATCTGGTAGCCCCCCTTTGAATGGAGAGTTGCTCAACTGTAGCGTGTCGGCTGGCCCTCAAACACTTTCACAGCTGATGTTCACCTTTGACATAAATGGTTTGTGGTGCTCCATTTATTCACAATGGTGCCATTTGTACAGTCATGGTACACTTTAACTACAGTAGCATGAGAGCAGTTCACAAACTGTGCTGTTTCTGAAATACTGCCACCCTTGGCCCGAATTGCACTTTTTACCCATGACGGCGATGGTTGATATGTTTGCAGAAAGCCTACACATCACCTTATATACCCACCAAGCAGTGGCAGAGCTGGTGCATGGGGGAGCCAATGCAAAAAAAATAAAAAATTAAACCCTCCCCCCATCAGAAGGGGGCGGACGCAATTTTTTGTGTGCTTTCCAGCATCAACTTACATATATATGTGTATATATATATATATATATATATATATATATATATATATATATATACACACACACATACATACATACATACATACACACACATACACCTGTATAAATACTTTCTTACCTGCCAGATGTTGCACTTCACTTCCTGGGGTTTGGAGAGGACACAGCAGACTAGAGGGTCGAGAGGGGCTGCAGGGGCCTGCATGCGGGCTCCGGCAGGCCATGTAACAGATCCCCCACCCGAAAAAGGGCCCGGTGCCTTACATATAATATATATATATACTATATATATGTTTTTACATTTATAGATTAATCGTTACATCGTTACATAGTAATTGAGGTTGAAAAAATACTTTTACCCCATCAAGTTCAGCCTTTTAAGATCTGCTATATCTGCAATATGCAGATTAGTTGTAAATTGATCATACTTTGCAAGTAAAGGCTGATAAATTGCAGAGTGCACTAAGTGTGCCCAGGTGAGAGGGATGTGGCTTGACTGTGTTAAACTAGTATACAAGGTTTGTGAGCTGTTTGGGGGCGTTTACAAGTGGATTTTCCTTTGCAAGTAAAGGCTGATAAATTGCAGAGTGCACTAATTGTGCCCAGGTGAGAAGGCAGAAGTTATTATTTATTTATTTTATTTTTATTTTTTACAAAATTTTATACAAATATATTATTTTATATTCTTTATTTTTCCCACTGAAATTTTGTAGACAATAATAATAATAATTATGAGTCAGTCCAGTGGCAATCTCACTCAGTGTACATCCTGTCATATGTATGCAATACTGGAACAGATAATCCAGGGTCCATACCTCTGTGGCAGGTGTGAGCATGTTGCCTCTCTGGAAGCTCACATTGGAGAAATGGAGAGGAGAATTGCAGCACTTATTGATATTGCTCCACTGGAAAGGGAGTTGGTGCACAGTTTAGCTGGGCCTAGCATGGAGGGTAGAGCTGGGGATAGTGAGGATGTCCAGGGAGGTAGCTGAGTTACAGTTAGAAGGCGAATCAGGGGGAACAGGAGGAGGCAGGGCAGTTCTGAGTTGGCAAACACCAACAGATTGGCCAGATTGAGTGAAACTGTTGGGGATGTCCATTCAGGAATGACAATGCCAGATAGAGCTGTTCCCTCTAACAGCCAGGAGAACAGCTCTACTGGAGGAGAGGGTGTGCAAAATAGGCAGAGCAACAGACATGTTTTGGTTGTAGGGAACTCTATTATTAGGAAGGTAGACAGGGTGATTTGTCACCCAGATCCCAGCAATCTAACAGTTTGCTGTCTCCCGGGTGCGTCATGTTTTGGATCAGGAAGACAAATTATTGGGAGGGTCTGAAAATGAACCGGCGGTCTTGGTACATATTGGTACCAATGACAAGGTTAGTGGAAGATGGAGTGTCCTAAAGAATGATTTTAGAGAACTAGGTAATAAGCTGAAGGCAAGGACCTCCAAGGTAGTATTTTTGGAGATACTACCAGTGCCACGTGCTAGCCCAGGGAGGCACAAGGAGCTTAGGGAGGTTAATGCGTGGCTGAAGATGTGGTGCACTAAGGAGGGGTTTGGGTTTTCAGAGCACTGGGCTAACTTCTCACTTCGGTACAATCTCTACAGCAGGGATGTATTGCACCTTATTGATGAGGGAGCTTTTGTGCTAGGGGATAGGATGGTAGAAAGTCTGGAGGAGTTTTTAAACTAGTAGGTGTGGGGGAGGGACTAGATATAAGGAATGGGGTAGAAAGTGAAGAGGGTATAAGGGATGAATTAACAACTCATAGGGGAGGAGATGGGGGAGAGGTAGTATAGTCAATAGGGAGGTAGTACTATTAACTTGAGTACAGTGGCAGGCACTTCCGAACTACAGACTCATAAAATAAGGTGTTTGCTTGCTAATGCCAGAAGCTTGCCAGGAAAAATGGGAGAGTTAGAATTATTAGCAATTAATAAAAAATGGGATTTAATAGGCATTACTGAAATGTGGTGGGATGAATCTCATGACTGGACTGTTAATCTGGATGGTTATAACCTATTTAGGAAAGATATAGGCAATGGTAAAAGAGTAGGAGGGATTTGTCTGTATGTTAAGCCTGAATTTGAGCCTATAGTCAGAGAAGATATTTATGGCGGAACTAGTGATAAAGTTGAATGCTTATGGGTAGAGTTAAATAGCAGGGCAGCAAATTCCAAAAGAATATTAGTAGGCGTATGCTATAAACCCTCAGATATAGCTGAAAGTGAGGAAATACTATTATGGTTACAGATTGGAAATGCAGCTAACCATGGCCAAGTTCTAATAATGGGAGATTTTAATTACCCTGAAATAAACAGGATAAATTAGACCAGCAGTTCAGCTAAGGGGAGCAGGTTCTTGAGTACACTCAGGGATCATTATCTGGCCCAGGTTATACAAGAGCCTTCTAGAAATGAAGCTATCTTAGATTTACTCATCACAAATAATATTGATATAGTATCAAATGTTGTAATAGGGCAACCGTTGGGAAACAGTGATCATAACACAGTCTCGTTTCAGATTGAATTAAAAAAACAACATTTTAAGGGGCCAACAAAAACTCTTAATTTTAAAAGGGCAGATTTTAACGGTCTAAGGGGAGCAATACAAAGTATAGACTGGGACAGAGAACTGATAGGTAAAAACACTGAACATAAATGGACAACATTTAAATCCTTACTAAATATACATACTTATCACCATATACCAAGTGGGAATAAAAGTAAAAGGAGTAAATCCCATCCAATGGGGCTTAACAGTGATTTATAGATCAAGATACGGAGTAAAAAACAGGCATTTGAATTATACAAACAAGGGGGGACAGAGACTGCTTCACGGGAGTACAAGGAAATCAACAAGGCTTGCAAAAGCGCGATTAGACTGGCTAAAATAGAAAATGAAAAATGAATTGCAAAAGAGAGTAAGACTAACCCTAAAATATTTAAGTATATTAATGGGAAGAAGGCGAGGAAGGAAGCTATAGGAAAATTACAATGTGACACAGGCCATCTGAAAATTAGTGACCAGGAAAAGGCAGATGAGCAAAATAGGTTATTTTCTTCAGTATACACAAGGGAGGTACCAGTGGTTGGGGCACTGCAACATAATGGGGCTACATACACTACCTTTGCCAAATAATTGGTTAACACAGGGAGTAATCCAAATGAGGTTTGAAAAAATAAATGTTAATAAAGCCCCGGGTCCGGATGGAATATATCCCTGGGTACTGAGGGAACTGGGTTCTGTAATAGCCAAACCATTATATTAAATTTTTCAAGATTCACTCAACACAGGGTCTCTACCAGATGACTGGAGAAAAGCAGATGTGATACCTATATTTAAAAAGGAAGCAAGAGCAAATCCAGGGAATTATAGACCAGTGAGCCTCACTTCTGTAGTGGGGAAGCTTTTTGGAAGGGTCAATAAGGAATAATATACTATAATATGTGTATTTGAACAGGATTATAAGTAGGAGTCAACACGGATTTATGAGGGAAAGGTCATGTCAAACAAATCTAATTAGTTTTTATGAGGAGGTTATAGTAGGAACCTGGATCAAGGCAACTCAGTGGATGTAGTGTTTTTGGATTTTGCAAAGACTTTTGATACAGTGCCACATGGGAGACTATTGTGCAAACTAAGAGATACAGGAATTGCAGTAAATATCTGCTCATGGATTGAGCGCTGGCTAAAAGACAGGAAGCAAAGGGTTGTTGTAAATGGAACATACTCCGATTGGACTAATGTGGTAAGTGGGGTTCCTCAGGGTTCAGTATTAGGTCCTCTCCTTTTTAACATATTTATTAATGACTTAGAGGTAGGATTGGAGTTTGGTATCTCCATTTTTGCTGATGACAGGAAGTTGTGCAAGGTAATTAAATCAGATAATAATGTGCTTTCCCTCCAAAGGGATTTACATAAAATTGAGGAATAGGCATCTAAATGGCAGATGAGATTTAATACGTTTAAATGTAAAGCTATGCATCTGGGAAGGAAAAATGGCCATGCAATTTTTAATATTAATGGAGCAAATATAGGAGTATCAGATATTGAAAGAGATTTGGGCGTACTTGTGGACAACCATCTAGGTAACAGTGCTCAAAGCCAAGCAGCAGCTGCAAAGGCAAATAAAATATTAGCATGTATTAAAAAGGATATAGAAGCAAGGAAAGCAAATATAATTCTACCACTATACAAGTCCCTAGTACGCCCTCATTTGGAACATGGAGTACAATTTTGGGCACCGCTTCATAAAAAGGACATTTTAGAGCTGGAAAAGGTACAGAGTAGGGAAACAAAACTAATAAGAGGAATGGAGGGGCTAAGTTATGAAGAAAGACTGACCAAATTAAAACTATTTTCTCTAGAAAAAAAGGCATATGATTACCTTATATAAATACATCCAGGGTCAGTATAAAGATTTGTCAAGGGAGCTTTTTGTGCCAAGAAGTTTTAAACTGACAAGAGGACATCCCTTGAGGTTAGAAGTAAAAAGATTGCCCCTTAAAGAAAGAAAATAGTTCTTCACAGTAAGGGTGGTTAATCTGTGAAATTCTCTACCAGAGGAGGTGGTGACAGCAGATTCGATAGATAACTTTAAAAGGGGACTGGATTTATTTCTAATTAAAAAGGGAATTAAGGGTTATGATGGATAATTAGAGAGAGTATTGATCCAGGGAGAAATCTGTTTGCCAGTATCTGGGGTCAGGAAGGAATTCTTTTTTTCTTTGAGACAATTGGCTAAGTTTCACTTGGGTTTTTTTTCTGTTTGCCTTCCTCTGGATTAATTAATAATGAATAAAAATACAATTAAAAATAAATAATTAAATACTTGATTAATAATTAATTAACAACTAATTACTTAATAACTAATCCGCATATTGCAGATCAGAGGAGATCTTAACAGGTTGAACTTGATGGACTGAAAGTCTTTTTTCAACCTTAATTACTATGGCCCTCATTCAATTGCATTTTGGCCAATTGAATAGGGCTCTAAAAAGGCACATAACATATATTTTTTAAAGAAGTTTTTAGTTAGTAAGCATCTATCCAAAAGCAAGGTTTTCACTAACTAAAAACTTTTTTAAAAAAATATGCTATGTGCTTATTTAGAGCCCTATTCAATTGGCCAAATCGCAATTGAATGAGGGCCTATGTAACTGTGTAATACTTCACAAATGTGCTGATATTATTGAAATATGGTGGCCCTTTAGGAAAACTAGAATGCACCTGCAGACTGAGCCACTTCTCCCAGCTCATCTGCTCATTTCCTATCTGTTAGGAAACCTCCAACCTAATCTAATCCTTGGCCCTAAATTTATCATAGAGAGCCAAGGTCTGGGGATAGGAAAATGTGCCAGGAACTTAGAAAATGGAACATACAGTATGATTTACAATATTCCTAACCCACAAAACATATTGTTACATTATATGAACTCCAATGGTAACAATGTCCTAGAAATATACTAAGATCTTATCTGCATCCAGGATGACAGGTGACAAATTAGGGTAAGAAAAATAAAACCTTGAATACAATGATTAAAGAATATAATAGTTTTTTCTTTCTTTCTAAAATGTTTTGCCATCATTTTCAAGGAGTGGAAAATGATCTGCCTAGTGGACTGTCCTGACAGGAATCTTTATCTGTTGGCCTGATAGCATATTTTATCTGCCCCCTTCTCTGCAGTGGCTATTGCAGGCTAACCTACACCAGTCAGGAAACTATTTTGGACAATCTACTGAGCACTTCTTTTATTCCCTGGACAAATAACAGATAACTACATTTGCTGGAAGCTACAATACTAAATTAAAATGTTAGTTAAAAAGCTACATTTAATTTATCTTCTTCAGATACTGAATATTTTGCTAATTGTTACTAAATAAACCTGTTTGATCAACACAGTTGCCCTTTAAGTAGATCTCTAAAAGAGCAGGGATCATATGTATTAAATTCCCTGTAAACTTCCCAGTTTAGTATATCTGGCCCCATGTTCTACACATTACACTGGTTGATCTAATTATACAATCAGGGAGATTACGGTTTGACTTTCACACAGCACAGCTTCAAGTACAAATTTAAATCTACATAAATGCAAAGCAAGTGTTAGATGTCGGAGCTTGAAAATTGAGTATTTAAAACATCATTAAAGGTCCGGTTCCTGGTTTTTGCTAGCTATGGGAGAGGGGTCCAGCCACATATATGGTATATGTTTATCAAATGCATAATCCCCATATGGGTCTTCCCTCTGCAGCATATGCAGACACAGACTAGGCCACTACAATGCACATCCAGCCATACAGAGTCTATCAGGGACCATGTCTCAGTAGCACGTTGAAGCAAATTGCTGAGAGATGGTTAATGAGACACCGCACACCCAGTACTACAAAGTATGTGTCTTCATGAGCTGCAGACAGCAGACCGCAATGTTTGTTTGATTTTAGGCAGTACAAGCACTTATAAGCACTTTTTAAAGGAATAAGTACATACAAGTAACTAATTACACAGGTATATTATATACCTAGTAAAATCCAGAAACCTTCCCTTTCTACTTAACTATTTAGTAATTTTGTTTTAATATTACAATTATGAACTTCAATACAATTAATTTCACAGACCAAGAAGAGAAAGACATACACGTGAGGACGGAGAGGGAAGTCTCAGCATTTTAATCCTGGTCTGCGCTTAGGGGGTGAATACACACTGATATGCTGTAGGAGTCTTCTCTGTAGTGAGCAAAAACACACTGCACCCTGGGTGGGCATTATCCTCAGTACACACTATAAAATGAGGTCCATTTACAGGTGTGCTTCTCTCTCTCTTTTTGTTAATTCATTTCCAGTGCATAAAAAAATATTAATTTCTGCAATTTTTCTTAATACAAATGTCATTTTTGGGAGATCAATGTCTCTTTTAAATTAAAAAGAGAATAACTGAGCTGTTATGGTCTCCGAATCTTACAGAACATAATCCTGTATGTCACCTACCATCCAGCTAATAATGATACACAATGCAGATCCCCAGAGCAGAGTGACACTAATTACACTTGTCTCTGTTCCTCTGATTTATTATTAGACCTTATGTTCCATCAGAAAATAGGAAAAGAAAATACAGTTTCTGCCATAAAACCCAGCACAATCTCTCATGCACATAAAAAAAAAATCGACAATTCAGATAATAAAACTGTTTCATTTAAATAATTCATATAAATGTACAAAAATTAAATAATTCATATAAATGTACAAAAATATATTCAAAACAGTCTATTTCCAAACTACATCAGAAATGGAACCCTGTTTGGAAGTCCAGGAATCAAAATGACTCCCTAAAATTATATACTTTGTGATAAAATTATATGAATATCAATAAAAAAAGATACAATTTTTTTAGGATGGGATTTTTTAGGAAGGACTTGTTGGAGTCCTTGGGTACACAAAATGTATCTCAGGAAGGGGTGTGTTTCTGGTTGTGCCTACAAGGCTCAGGCCTAGGGCAGCACATTTGCATGGGGTAGTAACCTGCCTGAAGTTGCAGTTAAGTATATTGGAATCTATTTGTATATGCACATAAATCTCTATATACAGTGATATTTCTATGTGAAAGAGCGCCTCACACTTTTTGACATACTTTATATGTCTTTATGCTGTTTTTGTAATAAACCTTACTGAGCAATATATTAATCTGCCGCACTTTGCTGGGCACAGGGAGGCTCCTCTCACACTTTCTGCTAATGTTCCTCTACAAGTGATGAATTTGCTCCCTGGATGCTAAGATTTTCCTGGCATTTTCTCACAGCCTGGTGTAGATTCCGCCTCGCCCTCCACGTTTGGAACCATGTGACACATTCCTGGGCTCAGTGTATTTCAGTCGATAATATCTATTTCTAAATTAAGGAAATACTGGAAGCCAACAGCTTCTAAAATGTACATTCTGTCCCTAACTTTTTGGGGTAACATATAATTAAAGGACCACTGCACAAAAAATAAATGATGATTGAAAATGATAGCTATACAGCTAGGTTTTAATTAGAAAAACCTCCTCTGCAGAACCCTGGAGAGATCCATGATACATTGGTGGAAGTTGTGTGTGTGAGAAGGGTATTTACATTTCTGGAGAGCTATGGTTGCGTTTAATGAAAGGAGTCTCTACCTCTTGGCCAATGAGGGGAGAGGGGTGTGGTGTCAATTCCAATCTTATCCAGTTATTGAACAAACAAAGGATGGGGACTTCTGCCTCTTCCCCCCCTCACTTATTAAATTATATATTTTTATTTTCCTATTAAAGCACCACTGTAGTCTGTTATATACTTCACAAGCATGTGAAGTTTTTTGACAAGCTAACAACATAAGCAGACATGCAAGGCAGGAACATAAAAGCATTTTTGAGAAATCTTATATTTCTAGGACTCTGATTGTATTCTGTGGGATTCATTCATACAATGCTTATCTGTCTGTAGTTTGTGGGGGACTGTTATACAATAGGGTCTTACTCTTTTTTTGACTTCTATTGTCAAGGGGGCGCTTGAAGCGATCATTGTTTTAATAAAAGTGAATACAGATTATACTTGAATCCTTGTTTCTCCCACTTTCCCCTGTTATCCAATGTCTTACAAAGACAAAAAGTCCATCATCATTAAAGCAAAAATAAATATTACAGTTAGAAATTAAAGGCTGTAATTATTTCTTTTAAACTGTGTAAAAACATTTAGTCCACTATCACATCAAGTTCTTCAAAAGAGCTTTCTATAAGTACCTCCTCTAAACCCCTCCAAATGATGGACTGGCTAGGACTGAGTCTTTCCAAGTTGGGTAGCTGCCACCAATTCCACCTGGCTCAGATTCATGAAAAGGTGGGGGGGGGGGGGGGGGGGGCAGCAGTCACTATTCCAGACCAGGTCCTTCCAAGGGGCCCCAGCCAAAAGGCCCTTCCCATTAGGAACTGGGAACTTTCATTGTCTCCATGGGATTGCAAAGAAAGTTTGGTGTCAAATCATATCCTGTGCTGTCTGTATTTGTGCCCAAAAGTCTGGTGCCACAAAATAAATGAAAAGTTCATGTGTGCCAGCATCAGCTTACCACCAAGACTTAATGCATGGTCTTAGTGAAACAGCTGGCACTAGTCTGCATTCAGCTACGTGCAAGGGGTGGCCATTGAAGTATCTCCCAACCCAAAACTTGGAGAAATAAATAAAAAGGGGGTCATGGGGGGAGCAGCCACCACTAATCCTGACCTGGTTGTTTTAAATAGGCATTGATCATTAATAATACTTTCCAATATCATATTTAGAAAATACCCCCCCCAACAATTCTCAGCTTCCAGTCCTAAAAAAAACACTTCCACAACTGCCCTTATAATGTGTTTTAGATTCTAAGCCAGAATATCTGGACTTGAGTCAATGTCATATTCCCAGTTGGCCCAAGCTGGAATCCAATATGCTTGCATGTTTTCCAGTGCACTGGGCACACACAGACCAGTATAATTTGCAGCAGTGTATAATGGCACATTATTTACATGGACATTAGGATATTTTTTTCAGAGGTCAAACAGATTTCCCTCACAGCTGTAATTAGCTGTGCACAACATAACATAGATAAGTCTAGAACAATGCGGTACGGACTGTGTCAGATCAGCGGCCAAGGAAAGCTGTGAAGCTCCAACTACTGCAATGTCTCACTTTAAAGGGACAGTACTAGCATGCTGTGTTTAAGTAATGGGCTGCAGTGTTTCGATCACATATAATAGTTGTCAAACTACGAATCGTCATCACACTTTGCGAGCTCGCAAGAACTGTGTCCCTCGGGAAGAGAGGGACGCAGTTCGGGCCGTGAATGCACACTATAAATACACACAAAAATGCCATAAAAACCTTACCCACAGCAAGGGGGGGCGGGGGTCAGGACCTTTGCAAGTGAGGTTACACCTCAATTTAAGTCCAAATTACCAAGTTTAGACACATAAATTGGCCACCGAAAAAACGAAAACGAGGCTACACGACCCTAAAGCCGCAAAACACCACCAAGCACATATGGCTTTTCAAAAAAGCCGAACGAGGTACAAGATACACTATTAGCAAGGTTGCCAAATCATCCACACCCGCGTACCACATACACATTCGCTGCCATTTTACAACACTAACTTAGAGAATACGGAAGTACACAGCTACACTAACGGCTTCCCCTCGAGCACGCAGCCAATTTACACTACACACTGCACACATTGCTGACACTTACACCTCAGCTCCACAACAGTGCAAACCTGCGCTGCAGGAACATCAAAACAGATTGTCAGCTCTTCAGCACAATGCTTCCTGCATATATTACTTACAAATAGGTAAAGTATATTAATTTATTAATTATTTTATTAGCATACAAAAATACATATACACAAAAGCCATTCACTGCATGCCTCACAACGAGCGCCAACGCTGCTCATAGCACACAAAGGGGACAGCCTTGCAATAAGCGCCAAAAAGCAGATCAGCGCCGACCTTAAAATGACAGCAAGAGCCCAAGAGCCTTGCAATGAGTGCCAATCTCAGAGCACCAAAAAAAATAATATCTGTGGCAAACAGCATTACAATTTTATTGCCCTGTCATTTTTGACGGGCAAGTCGCTAGTTATAATAGTAAAAGGGGGAAAAAAATTATTGGTACATGTCCCAAGCAGACCAGGGCCCTCATTCAATTGTGATTTGGCCAATTGAATAAGGCTCTAAATAAGCACATAGCATATATTTTTTAAAGAAGTTTTTAGTTAGTGAAAACCTTGCTTTTGGATAGATGCTTACTAACTAAAAACTTCTTTAAAAAATATATGCTATGTGCTTATTTAGAGCCTTATTCAATTGGCCAAATCGCAATTGAATGAGGGCCCAGGAGAACTGTTCTCAGGCAATCGCCAGAGCATAGCCTTGGATTACTTGGATTAAGGAACAATGCTAAAAAACCCACTCACAAACATTTCTATGTTTGTTTTTGTTGTTGGAAAGTCCAGGCTTGTGTACTTAGTGAAAAGTGTTCATCCCTATTTTGTCCAGAGAGCTCTTCAGCCCCACTACCATTCACCCTAGGAATAGGTGGTATTTCCAAATTCTTCAGACCTGAGTTCTCCTACGATTGACAGGGTCCTAGAAAGGTGAATAGCTGCCACCAATCCTATCTGGCTCAGATTCAAGGGGGGAGGGGGCAGCTTCCACTAATCCTGACCAGTACCTTCGAAGGGCATCCCCAGTCAAAAGGCCATTCCCATTAAATTTTATGAAATCGCATGGTCTCCATAGGGTTATGAAGATTGATTTGGGCTCAGTCTGTATCAGCATCAGTATCAACATACTGCCAAGTTAGACTTCTGTCTGCTTCCTCCTCCCCCACCCCTCCCTCTCAGTGTTTGATGTAACAAGCACAAAATGGATTCCTGTTCTCAAAAATTCAGATTTTTGAATATAGATTCTCTATTGGTACTGCTAATATTGTTAGTTTGCTACATACTTGACAAACAAGTGTCTTCTTTACTTGAACTGTGGTGGTCCTTTAATTCCGGCATTTTATGTCTAAAAAAAGGAGTCACATGAGCTGTATTTCTGAGTTTACTATCTGGTGACAGGTGCCTCTGGGCTAATATAGAGGGTGACAAGTAAATATGAAAACATTACTAAGTGTTACGCAGTGCCCACGGCCCCTGCTATGTCGGGAACGGGACGTGCGAATGGTAAAAGACAAAAATACATTTTGATGTTAACAACAGGCGCGGCTTCTGTAAAAAGGAAGGATTCAAATTTCACAGATTTAATTAAACAAGCAGCTAATAGCAAATGACTTGCACTTTTGGTGGATAAACAGCACCGGAGACATCAAGGAGAGTTTCTTTACAAAGTGAGAGTTTCAAATTAGTCAATAAGCGACCACGTCTCAGCAGCATGTTGCGAAAGATGGTCACTGATTGGCTAGCATGAGACACTATGCAGCGAGTACAACAGAGTCTGTGTCTTCATTAGAGGGCAGACAGCAGCATGTACAAATTGTATGATTTTAGGCAGCAAAAAAACAGAGCTTATAAGCACTTCTTAATAAAATACATAAAAGTCAATAAATACACAGCGATATTATACACCTAGTAAAATCCAGTAACCTTCCATGCCCCTTTAAGCTAAGTTTTAGGTCGATAGAATGGGTAGTCTAGATAGGCATATTGGTTCTTGTCTGATATTAAATAAAATGTATTAAACATAAATAAATAAATAAATAGGTAAAGTGTCACATCACACCACTGGTCGTTGTCCTGTTTTCCTAGATTTTTTCTCAAGCAGCGTCGGGGAGCGGGCGATTAACCACAGTACTTGTCTGTGAAGATAATTATATAATCAGGCTATTAATTTTAATTAGCACAAGCCTCTCATATCATACTTCTTAATCTGTGTTAATTGAATGCAAAGACCTGGCTCACAGACATTAATCTACTGAGACAGCTGTGCTAATTGTTTATTCATCCTGTTTGCAAGAATTTAAAATCATTTTACAGGTAACATGTTATAATTCCTTCTGTATAAGAAGGGTTAAAATGACAGTGCCGGTTCTGAATATGGTATAAGATAAATCTATAGATAATAACAAGAAACTTATCAATTGAATATCATTAAACAACAGTATTTTCTCGTATTAAACTAATGTTGAAGTTTGCCATTTTGACAAAAAAAACAACAACAAAACAAACTAGAGAACTTCACTCTACTGACGAGGCCCAAGAGGCAGTAATATATGTCTGGGGTTTGCGGTTTTTCCTGTTCAGGGTAGAATTGCTGGACCACTCTATTGAGTGAGACCAGACTGATATACTACAGGATATTTCTTCCTGTGAAGGGCACAAGTGAACTAAAAGAGGCTGCTCTCAGGGTGGGTTAGAATGTCCATAGCACTAGCCGGTCCTATCCTCTTATGGTAGCACAGCACAAGGCAGCAGCAGTGGCGGTGAGTGGCAGTGGCTGTGAGCATCCGCTAGATGACACTGCCGATATTCTGGTGCCATATCATTAGTCAAGGCTTAGGTTAGGGTTAAGGTTGAGGTTAGGGTGAGGATTAGGGTTAGTTCAAGGGTTAGGATAACATTATAAGCTTAGAATGGAGCTTGTGAGTTTCGTCACCACAAATGGCACGTGTGCGTGCATCTATCACTCGCGCCACCATCTAGTGCCTGGAAAGAGGTAAGGGGGGGCAGAGAGACAGCTGGGGAGAGGGACAGGGGTGGTGAAGAGAGAGGGAAAGGAGAATATTGAGGGAGAGGCTGAGCAAGAGGGGGCAGAGAGACAGCTGGGGAGGGGTACAGGCATGGGGGGCAGAGGGAAAGGAGAAACCAGAAAGAGCGTTATACAGGCGAGGGTAGGAGATCAGAATGGTGGTGGTGGGGGGGTTAGGGGATTTAGGTGGCCCTGGGGGCTAGGAGATCATAATGGGGGAGCGGGGGTTCGGGTGGCCCTGGGGTGTGGGGGTCAGTAGATCAAAATGGGCTGTCTCTCTGCCCCCCTTACCTCTTTCCAGGCACTAGATGGCATTGTGACGAGCAACACACTGGTGGTGGTGATAGATGCGCGAACATGTGCATTTGCGGTGGCCAAACTCACAAGTTCCCATAGAACTTCTCACACATATCGGCAGCGCTGCAAAATATCGGCAGGCCGCACTGCAGCGGTGGACCTGTTAGTTCATTCTCTGCCTGAGCGCCTCTATTTTTGTTTCCCATTTTGAGTGGTCAGTCAGCCTTTCTAATCAACCCATATTCATATTGTTTGTTAATGAGAAATCATTAAGCAGGATGTTTGCGTCAACAGATGAAACCACAGATCTCCAGAAATATAATTGCTCCTTTCATATAACTTCCACCAATGTATCATGGATGCCTCCAAGGTCTGCACAGGCATCAACATTTTTTTTTCTAAAGCTAGTTTTATTACCATTTCCTGCTTAATTCTGCTCAGTTAGATTCAAAGGTTTCAGACTTATATATATTTTTTTATTATTATACAGTGGTCCTTTAAAGGTAAAGATACACAGTAATGTAGCCTGCTAAAAAGTATCAACCCTGAGAGGAGCTGGAAATCACCATGAAACAAAACATTTGGTAAATGAGGTAACTGGATCTAATGCACATGAATAAACTAGGACAGCCCTGTAATCATCTCAAGAGCTCTGATAACTGGTGGGAGAACGGGGAGGGTCTCCAGCCAAAACCACATATCTATACACTTAGTAGTCCAACATTAATGGGACACAGCCACGATCCAAGCTCTTGTAGGACACAGATAGTACATAAATAAATATAATTCCAATTGTTGTTCAGTTGTGTCTGACTCTCCCTGCCACTACAGACAGCAGCATTCCAATCACGTTTTTTGTTATGACCCTGGTTGTGTTAATCTCATACTGAGTAGATTGCCAGTTCCGTCTCCAGGGAACCACAATTTGTCGGACCTCTCTGCAATGACCTGCCTATCTAGGGTGACTCTACATGGTATAGTTTACAGCTTCACCGTGATACAAAGGCCCTTTTACCACGACAAGGTAGCTATCCCAAAGGAAATAATTACAATGAAAGGATGTTAAAAAAAATATGTGGAAGTGTTAGAAAATGAGCTTGGAAGTTAGATATTTTAAGTGAAACTTATATGATAAGTCCATCCCTCTATTTATCTAAAGTCATTAAAGGTCCACCCCACATAGTTACATAGTAATTGAGGTTGAAAAAAGACTTTCAGTCCATAAAGTTCAACCTTTTGATATCTCCTCTGACCTGCAATATGCAGATTAAATATGAATTACTTAGTTGTTAATTTACTATTAATCAATTAGTTCAATTTTTTTTATTTTTTTATTATTAATCCAAAGTAAGGCAAACAGAAAAAAAAAAAAAAAACCCAAGTAAGAGTTAGCCAGTTGTCTCAAAGGGTAATGGGACATTGAAGCAAATGACTTCTTAATAACCAAGGCAATGACTAATTATAGTGAGGCGAAGTATCACTGAAATCCTCACATAACAAATAAAAACATAAAAAGCAAATACATTGCATATATATATATATATATATATATATATATATATATATATATATATATATATATATATATATATATATATATATATATATATATATAGAGAGAGAGAGAGAGAGAGAGAGAGAGAGAGAGAGAGAGAGAGAGAGAGAGAGAGAGAGAGAGAGAGAGAGAGAGAGAGAGAGAGAGAGAGAGAGAGAGAGAGAGAGAGAGAGAGAGAGAGAGAGAGAGAGAGCAAAGAATAATATCCCATTAAGAAACCATAGTGTAAAACTTAATTAAAAGGGACACAAAATATATCATTTAAAGGTATATATAACTTTCCTGGGTTTCAAATGTTTGGTAAGAAAAAGGAAGTGATTATCAAAAAAATATATTTATATGCTATATAGAAAAGTTCTGTGTACTTACAAAGTTATAGACAGGGAAATGAAATCCAGCTTTGCACACCAACAGGGAGCTTACATAACCAAGTACACACAGGAGAGGCAGTCAGGTACATTTGATTTTTTTGGTAGATAGACTTTACAGCACAGTCAGGAACCCCAAAGCTTGAAACAAATGTATCAGCTGCCTAAGCCTCCTCCTGACCGGCCAAAACAAATTATGAATTTTATGCTAATTTAGCCTGGGTTTCGAGGGGTTGTTAACTCTAATTTTCAACTGTCAGTATTTACAAGACAATGTAAGTGTTTAAATGTTTATTCTGTTATTTTTTCATGCAAAAAATGTTTACATACACTACTGATTCTCCTCTATCAGATGCTCTCATAATCCAGGGAAACTTAGATATGCTTTTAAGACTTTTAATGGAAAAGTTAATGGGAAACAACTTAATTATATGCATGCTATATATGCAATAGTATTTCAACACAAATACCTCCTTAAAATGTATCCAGACTCATAAGGGGACTGCTGAGCACAGAGCACCGGCAAAAAATTCCAGAGGTGAGACATAAAACTTGTACTACGTTCTATAATTTTTTTTCTTTAAAAAAATGCTTGGCATTCAAAGACATGAGGCTTGTTCTCAGCTCTCAACCACACGACTCGAGAGGCTGAGCTCTACTTGGGAGGAAATACATAATTTATCAAAGCAGATGTTCTGGCTCGGATTTCTGTAAGTCATTTACATTCATATTTTTTTTCTACCAGCCTCTGAAAACTTCTGAATCAGTGGCTCTGTGGATATTAACAAAAATGGGTCAGGGAATTATCCATTCTCTGTTTTATTCCAGTTCCCCACTAGTGGGTAGGAATCAGCCCCAGAACAGTGCAAATATTGCATAAGGATGCTGGGAATAAGGACTCTTGATCAGATGGCAATGGCAAGAATCTAGAAAGGACACATACAGAACCTAGATCAGCCATATGCATCTATAGTTTATAGGTGGAAGAGACATGCACGGGACCTGTAGCCTAGAACAAATATCCAAAGTCTAGAAAAAACATGCACAGACACCTGTAGCCTAGAAAACGAATCCAAAGTCTAGAAAACACACACAGAGGTATGTGCTGCCTAGAAATGATAGAAAAGACACTGGCACCCTAGAACAGTTATCCAGAGTTTAGAAAAGATATGCTTCTGCATCTACAGCATAGAACAAACATCCAAAGACTAATAAAGACATTCACAGACACATGCAGCCTAGAACATGTATCTAGAGTGTAGAAAAGACATATGCAGAGTCTAGCACAGGCACCTGCAATCTAGAATTGCCACAGTGTCCAGAACTGATTTTCAAAGTCTAGAGAAGAAACTCACAAGTCTAGAATAGGCACCTGCACCTACAACTTACATATGCAGGCTAGAATAGACATCGGACAACTAGGAAAGCCACACTTTGAAACGGAATGAATAGCACAAACAAGCTTTAGTTACAGTGTTTATAGGTTTGAACCTGATTTTTGCCCAGGACCTTGCAGAGTTCAGTTGTGACCACCAGTAACTTATATATTATCTCACCCATCCCCATATGGAATGGATATATGTGCTAGACTGACAGTTCTTGATGTATCTTCCTGTTCATCTGGTCTGTATTTGATAAACTGGGACCTGCTCCTGTTTTTTAACCCTAAATTGAAGAGCCAGCCTCTTTTTCTATAATTTGCTGCAGATGTTGGTTGGCTGTAATAAGGATACGTAGAATGACTTACCTCTTATGCCTTGAGCAGTTGCCAGCAAACAAAATCCAAGGATGTTTTTCACACAGCGTAGATTCCTGAAATAAACACAATTACTTCAGTACAGCAGTAATTAATTACAAGCACAGAATACAAATCAGATATTATACGTGGCAGGGAGATAAAACTTCTGGCTATCGCAGCAAAGAGAGAAAATTGGGCACATTTGCGAAAATCTAAGTTTTTAGTAGTTTAGTCTATGACTAAAATTACCCCATTATACCTTTACATATACAGGGGTCAACATTTTCTAGGTGCTTGGGAGCCCAGGCTCCTAAAATTTGAACCGATGGCTCCTAAGGTATAATGTATCTCTGAATAGGGCTTCTTTCCAGGTAGTGTCTTTATATATATATATATATATATATATATATATATATATATATATATATATATATATATAGTAAATAGATAGTACATTTGTGTTCACATTTGGACTTCTACAAATTAGTAAAAAAAAGTATTTTCTGCTCAGAATTCCTAGAAATACAGTTATTGCACTGCACTCTGGGAAACTGGACAGGGACATGCAAATGAGCCCACAATGCTTTTACACGCTTTAGTCCAATACCACTTTATGTATGGCTCCTTGTATCATATGCCTGCTGTATAACACAGCTTTGAAGCATAGCATAGGATGGATTATGCACAAGTTAGGAGACATTGTTTCAATCTTATCAGATCACATCAGCGTGCGGTTGGTACATAAGACATATAGAATTTTCTGTACCGTTTGTTCACTTCCATAGATGTATGGAAAAAAAAAGATGAATCCTAATTTCCCGAAAGACCAGGGCCTAAGGAGACCGCAAATCAACAGTGTGTCAGGCAATGCTTATCTCCCTATATTCTCTATTTACTGCCATCATGTGCTCTTTGTTTATTCTCCATTCTATCCAATCTCTCATTTCCCCCTTAATCTTCCCTCTACTTAACTTCTCAGTTTATCCTTTTTTACCCCCTTTTACCAGTTTTTGCTTTTTGGCACTACCACTCTACCTTGTGGTCCCAAGGTGATGCAGTGTTTGTGAGCTAGAAATGGGCAAACTAATTTCCAATGAAAAAATAAAGACAATACATAATATGTGCTGAACCCACTGTGACAAGGATGGCCGTTTGCCACAGGATTTTTCTAGACCAAGAAGGTTCCTAAACACAGATGTTTGGTGCAGGAGAATTGTTTATTATATATGGCTCATAAACAAGGTGTGAGTAGAAGGAAAATAAATAAAAATAAAAATCTACATTAACGTCCTTACTGACATGCAGGAACACCCTGACTATACCCGGGCAACTTCTCTGCTCCGGAGAGTGCCACCTTGTGGCCAGGATACAAACAGTCTCTTATTCTTGTGAGAGTGCCACCTTGTGGTCAAGATACAAACAGTCTCTTATTCTTCTGAAAGTGCCACCTTGTGGCCAGGATACAAAAAAAAAGTCTCTTATGCTTGTGAGGGAGTCAGAAGTCTTTTCCACGTCTTTATATTTTTTAGCCGCGGATGAAGCATAGGGCCCGCCCGTCTCTCCCGTATGCTTCACCCCAGGGACCCTTGCATATCACAACACTAACTTGTATTAACTTCCGTCTTCCAAACTCAGCTTCTTCCCTGGGGCATAATACATCTGGGTACCTTCATTCAGAGGCCTCTGTCAGCTACACACATGCTTAGGCCTTTAAGGCAACTCTGCCTGGGGATCCTCACTAATCCCTTCACTTACTTGGCTTCCTGAGGCTGTATTCACTCTTCCAGCTCTATGCGTCCTGCGCCTGCAAACAGCCCACACTTCCTGCTGTTGTCTCAGTACTCGCAGCCACAGTAAATCAGGTGAACACTTACAGGCTTGCTTCCAAAGCTCTAACTGTAACTCCACACAGGATCCTCTGTCAGCTTCACTTTCTGACTTGCTCTGGCAGCATACAGCCTGCCCAGAGCCTAGCCAGCCACACCCCTTTCCATGTCTGCTTTCCAGGCTTTTAAAGGGAAGTTGCACCAATTAGGAGTTCTTCAGAAGTTTTAAGTCCGTCACTCCTGTCAAGAACTCCATACTCCACTTGCTTGTCATCTCATCTAAGGGGCAAACGGTCACACCACATATGGACCTACAAATTTTGGATTATAGCCATTCAGTAAGTTACAAACAGTATTAGGCCAAAGAGCAAGATAACTTTAAAAAAATCTCAGGAGACACCTCATTATCCAAGGGGACAAGCCAAGTATTATAGAGAGTTCCAAAGTGTGACCTGCAGACAATACCAAAAAGGAATCTGGGTACCATGATTAGTGGCAGAGGTGGAGCTAGTGGATAGAGGGTCCCCTTGCAACTTCTCTATACAAGAAGCCAATACAAAGCCACACATATTTGTAGTTAATCAGACCATCTTTCCATAATAATTATTATTTTTCTCTCCTAATTTTTCTCCTCCTTCACTCCTGGACACTGCTGGTAGCAGAGGGCTTCTACCCAGTTGTGGGTTCCTGTGCTGTGTACCTGTTGCACCAGCAGTAGATCCACCAGTGAACCTCAAACTGTAAACCCTGCCAGATACAGATGAAAGAAGACGTGGGAATATAAACTAAAATACTGGGACCAGACCATGAAAGGGGAGTGATGCATAAACAATATTAAACTCATCTCTAAGTAACATCACTGACAGATCATCAGTTTCACTTCCTGTTAATCCCCCTAATGAAGAGACACTGAATGTACAAAGGCCTGGACTGCATCACACGAGGAACTGTATATACAAATAAAACATCGTCAACAATCATTAGACCAAGCAGATAAAAAAAATATATATATCTCCCCTGAATATGCAGTCGAGGTAAAGAATACATCTAAGGGACTAGACAAGGAAGATAGACTGCCTGAAGAACTTTGGGCAGACATTTTTAACATTATTGAGAAAGCAGCAAAAAATAATATCCCCAATGGAAAGAAATCTAAGATGGTGCTTTGAAAGTACCCAGGAAAGAAGGAAAGCAAAAGGTAGTGGAAATATGAAACTATTTGTCCAACTGAATACAAAATTCCAGAGGATAGCAAGAAGAGACAAGGAGACATTCTACAGTAAGTGGTGCAGAGAGATAGAAGAAGATAACCAAATGGGTAAGTCAAGCAATCTCTTCAAGAAAATTGAGGATCTCACGGGAACCTTTCCTGCCATAAAAGACAAAGACAAAAATGGTAGTGACAGAAGCAGATCAGGTAAGGAAGAGATGGAAGGAATACACATATATATATACAGTAAAGACCTTAACAGCAGTGATAACCTCAATAGTTTGTCCAATAAGCTGGAGCCAGACATCTTGGAGAGCGAAATAAGATGGGCCCTAGGATGTCTTGCTGATAACAAGGCTGTAAGAGTTGATGGAATTCCAGCTAAACCATGCAAAACCCCACAAGAAGATGCTGTCAAAGTGTTGCTTGCCTTATGCCAACAAATGTGGAAAACTAAACAGTGGCCAATAGACTGGAAAAGGTAAGTCTATATCCCAATCCCCAAAAAAGGCAGTGCCAAAGAGTGCTCCAATTATCAAACACTCCTTTCACATGCCAGCAAGGCAATGCTTAACATCCAACAAGCTTGGCTACAATAATATATGGACCAGGAACTACCAGATGTACATGCCAGATTTTGCAAAACAGAGGCACAAGAGATCAAATTGGAAATATCAGCTTGATAACAGAGAAAGCAAGAGTTTGAAAATAACATTTACTTCTGCTTCATATACTGTATGTAAACCAAGAAGCCAAGGTCAGAACTGAACATGGAACAAGCAAATGGTTCAGAATTGGGAAGGGAGTGCAAAAAGGATGTATATTGTCACCTTATTTATTCAAATTCTATGGGGAATACATCATCTGTAAGGCCAGAGTGGAAAAATCCAAATGCAGAATTATTATCAACAACCTCAGATACGTGGATGATACTACACGGATGACTGAAAGTGAGGAGAAACTTCAGGGCCTATTGATGAGGGTGAAATATGAGAGTGCAAAAGCTGGCCTGCTGCTCAACTGTAAAGACGAAGATCATAGCAAACAGCAATCTCATCAACAATTTTCTTTATAGAGTTTTGTGTGACAGTAGTTACCTGGTGGTCCAGTGGTTAGGATTTGGTGCTTTCAAGGCTGTGACCTGGGTTCGACTCCAGAGGTCACACCACCCTGAAGCCATGCATGGTCAGTACTTGGATGGGAGACGACCTAGGAATACTAGGAGCTGTATGCTGTAGGAGAATGATTTGGCAACCCATTCTAGTATCCCTGTCATGAATACCAAGTGAATCAGTATGATATGTTGGGGTCTATGAGGTCACAGAGAGTCGGACTTGACTGAGCGACGCAAACACACACAGTAACGTTAGCAGGACATGCTCTGAAGTTTGAGCAGTGTTTCACACCACTCAAAGTCCTTTAAGGACCACTGTAGATTAGGAAAAACTTCACATGCATGTGACATATACAACAAAATAACATTATGAGCTTTGTAAGAAATTAGCATAAATGCATTCTTCATTGTAGCAGACTCTGCATGTGAATTGAAGCTTCCATGACAGTAATATTTTATTTCCAACACATGCATGGACAGGGACAGAGCAAGGCATGCCAGTTTACTTGTGACTGCCTTCCAGTGAGCATGTGCTGGGGAAGTGCTGAAACATTATCTAAATGCTTATTATTATTATTATTATTATTATTATTATTATTATTATTATTTCAGTCTTTTTGTAAATCCCCAACATATTCTGTAGCGCTGTACAGGGTTAAATAAAATAAAAAAACTATCTTAAACACATTGCAGAAAGCTGTCTTTGAGTTTACGCACATGGTGTTTTTTGTTTTTTTTTAAACATCTTATAAGATTTAAAACTTGCAAACTCATAATCCAAAGGGACAAAAACAAAAAAAGGTGAAGTAATAAATGGAACAAACAAGAGCTTGGAAAGTAACTGAAGAGAGAGCAAGGAAGAGGGGGGAAGAGACACAGGGGAGGGGGGGGAAGAGACACAGGGGAGGGCGGAGAGACACAGGGGAGGGGGGGAAGAGACACAGGGAGGGTGGAGAGACACAGGGGAGGGGGAAGAGACACAGGGGAGGGGGAAGAGACACAGGGGAGGGGGAAGAGACACAGGGGAGGGGGAAGAGACACAGGGGAGGGAGAGGGCAGCAGGAGCAGAGTGACTCGAGTATAAGCCGAAGGGGGCTTTTTCAGCCTTAAAAAAAGGGTTGAAAAACTTGGCTTATACTCGAGCATATACGGTAAGTTTGTCGTTGTATCAGCTGAAGGTGATACTGCTAAACCTGCCATATAAGTCAACACAAATGATAAGTTGGATAGGTTATAGCAAGTTATATGAGTTCAGATGTTGAAGAGAGGTGGTGGTGTATGAAACTCTAGGTCTAGAGGCAAAATAAAAAACAGAAATGGGGAAGGGACAGTTGGAAATGGAATCTGCAGAATGCATAGTATTAGACCCAGTGACTTTGGTTAAATCTCTGCAAAAATGGCTGCTATGTTCTGGTGGTAAATGCAACTGAGAAATGACAATTGGAAAGCGAATCTGCAGAATGGATGGTATCAGGGCCAGTATCTCTGATTGAAGCTCTGCAGAAATGGCTGAATTTCTAAAATGTATGCACTTTTCACAGTAGCTGTCCTCCCTTTCTACCACATGCAGCTTATTTGTATCAAAAATGCACTTAAAATTCCACAAAAACATTATTTACTGTTTTATATAAAATAAGTCCAAAAAAGTATAGAAAAGAATTCTAATGTGACTGTAGCATAAACAGTGGAGCAAAAGTAAAATGTTTCAAAATGTATCAATCATAATCAGAGTTTCACAATCATAATGTATATCACAGGTCCTCTAGTCTGTTAGAGCAAGGGACAGTTTATTTTGCAAACAATCTAATTTGCATCCACTGCACAGCTTTATAAATGTGTAACGGGCTAATGTGGCAATGCTTAGCACACTTTGTCATTTCAATTGAATTAATTAATAACATAGAGTTCATTCTAGTTTATCCAAAATGTGATATGAATATTATAATGTTAACACTCTTTTAGAACACATTTAAAATTTCATCTACACATCAAAATGGGCACTCAAAGAATATTTTTTTATTGATAGTGATTTAAAGGTGATACTTAAAAATAATAATTGTATATAATGGAATTAAATGCTTGAAAAAGCTGTATAACTCACTTTACAGTTGACTTGCAATATGCCATGGATCCCTGGCCTTCTCCCCCTCTAGCAGCTCTTAATTTGCTTCCCTAGTCATATGAATTTGTTCAGCCAACAGAAGATGAGCTCATCTACCATAATTGGATAAGGCAGTGAAAGACAACTGTAAAATTAGTTATCAACCCTTTGCAAGTGTTTATTTTCATTATATGCGATAAACCTTCTATTTAATATTGATTAAGATATCTAACGGGAAAAAAAATATTTCAGTGTCTGTTTAATGAAGATGAATCCAAGTGATTGTATACAAATGATGAATTTGCCATTAGGCAAAGAAAGCAGCTGCCTATTGGTGCCCGCCATTATGAAATGCCTGAAATGTTTTGTACTGAAAAGCTTCCCTTTAATTGGATGATTTGTGCTTCCACGATATACCCTCTACTATATCGCCTGATTAGGTGCAGCATTGCTTTGATATTAGTGGTATAAACTCAAGAAATATAACCACAAGTTCCAAAATTTAAAGGAGAGAACTCTTAGGTCTCTCAGTCTTCTGGACAGGGTGACAGATGTGAGAATGTGAGTGAAATTCAGATTATATTCAGATATGTTTAATATTTAATAATAATAATGGGGCACTTGTGGAATTTTTACCTATCGTTGCTTCAGATTTAAATATCTCAAAAATGGTATCGAACCACCAACCTCACAGATAAAAACCCAATGACACAAACAGGTGAGCCACAGGAACAATCACAGCTTCCAATTCAAATATGATCTGGTGTATATCATGGGCCTCATTCAATTGCAATTTGGCCAATTGAATAGGGCTCTAAATAAGCACATAGCATATTTTTTTAAAGACGTTTTTAGTTAGTAAAGACGTTGCTTTTGGATAGAAGTTCACTAACTAAAAACGTCTTTAAAAAATATATGCAATGTGCTTATTTAAAGCCCTATTCAATTGGCCAAATCGCAATTGAATGAGGCCCCAAGTATTTTATGGAAAACTACAATATTACATAACTGTGCAATTTCTAGTGGGACATATTCTTCTGCAAAAGAAGAATGATAGAACAAGAGGATATATTTTAAGCTAGTTAGAGGATATTTTAGTGGTAATTTGTAAAAGTAATACTTTTTTTCAGAAATTGTAGTCGATACCTAGAATAACCTTCTATGAGACCTGGGAAACCATTAAGTATAAATCACAAATGCCTCTGGTTAAAGAGAATCTGTGCTTTCATAGGGTTAATGAAATCATTGTTGTGAAACATCAAAAGACCAAAAAAGTCCAAAGGATAGTAGAATGCACCTAAATACTTGGAGATCCACATGTTAAAAAAATATGATTTTTTTTTTAGAATATCCCAGATTGAAAATGTTTTGGTAAACTTATCTGTAGGTAAGAAATGGTAAGATTTCAATAGTGACGTAAAGAATTAATGGGAGATCAGCACTCTAGGCCATCAGATTTATTGTATGAGGATTGCCAAGACATTTTCAACTGACAAGAGAACATCCTTTGAGATTAGAAGTAAAAAGATTTCACATTAAAGAAAGAAAAGCGTTCTTCACAGTAAGGGTGGTTAATCTGTGGAATTCGCTACCAAAGGAGGTGGTGACAGTGGATTCGATAGATAACTTTAAAAAGGGACTGGATATATTTTTAATTAAAAAGGGCACTCAGGGTTATCCTTGTTAATTAGAGAGAGTATTGATCCAGGGTGGAATCTGAGGGTATCTGGCATCAGGAAGGAATCCATTGTTATCCCTTTTGAGACGATTTGCTAAGTTTCACTTGAGGTTTTTTTTTTTTTTGCCTTCCTCTGGATCAATTAACAACTAATTTGCATATGGAGGTCTAAAAAGGTTGAACTTCATGGACTAAAAGTCTTTAGTCCTCAATTACTATGTAACTATGATTGATTATTTTCCCTATAGGTGCCACAATTAAACTAGGATCAATGAAAGTAAGTAACAAAATAAGAAGCTGCAAATGAGCAGCAATAGCTTTATATAAACAGATACTATTAATTGATAACTTTCCTTTAAAGATAGGATATTTGGAAGGATAAGAGGCATTAGGGATTCTCAGAAAGGGGGGTTGGCCTTCCAAGAGAAGGACAATTGTTACATAGTAATTGAGGTTGAAAAGAGATTTTTAGCCCATCAAGTTCAACCTTCTAAGATCTCCTCTGATCTGCAATATGCAGATTAATTTTTAATTGATCCAGAGAAAGTCAAACAGATATGGTACTTTATTTAAATGAATACTCTTTGACCAGGATGATAATTTTCTGTTGTCTCCTTCTTCGTGTGCCATCAATCTTCCCAGCATCAGAGTCTTCTTTAGGGATTCCTGTCTTCTCATGATATGACCAAAATATTTGAGCTTTAGCCTCAAGATCAAACTATCCAGTGAACAGTTTGGCTTCATTTTTCCTAGTAACTACACACTGATGGATGATTTAATACAAGCAAAATGGGGAAATATTGATCCACTCATACAAGATTTAGACTTTCCTCATGGAAGGACTCAAACCATCACAAATAGTTGCTCCTTCAGCAAATCTCAGAGAAATGCAAATATTAATTATTCATCAATTTTTAAAACAGCATAGCAACATCTGCTTTAAATGTAGGCTAGAATTCTATGTCCTGTTCTGTTCATGTCCAAACATTAAACATTTCCAACATAACCAAGATAAACATTTATGACAGATCACTGGCTTCACTCTGACACCAACATAGTCAGAGTTGAAATTAGGAATTCTGAAATCCCATTACTTTTAGCTAAGAAGCTCATTCTAACATTATGGCTGAAACCCAACATTCCCACTACTGTTGCATTATGGGACTTACTTATACATTAAGGTTTGACAAGCTAGATCGTACTCTGGACTTTGAAAATAGAATACAAACCTTTTTAAATAGATGGGAACCCCAACTTAAGATACAGTACAAAAGCTACAGATTAAGTCACTCTCAGAGGCCACAGGACTTTCCTTGCATAATCACATTATCCTCCATAAGAAGAAATAATTAGACAATAAAGATACACCACACTGTAATCCTGCTTAGGTCATTAAATTCACATTATATTTGGCAAATCATGAGAAGACAGGGTTCCCTAGAGAAGACTCTTATGCTGGGGAACTTGAACGGCACACAAACAAGGGGAGGCAGAGGTGGAGATGGACAGATTAGGTCATTTAAGTAATAAACATGAGCTTGACAGTGGCTGACAAGTGTGCCTGGTGTGCTGTGGTCCATAGGGTCACGGAGAGTTGGATACGATGGAACGACTAAACAAAAACAACAAATATATACTATGTATGTATGTATGTATGTATGTATGTATGTATGTATGTATGTATGTATGTATGTATGTATGTATGTATGTATGTATGTATGTATGTATGTATGTATGTATGTATGTATATATATATATATATATATATATATATATATATATACAGCAATTATTTCACATATGGTGGGCTAAGAGTGATAGAAGCCCTCCACCGTACAAAGTACAGTAGTACAAATAAGGAATAGTACATTAGTGATTCCACTTGAATGTCTAAAAATAAGTTGATAAAAACTTATTTCCTGCTCAAAATTCTCAGAAACACAGTATATGCACTGCAATCTGGGAAAACTGGGCGGGACATGCAAATGAGGCCACATAATGCACCATCACTCTGTCAATCCAAACCATTTTAAACATGGCTCCTTTAATGCATATGCTTACAGTAAGCATATGCATTAAAGGAGCCATGTTTAAAATGGTTTGGATTGACAGAGTGATGGTGCATTATGTGGCCTCATTTGCATGTCCCATGTTAGAATCACTAAAACCGTAAATCACTATTCAATACCGCAGTCTCAAGCACGAAAATCGGCACCCTTAACTCACCATCACGCAAATCGGCAGTAATTTTGCGTTCGCGAATAGAAGATGCACACATAACAAGCAAAGTTCACAAATCAGCAATGATGTTTTTTACGGTCGCGGATATAAGCCGCAACCCGCAAGTTTAAAAATCGGAAAAAAGGTGCGGCTTATATTTAGACCAATACGGTATATATATATATATATATATATATATATATATATATATATATTTATTATTTTGTATTTAACACATTTTCATCACTACTGTATCATCACACATCAGATTTCAGCTGAACAAGATGGGCTTATAAATAAATTAGTTTATTTACACTGCTTAGAAAAAGCAGGTCGATACAGAAACACTAACAGAGACATTTCCTGTACAGAAAACTAAAAACCTTTTTAGTTCTGGCATTTACTGACTGCCCTGTGCAATCTGAACGAGTATACAGAACAGACGTGCAAAGCTGTGATAGTGATACAATTGTGTGATTGTTAAAGAGACTGTATAATGAGAGCACTGCAATATTAAAGGGGCATGGAAGGTTTCTGGATTTCACTAGAAATATTATATACTTGTCTATCTATTTACTTTTATGTACTTTATTTTATTAAAAAGTGCATTTTTCTGCATAGAGTCTTACAAATTGGTTTGTCCCCTATGCAGCTCATGAAGACATAGGCACCTCATTCAATTGCAATTCGGCCAATTAAATAGGGCTCTAAATAAGCACATATTTTTTTTAAATAAGTTTTTAGTTAGTGAAAAACTTGCTTTTGGATAGATGCTTACTAACTAAAAACTTGTTTAAAAAAATATGTTATGTGCTTATTTAGAGCCCTATTCAATTGGCCAAATCGCAATTGAATGAGGGCCATAGTGTATAACTAAGTACAGGGTGTGCATTGTCTCATAATTAAATCGTTGACAACATTCTGCTACATGCTGCTTGAGAGAAGTCACAGATTCAAACTTGATTATCTAACACTTCAATCATTTTTTTTAATAAAAAACAATTGCAATTTTATTTGTTTATATATGGATTTTTATTTGTGCAATGTATGTGGCCTTTGCCCTTTCCCTTTAAAAACACATTTAATGATGTAGTGGTACAAGGTGCATGGGTTGATTCAATATCAGTCTATTCAAGAATAAATTCAACAAATATTGCTGAGAATAGAGCCCTGCAGGCAGCCAATGAGCTATATGAAATGTGGATGAATTGGAAAAGTGCTTAATATACCATGAGTCATCTCAGATCTCTTCAGAGCCCTGCAGGATGGAAATGCTGCAGCAAAGGGACCTGGGAAGTCACAAGTGTAGAACACAGTGCTATTTTAGATTGTTTTCCATAAACCACCATCGATAATACAATTATACTAGAAAATGTTGACAACAGTGTGAGGGGATACTTTTGTGAGGGGCCCACCCTGGAGGGGGGCCACATGCTGGCAGGCATTTCTATTGTGTACCAAGATTATTATCAAAAGGGGGAGAGAGCTCCTAGGAACAGCCTATATATATATATATATATATATATATATATATATATATATATATATATTTATATTTAGCAGTATCTCACAAAAGTGAGTACACCCTCACAGGCCACTTGAGTCCTCTTGCACTCCTCCATGATGACTGGTGGATGTTAGAGACCTTGCACTCTCTCACCTTCCATTTGAGGATGCCGCACAGATGCTCAATAGGGTTTAGGTCTGGAGACATGCTTGGCCAGTCCATCACCTTTACCTTTAGCTTCTTTAGCAAGGCTACAGTCATCTTGGAGGGGCTGCAGTAGTCTTGGAGGTGTGTTTGCAGTCGTTATCATGTTGGAATACTGTCCTGTGGCCCAGTCTCCAAAGGGAGGGGATCATGCTCTGCTTCAGTACCTCACAGTACATGTTGGCATTCATGGTTCCCTCAATGAACTGTAGCTCTCCAGTTCCGGCATTACTCATGCAGGCCCAGACCATGACACTCCCACCACCAAAAGTATACATCTGTACTGAGGAAAGGTAGTTGAAATAATCCCTAAATGACAGAAAAACGCATAAGGCACAAAGAGCATAAAAACACTGATATGAGATGAAACCCTCTGTTTGAACGTAAACAGCGATGCAGAGAGAATGGAGGCAGCACCTGACATCATCAGGTAAATGCATATAGGGGGAATCAATACAGCATATTATAGAAAATATATATACACATATAGACATATGTGTATATATGTTTGGTCTGGGCCTACATGAGTGCTGCCGACACTGGGGAGCTACAGTTCATTGAGGAAACCATGAATGCCAACATGTACTGAAGCAGAGCATGATCCCCTCCCTTTGGAGACATAATAACGACCCCAAACACACCTCCATCACGACCACTGCCTTGCTAAAGAAGCTGAAGATGGACTGGCCAAGCATGTCACCAAACCTTAACCCTATTGAGCATCTGTGGGGCATCTTCAAATGGAAAATGGGGGAGTGCAGGGTCTCTTACATCCACCAGCTTCGTTATGTCATTATGAAGGAGTGGAAGAGGACTCCAGTGGCAACCTGTGAAGTTCTGGTGAACTCCATGCCCATGAGGGTTAAGGCAGTGCTGGAAAATAATGGTGGCAACACAAAATATTGACACTTTGGGCACAATCTGGATATTTCCACTTAGGGGTGTACTCACTTTTGTTGCCAACGGTTTAGACATTAATGGCTGTGTGTAGAATTATTTTGAGGGAACAGCAAATTTACACTTTTATACAGGCTGTACACTTACTACTTTACATTGTAGCAGAGTGTCATTTCTTCAGTGTTGTCACATGAAAAGATATAATAAAATATTTAAAAAAAATGTGAGGGGTGTACTCACTTTTTGAGATACTGTACCTAGTCCATCAAGTTCAACCTTTTTAGATGTCCTCTGATCTGCAATATGCAGATCATTATTGTTAATCCAGAGTTGATCCAGAGAAAGGCAAACAGAAGAAACCCAAGTGCCAATTGTCTCAAAAGGGAAAACATAAAATTCCTTCCTGACCCCATATACTGGTGATCAGACTCCTCCTTGAATTAATACTCCCTCTCTAATTATCCAGAATAACATTGAATGCTATTTTTATTTCAGAATATATCCAATCCTTTTTAAAGTTATCTATCGAATCCGCTGTCACCACCTCCTTGGTAGAGAATTCCACAGATTAACCACCCTTACTGTGAAGAACCCTTTTCTTTCTTTAATGTGAAATCTTTATACTACTAATCTCAAAGGATGTCCCCTTGTCAGTTGAAAACCTCTTGGCCCAAAAGTTCCCTTGACAAATCTTCATATTGACCCTGGATGTATTTATAAGGTAATGATATCCCCTCGTAGACGCCTTTCTTCTAGAGAAAATAAGTTTAATTTGGTTAGTCTTTCTTCATAACTTAGCCCCTCAATTCCCCATATTAGTTTTGTTGCCCTTCTCTGTACTTTTTCCAGCTCTAAAATGTCCCTTTTATGTAGTGGTGCCCAAAATTGTACTCCATATTCCAAATGAGGGCATACTAGGGATTTGTAAACTGGCAGAATTATATTTGCTTCTATACCCTTTTTAATACATGCTAATATTTTACTTGCCTTTGCAGATGCTGCTTGGCATTGAGCACGGCTACCTAGGTGGTTGTCCACAAGTACTCCCAAACCCCTTTCAGTATCTGATACCCCTAGATTTGCTCCATTAAGATTATAAATTGCATGGCTATTTTTCCTTCCCAGATGCATAACTTTACATTTATTCATATTTAATCTCATTTGCCATTTAGTCGCCCATTTCTCTAATTTATGCAAATCCCTTTGAAGGAAAAGCACATCATTATCTGATTGAATTACCTTGCACGACTTTGTGTTATTCACAAAAATGGAGACACTATTTTCCACAACAACCCTTTGCTCTCAATCTATGAGTATATGCAAATTCCATAGCAGATTTCCACTGCAAATCCTGTATCCCTTAGTTTGCTCAGTAGTCTCCCATGTGGCACTGTATCAAAAGCCTTTGCAAAATCCAAAAAGACTACATCCTTGATCCAAGTTCCTACATAGAAATTAATTAGATTTTTAGATTTATTAGACATGACCTATCCTTCATAAATCAGTGTTGATTCCTAATTATAATCTTGTTTAAATAGACATATTGTTGTATACTACTCCTTATTAACACTTCCAAAAGCTGTCCCACTACTGAAGAAGTGAGGCTTACAGGTCTATAACATTCCTGGATTTGTTATTGCTCCCTTCTTAAATATAGGTATCACCTCTGCTTTTCTCCAGTCATCTGGTAAAGACCCTGTTATACACAAGGGAGTAACCGGCGGTTGGGACACTGCAACAAAATGGGGCCACACCACCTGTGCCTATGAGAAACAAAGTGTAGCTTCCAAGCAATAACCTCTCTCCTTCACATTGCCACTATCAAGTCCTCTCAGTATAGTTAAAGTGAGGTTAAATTCTCTGTTATTTGATGTAATTATTACTTTTTTTAAATCTATGCTTGTTTAGTTTTAAGGTTTTGTATCCAAAAACAAGACCATCGGTTCTGCTATATGAGTAGTTAAAATAATGGATGGCTATGTTTGTTGGGGGAAATGGATGTGCTTCAGGTTGGAGGGCCCTGGCTGTTACATTTGTACACTAGTATATAAATGACATAACAATCTTACTTTCTCAGTGAACATCTATTTTGCCTTTTTGCATCAAAGGTTCTCACTCTAAAGAAGACTTAGCATGAGGTTCAGGAAGGCCTTCAACCTAGCATCATTGTATTGCCATCTTTTGGGGAGTGTACATCTTTAAGATATTTTCGTTTCCTTTAGTAGCTCAACAACCAAAATAGAGGTGCTCAATCAGAAAACAAACTAACCTTAATATGTTAGTTCTATGGCCATGATAACCCACTCAGATAGCAGCCTCTTTTAGCTCAAGTGTGCCCTTCACAGGGAGAAATATCCTGTAGTATATCAGTCTGGTCCCACTCAAAAGAGTGACCCAGCCCCGAAATACCAGGCAATTCTACCCTGAGCAGAAGAGACAGCAATTTCCAGACATACTTTTTGGCCTTAGTTGGGCCATGTCAGTAGTCAATGGTGTGTAGCTCCTAAGGCACAGTGATCAAGTCCACTTCTGGAGCCCCTATCACCCTTGAAGGAGACTAATGACTGATAGGGCACTTCTATTAATTTTTCTCTTTAGTAGCTCTACAACTTTTAGATGCTTTTTCTGATTCCACAAAAGAAAGAAGTAATGCATCAAGGAGTTCTTTTAAATGATCTCTGGATAAAAATTAAAAAAAAGAAATATATATATATATATATATATATATAGCAATTATTTCACATATAGTGGGCTAAGAGTGATAGAAGCCCTCCACCGTACAAAGTACAGCAGTACAAATAAGGAATAGTACATTAGTGATTATATTTGAATGTCTAAAAATAAGTTGATAAAAACTTATTTCCTGCTCAAATTTCTCAGAAATACAGTATATACACTGCAGTCTGCGAAAACTGGGCGGGACATGCAAGTGAGGCCACATAATGCACCATCACTCTGTCAATCCAAACCATTTTAAACATGGCTCCTTTTAAGCATATGCTTACTGTATTAGGCATAGCAACGGATGGATTTTTCACAAACCAGGTCACTTAACCACATACAGTACTGTTTCAAGGTTACTGCAGATCCTCAGTATGGTGTGAGTGCCTGGTTTGTGTGGTGATTGTTGTAAAGAGTAGTCCTATACAGCAATTATTTCACATATGGTTAGAAAACTTTGAGTCTGATTAAGTGCATAATTAAGCAGGAAAAAGTTATACAGCTAGTTTTTAATTAGACAGAAAAAATGTTGATGCCTCTGCTGGACCCTGTAGGCATCATGATACGTTAGTGAAAGTTGTAAGTGTGACAGGGGTGTTTATATTTCTTGACTGTAATGATTATTTTACTGACCTGCTTCTGTATCAGGGAGGAGGAAGGTGTGTGGTGATCTCTCACTAACAAAATATTAGAATATCTTTGTTGGGGGAACAGAAAGGCTTTTGAGACCTCAAAACAGCAAATTGCAATATTAGTTTATTAAATTAGAACTTAAATTGTAAAAATTTTTGAAGCTTCGCTCTTTCACTTTAAAGGTCTATTTTACAATATATATATATATATATATATATATATATATATATATATATATATATATATACTGAAAATGTTGAGTAAGTAAAACTAAATAATCCCTAATGGTAAGCCATTAAAGATATCACATTCAACCTGTAGCTTGAGGGTGAGCATTATAATAATGTGGTTATTGAAATATATTGTCAAGTGATTATGTACAGTAGCATTTAACAGAAATAATAATAAGAATCATTATTATTACTACTATTCTTTTATTTGTAAATAGATTTGTATCTGAATCCACTGACCTCTCATTCCTCCTAATCCTGTTAGGAACAAAAGCAAAATGTCTGCTGCCAATAAAGTAACATTTATTTTGAAATTGTTCAAAAACAAGATATGATAAGGAGGACATTTCAGTGGCCCTTTAAAGAAAGTAGCTTTATATGTTAAAAAACCCTGTGGCAAACCGGACCATACATGGAATGAGAGCTGCCACGTGGTGCGGTGCCAAGATGTGATCTGGAAAGACAAGTTCCTAATATAAACAGTTCAAAGCAAATGTACAATACAGAGGCAAGTTTTTATACAATCTGCAGGATTGAAGTGAGATTAATCCCAGGCGGAATTACAGTTTCCAAACCACTTCTGCTTATAAGGAAATGTATTTAATATAATGTACCCAACATATTTATCCTCTAGCATCAAACACATTCACAACCTGTTTTACATTCCACAGAACAATGAATGACTGTCTAACAGAGCACAGAATGTCTACTACCTACACACAGGACTCTGGAGAACTGACTAGGATGCAGAGGGTTCCATCACTGCATGCTTCAGCCATTCACTGGAGGGGAAGGAACTGAAGGAAATGGGCACTGGGATGTGAAAGATTCCTGGGCTTTACTAGGCATATAATATATATGTGTAGCTATTTTCTTGTATGTTCTTTATTTTATTAAGAAGTCATTATAAACTCTGTTTTACTGCCTAAAATCAAACAAATAGTTCCTATAGGAATATTCCATCTGCAGTGTATGCAGACACAGAATTTGTATGTCTGGATGTGCAGGGTGGTGTCCCATCCTACCAGGAACCACGTCTCTGCAGGATGTTGCAGTATATTGCTGAGAGATTATCACTGATTGGCTGATAAATTCTGACAAATTAGAATTGTACTGAAACCAAACATTTCAGCTTCTTCTTCTTATTTTAATCTGTCTTTTAGGCAAATGAGCATTTATGCTTGATTTATGGTCTAACAATGACCTGCAAATTTGAGAAAGAGAGCATGCGATCATGGTCTCTCCATGTGTCTCTGTGTGAGTGCATGTGTCTCTGAGTGTGAGGCAAAGTATCATAACATTCACTTCATTATTATCTTCTCTAGGAATGATGGCATATACATATATCTTCTAGAAAGGTTTCCTCCCCTTTTATTAGAAGCATATACACACTTCATTATTTGTACAGGATTAGGACAGCCATTTTCTTCACTATGCACTCTGACACATATATATCTTCCAGATATCTTATTCCATATATTGTATATATTATTCCTATCTTCAATATGGATTCTGACACATTATATATATATATATATATATATATATATATATATATATATATATATATATATATATATATAGTAAATAAATAGTACATCTGTGTTCACATTTGAAGGTCTAAAGCAATTTAAAAAACCTGCTTCCAGCTCAGAATTAGAGAAAAACAGTTAATACACTGCATTCTGGGAAGCTCAGCTGGGACATGCAAATGCCTCACTCTTCAATCCATAGCCATTTTCAAACATGGGTTCCTTTAAGCTTATGCCTGCTCTATTACACAGCTTTAATGCAAAGCCAAGGCTGGGTTTTACACAAGCTGAGAATCCTATCCATGTACAGCTGTTTCAAGCTTACTGGCTATCATCAGCATGGAGCGGGCTCAGCCTGTGTTGTGGACTTTATGAGTAGGTAGTTCACCACAACAATCATTTATAATATGGTGGGCAAAAGAGCGATAGAAGCCCTCCACCGTACACTAGTACACTAAATAAATAGTACATCTGTGTTCACATTTGAATGTCTAAAGCAAAAAACAAACAAATATTAATCTGCTCAGCCTCACTGATAACTGGGTTACCTCACTTTTCTCCTGTCATAAGCATCACACACACTGCATTAAAACAGGCCTTTTCTCAGAGACGCACATTACATAACTAACCGAAATTCAACTGTCAGTTACAGATCACCTCATAACATTCTAAATCAGTTAACTCCTCATCAACTGGACACAATTAAATATACAGTAATCAACATAACATCACATATATAGTTGTGAGCATGCCGGTCGTTGCTAAAGCTGCGGGCTCTCATAGCGAGCCTGCGTCCCTCGCCGAAGGTGCTCCTTGCCAACAACTGCGGACCTCGCAACATTTACGGACTTACGACAAATACGAGACGCGGCACTTAGAAAAGAAAAACACTACGACCTTGCAAAGATTCGACTTTAAACGGCCGACCCGCGCAAACCTGAAAACATTAGAAACACAATAAATACACACAACAAACATATAAAAAGCATACCCACAACTAGGGGGGCACCCAGGACCTCTGCAAGTGAAGTTACACCTCCATTTAAGTTCAAATTACAGAGTTTAGACACCCGAAAATCACCTAAGCAAGAGAAAAAATGGGCGCCGAAAAAAACGAAAACGAGGCTACAGGACCCTAAAGACGCAAAACACCACCAAACACATACAGATTTTCCGAAAAAGCCATACGAGGTCCAAGAACAAGGACGCAAAATTATACACAATCCGGAAGTACACAGCTACCCTAACGGATTTTCCTCACGCACCCACACTATTTACACTACACAGTGCACACATTGCTGACACTTACACAGCAGCTCCACAACACTGAAAACACACATTGTATGCTGCAGCAACATGAAAACAGATTGCCAGCTCTTCAACACAATGCTTCCTGCATATATTACTTCAAAATAGGTAAAGTATATTCCTTTCTTAATGTATTATTTATTTGATTACCATACACCAAACATCATTAGCTCACTTACTAGAATATTGCCCGTCAAAAAATGACGGCAATGAAATTGTAATACATAACTATAAAACATACTGTAAAATCCTGAGCCCAGTCCCATAACCACATAAATAAGAGTCCAAAGGACTGGTGGTCAGGGGAATTTTGACAGCACCATTGCGGATAAACAGAGTAGAAACTGTGGACAATCTTGTACCATTGATGTCAGAAGTAAACGTCGCCTGCAAAGGTGTGTGAGGGTCAACCAACGCTCTACAGCTGAATAAAGCATTGTCCAAACGAACCAGGGGGCTACCAGATGTGTGTCTTAATTGACAGTACAGCGAACTCTGTTGCGTATGGGGCTCAGAAGTGAACGGCTGGTCACTGCACCCATGCTGATGAGGGTTCATCGTCAGAAGCGTATTCAATCTGCAATCTAAATTTGTTTTTCTTTTTTTATCTTTTTGTATAAATTAAATGGGCCTCATTCACTTGAGGTTTCGGGAGATCCAGTAGCCCGTAAGTAAGGTCGGAAGTTAATTTGCTATTCAATTGGAGTCTTTTTGCAGGCTCCGATCGACTTCCGAGTTATGGCATTGAAAAAATGGCGATGGTTATACTCGTAACTTACAGCCTCCAGAAACTTTTGATCTTTCACTTTTGCAAGGCAAAAATTGCAAATCGCTATTCAATTGCTCAATTTCCCCAAGCCTGCAAATGTTTTCACATCTGTAAACGGCAAATGAAGGAGAAAAACGAGTGCTAGAGAGGACCCGCAAGGGGTTAAACACCTATTCGTAGCACTGTAAATGCAAATTAAAAAAATCAATACTGCACTGTAACGGGAAAAGCTATGAAAACATTAAAATGAACAACAGTCTCAAGATTGCAAATGGGCAGGAAATAAAATGTATTTTAATGTGTCATTTCGGAGTTAAATCGATCTCGGGTAACAATGAGTTAATACATATCAGGCCACCCATATAGACTAGAACAGTATTGGCATTCATTTTAATCATTTTTTATTTTGAGGTTTTGCAAGTCTGATTGCATATGGACCCCCGAACCGAAGTGATTGACATGTAAGCTCCATGTTTTACTGCCGTAATAATGACAGTCTCATTTTCTATTGGCTGATTCAAAATGGGCGGTTAAGGGCTTGCTGAATTGATCATGCTCCTGCCCTGAACTGCTCCGATTTTGGCTTTGGGCCCGTAACTTCCAGGCTTGAGCAATTGAATAGCATCACAATCAGAAAAACAGAACAAAAAAAAAAAAAAAAAACTTATATGTAACGCGATTATAAACAATAATAATGATATCTATATCCATCGTGGGCTTTGCTTAAAGCTATGTAATACAGCAGGCATATGCTTAAAGGAAGCCATGTTTAGAATAATCAGAGTATTGCAGCCTTTTTTTATTGGACAAACATATTCATAAATATATGACAAGCTTTCTAGAGCTTCCTCTCTTTCTCAAGTCCGGAGCTATACTGACATTAGATTACCATTTAAACATAGAAATTACAGACTTTCAAAAAAAAAAAAAAGAGAAAAAAAAAAAGAATGTTCTGTTTGATCAGCTGTGAAGAAGACTCCATGAGTGTAGATCAGAGAAAATAAACAGGGTTGTAAATATTTGCAGGTCATAGGAAGTAAGGTACCATAAAACTAGGAGACAGAAACAGACCAGAAGGAAACCAGAGAGAAAAAAAAATCCTATCAGGAATATAGAAGGTTATAAGAAGTTAAGATAATGTAACAAAAATTCCATCTTTACATTAAGTCCCGTATTTTTCGTATTAAAGTGTGTTAACATTTTCATTTCAAACGCCTTCATTGTGCGTTTTTAAAATTACCTAAATATTTTAGTCTTCAAGTTCTGGATGGAGTGGTTACTTTGTGAAAAGTGGTGTCGTACTGGGGTAAATTTCCTGACTTCATTGTGATTTCTGATGGAGAGTCTGTGCAGATTCATCCTTAAATGTAGTTTCTGGCTGTTTTCTCCAATGCAGCATCCCCTCTCACACACAGTACATTGTATCATATGGACTACATTTGATGATTTTCATGAATATGAACTCTGATGCTAAAGCTCTTGTTGTTATGCATGGCAGTGTCATCTTTGCAGATGTGCTGACATAATTTGCATCGACTTTTGTTGCAAGGTTTGGTGTTGTTCATTGGCCAATCTTCTGTTTACTAATGTTTGTCTAGGTTCTTGAAAGAAATGGAGATGGTGTTAGGCTGTGTTGCTACCTGGGACCCTGAGGATTGGGATCCCAGATGTTGTGAAGGAAAAGGGGGAGGGGGGCTGAGATGTGGCTTCTAGTCCAGATACCCACTGGAAGGACTGTGCAACTAGATTATGTTTCCAAGACCCTACAGAAATTGGGGTTAGGGGACTGTGGACATTTTCCTGAAAGATGGGCAACCACCCACAGACCTTGCTAATTTACTAGGAGGTCATGCACTAGACGAGACGTATGCAGTGGCCACTTGGGCCAACATTTATTTTTTATTTGGATGGGGATTTGGACTTTGTCTATGGGCTACAGTTCAAGACTATTATCCGTTAAGGATCATAGCCCCAGAACTGCTCTCTGTCTATTTAAAGGACAGACAGCTTGTTTCCAGCCACTGGATTGTGTACGTAGGCACCTCCATTGTATTTGTAATCTGTTTTGTCCCATTGTTTGCCAGATAAAGTTAATCACATCTGAAATGTGTTAGAGACAGCAGGATGTATATTGGAGGTTAAGCCTACTTGTACAGAGATTTCCAAGAACCTCATGGTCCTTGTAGGTAGTTAACCTGTAGTCTATAGCAGGTGGCCCTGGGCTTGTATAGCCCCTACCTTCTGAGCCTCTGTTAGTTGTAATTATTTTGCATATTCCTTCTAGAGCCAGATGGTATGTGGTTATTAGAGGTGTACATGAAGAACTTTCTTTAGTTTTGTATTGCAACAGTTGTTCACATGGTGTTTTATTGGCAGGGGTTACTTTCTGTGTGATGATACAGGGTTTGAAACTCTTCTGCCTAAAGGATGCAGATAGTATTTATAAATCTTTGTCGCGGTCCCCAGTGTTTGAACATATGGGGTGGTATCGGATGGCTTGACTATAAATTATGGGTCGTTTGGAATGGGAGGGGTAGAAACTAGAGCTGTGGAGGTAACTACATTTGTCTGTCGGCTTCCTATACACAGATGAGTGAAGCTTATCATTTGTGATGGATATGGTAGTGTCCAAAAAGTTCACCTGTTCAACAGTTTGTGGACATACAGCAGGGGAAAAAAGTATTTAACTTTCTGCTGATTTTGAACGTTTGTCCACTGACAGAGAATTGATCAGTCTATAATTTTAATGGTAGGTGTATTTTAACAGTGAGAGACAGAATAAAAAATAAAAAAAAACAAGAAAAACGCATGTCAAAAAAGTTATAATCGGATTTGCAGGTCAGTGAGGGAAATAAGTATTTTATCCCCTACCAATCAGCAAGATTTCTGGCTCCCAGGTGTCTTTTATACAGGTAACGAGCTAAGATTAGGAGCACTCTCTAAAAGGCAATCAATCTATCAGATTCTAAACTCTCCACCATGGCCAAGACCAAGGAGCTGTCCAAGGATGTCAGGGACAAGATTGTAGACCTACACAAGGCTGGAATGGGCTTCAAGACCATCACCAAGCAGCTTAGTGAGAAGGTGACAACAGTTAGTGCGATTATTTGCAAATAGAAGAAACACAAAATAACTGCCAGTCTCCCTCGGTCTGATGCTCCATGCAGGATCTCACCTCGTGGAGTTTCAATGATCATGAGAACAGGGAGGAATCAGCCCAGAACTACACAGGAGGGTCTTGTTAATGATCTCAAGGCAGCTGGGACCATAGTCACCAAGAAAACAATTAGCAACACACTACGCAGTGAAGAATTGAAATCCTGCAGCGTCAGCAAGGTCCCATTGCTCAAGAAAGCACATGTACATGCATGTCTGAAGTCTGCCAATGAACATCTGAATAATTCAGAGGAGAACTGGATGAAGGTGTTGTGGTCAGATGAGACCAAAATCGAGCTCTTTGGCATCAACTCAACTAGCCGTGTTTGGAGTAGCAGGAATGCAGTCTATAACCCCAAGAACACCATCCCCACCATCAAACATGGAGGTGGAAACATTTTGCTTTGGGGGTGTCTTTCTGCTAAGGAGACAACTGCACCGCATCAAAGGGACGATGGACGTTGCCATGTACCGTTAAACCTTGGGTGAGAACGTCCTTCCCTCAGCCAGGGCATTGAAAATAGGTTGTGGATGGGTATCCCAGCATGATAATGACCCAAAGCACACAGCCAAAGCAACAAAGGAGCAGCCCAAGAAGAAGCATATTAAGGTCCTGGAGTGGCCTAGCTAGTCTCCAGACCATAAACCCATAAAAAAATCTGTGGAGGGAGCTGAAGGTTCGAGTTGCCAAACATCAGCGTTGAAACCTTAATGACTTGGATAGGATCTACAAAGAGGAGTGGGACAAAATCCCTCGTAAGATGTGTGCAAACCTGGTGGCCAACTACAAGAAACGTGTGACCTCTGTGACCGCCAACAAGGGTTTTGCCACCAAGTACTACGTCAAAGGGGTCAAATACTTATTTCCCTCACTGACCTGCAAATCAATTTATAATGTTTTTGACATGCATTTTTCTTGGGTTTTAATTTTATTTTATTTTGTCTCTCACTGTTAAAATACACCTACCATTAAAATTATAGACTGATCATTTCTTTGTCAGTGGACAAACGTTCAAAATACTTTTCCCCCCAACTGTATGTGGACAAGAATCTCTGTTCTAGGTCAACCATAAATAGATTTGCATATTGTGGTGCTATTTTGGTGCCCATTGTGCTTCCTATAATTTACAGGCAAACCTGTTCGTTGAAGGTGAAGTAGTAGCTATTGTTTGTTTACCCGATTCGTCGGTTAGTAGTGGACACTGGATGTATATAAAGTTTGTACTGAGCACACTTCCACTAATATGATGAATACAAACAATAGAGGAACTTTTTCGTCATCAAAAACCCATCCTAGTTGACCAACCAGAGTAAATGGCCCCTGTAGTCCAACTGTTAAATATGCTTTGGAAGAACACACTTGAAAAAAACTAAAACTTTGGAATTAAAAAAATACATCCTTTCATTTATCATCATTTACGTGCAAGTTTGCCTCAGTGCAATCTACCATTTTGGTTTCTGCTGTTCCACTTCCTGAGATGAGAGGAGACTTTGAATAAAGAAGAAGCTGGTATCTGCCCAGTAGGAATAAGGCTACACCCTCTAGCTATGGCAATCTAGCCTGCTTAGAGGGCCAGATTGCCACGGTAAGGAATGAGTTTAAATCTACAATGAGGGGTTCTTGAAGGCAATGTGATGATGAAAATGTCCACAAGCATGGGCAAGGATGCTGATGGGGCTGAAGTCAAAGATGTGATGCATAGTGAGAGCTGATTTAGGACTTTTTGAAAGCCTTTGAAACCATAGCTTTCCAGCAAGGCAAATGCTGGACATTAGATGCAAAAGGGACAAAAACCTACAAACTTTGGGCTTGGTGAGGCCAAAAGGCAAGGGAGTGTCGAGATACACCCTCCAGACACATACTCAAAAATGTGCAAGGAAGAGGCGGGCAGGAATTGCTTATGAAGGTTGGGAGAGGGACCCTCCCTCAATCCACAGGTAACACCTGGGCATATATATTGTAGCAGTAAGAAACACATCAAACCTATGTTTTGTTTTCCTAAAAATTTCAAAAATTAAATAAATAAATAAAAAAAATCATAATGAGAAATTAAAATAAGAAAGGCTTTTAAACTAAACTTAAGTTTCTTAATGTTAAATAGCAGATCTAGAGGTAACGTATCTATGTACAATTATGTAACTTGCCAAGTTTTCTAGTTACATACAAATGTTTAGAGAGAGCAGAAGCTGCCATTAGAAATTCCATTTCTGTCACTGAGAATTAGAAAGCTGAGTTAATTGGATCCGTGGTTCAGGAGCCAAGCAATCTACAGTTGTATTTCTACACAACTTTAACTAGTTGGCCCCATGTAAGGAAAGCTGCATGGGCCTTTTAACCTAAAAGAACATTTATAAAACTTCATGTAGCCCAAGTTACAAAATGATTTTAGCAATCTTTGTATAAATGAGCTTTATGGACATATTTTTGACACATCCAATTATGTTTGTTACACTTGTACATTTCTATCTCACAACATTTCTTCTGCTCTGTTTGTTCTCTCCGCCATTTCTGTTGTTGCAAATAATTTCAAACATGATAGACAAGCCAGAGCACAACCCCTGGCACCAAAGACAAAATTATTGTATTTACAACACTCTACGAAAAAAATATTTCTAGCATATAAATGTATTTGTCAGATGTGCATCAATGTTGAAAACAAAGAATATAACATAGAACATTTAATTATTATCAGATATTTGAGATGCTTTAGCATTCTTTACTATTCCAGCAGGGTGCTGAGTGTGTGTGTGTGTAAGGGGTGTGGTGAGGGGTCTGTAGGTGTGTAAACCGAATTAAATCCTTGATGAGATTTAGAGACTGGCAGAGGGAAGCAGCAGATTTTGAGTATTGGGTGGATGAGCTTGGCAGAAGTGTCCATGTTAGATTGCAGAGAGTATAGGCCGATGAATGGAAGGCAGATGGAGTCAGTGATGGGAACATGTATTAGTGTTTTTGTTGAGTCTTGGGTGAGGAATATGCATACTAATAGTGGAGAAGCAACTGTTGGTGCAGCAGGTGCAAAACACCAGGACCCCCAACAGGGTAGAGGCCCTTTGCTACTGGCAGTAAATAAGGAATCTTAATTTATTAGACGAGGATCTGATATATAATCTGCATATATAATTTTGGCTTTTTCATTGACTCCCAATTGTTGTAAAGAAAAGTTGGGGGGTGGGAGGAGAATTGTTTTGCACCGGGGCCTTCCATTCACTAGATTTGCCACAAAATAATCCTGAGCAGTAAAATAATATTATTGGTACGATTGGGACTAAGAGTGATTACCGAATTAGTGATTCTCTTACCTAGAGTGGGGTTATAACAATATACTGTGAGAGAGAAAAAATACTTCCGTATTGGATACAATTATAATAATGTGTTCAAAAATGAGTTGCAATTATCAACAAGTGACCCCTTCTGGATTGTTACCTTGTTGTGGTGAAGGGCCTTGTGTACCGCAATGAAGCTCTCAGCTATACTATGTAGGGTCACCCAAGAATGGCAGTTACATAGTTACATAGTATTTAAGGTTAAAAAAAGACTTTCAGTCCATCAAGTTCAACTTTTTAAGATCTCCTCTGATCGGCAATATGCGGATTAGCTATTCATTCATTAGTTGTTAATTAATTATTAATCAATTATTTAATGTTTTTTTTTTTTAATTATTAATTAGTCCAGAGGAAGGCAAATAGAACAAAAAAAAAAAAAAAAAACACAAGCGAGACTTAGCCAATTGTCTCAAAGGGAAATGTAAAAAAATTGGATCAATACTGTCTCTCTAATTATCCATGATAACCCTGAATTCCCTTTTTAATTAGAAATAAATCTAGTCCCCTTTTAAAGTTATCTATCGAATCCGCTGTCACCACCTCCTCTGGTAGAGAATTTCACAGATTAACCACCCTTACTGTGAAGAACCCTTTTCTTTCTTTAAGGTGGAATCTTTTTACTTCTAACCTCAAGGGATGTCCTCTTGTCAGTTAAAAACCTCTTGGCACAAAAAGCTCCCCTGACAAATCTTTATACTTACCCTGGATGTATTTATATAAGGTAATCATATCTCCTCTTAGATGCCTTTTTTCTAGAGAAAATAAGTTTAATTTGGTTAGTCTTTCTTCATAACTAAGCCCCTCCATTCCCCTTATTAGTTTTGTTGCCCTTCTCTGTACCTTTTCCAGCTCTAAAATGTCCTTTTTATGAAGTGGTGCACAAAATTGTACTCCATATTCCAAATAAGGAAGTACTAGAGATTTGTATAGTAGCAGAATTATATTTGCTTCCCTGGCTTCTATACCCTTCTTAATACATGCTAATATATTATTTGCCTTTGCAGCTGCTGCTTCGCTTTGAGCATAGTTACCTAGGTGGTTGTCCACAAGCACTCCCAAATCCCTTTCAATATCTGATACCCCTAAATTTGCTCCATTACGATTATAAATTGCATGGCTATTTTTCCTTCCCAGATGCATAACCTTATATTTATTCGTATTAAATCTCATCTGCCATTTGGATGCCCATTCCTCAATTTTATGTAAATCCCCTTGGAGCGAAAGCACTGATTTAATTACCTTGCAAAACTTAGTGTCATCAGAGAAAATGGAGACCCCACACTCCAATCCTACCTCTAAGTCATTAATAAATATGTTAAAAAGGAGAGGACCTAATACTGAACCCTGAGGAACCCCACTTACCACATTAGTCCAATCGGATTATGTTCCATTTACAACAACCCTTTGCTTCCTGTCTTTTAGCCAGCTCTCAATCCATGAGCAGATATTTACTGCAATTCCCGTATCCCTAAGTTTGCCCAATAGTCTCCCATGTGGCACTGTATCAAAAGCCTTTGCAAAATCCAAAAAGACTACATCCACTGAGTTGCCTTGATCCAGGTTCCTACTAACCTCCTTTATAGAAACTAATTAAATTTGTTTGACATGACCTATCCCTCATAAATCCATGTTGACTCCTACTTATAATCTTGTTCAAATAGACATATTATTGTATATTATCCCTTATTAACCCTTCTAAAAGCTTCCCCACTACAGAAGTGAGGCTCACTGGTCTATAATTCCCCGGATTTGCTCTTGCTCCCTTTTTAAATATAGGTATCACATCAGCTTTTCTCAAGTCATCTGGTAGAGACCCTGTGTTGAGTGAATCTTGAAAAATTAAATATAATGGTTTGGCTATTACAGAAGCCAGTTCCCTTAGTACCCTTGGATGTATTCCATCAGGACCCGGGGCTTTATTAACATTTATTTTTTCCAACCTCTTTTGGATTACTTCCTGTGTTAACCAATTATTTGGCAAAGATAGTGTAGCCCCATTATGTTGCAGTGTCCCAACCACTTGTACCTCCCTTGTGTATACCGAAGAAAAGAACCTATTTAGCTCATCTGCCTTTTGCCAGTTCATAGCAGAGAAGTCAGACATCAATCCACTGAAGGAACTGGCAACCCAATCCAGTATATTTGCCAAGACACCATACGGATAAGCACAACCAGAAACACAGACAGATGTGGCTGGCGTGCTGCATCCATACGATCACCAAGAGTCGGGCATGACTGAAGTACTGAACTGAAAAAGTCAACAACAAATTCTGAGAAATACAATTATTGCACTGCACACTAAGGCACTCATTCTATTATCGACCGTAAATCGGCTGCAAAGCTGCGATTCCTTGCGGGGCTCCCGTTACCTTGCATTTCAATTATACGGCGCCGCAAGGATCTCCCCTTACGGCCGGCCGTATATCTTGCAACTGGCCGTAAGCTCAGAAATCTTTAAAAGCAAAAATGACGGCACTGTAAAGCTCTGTAGATGCTAGGGATCATAATGAGGGACATGAGGATTAATAGCAACCCCCTCTCAAGCTTGCACATCAGCCCAAATCCGAGATTACATTAACTGTTTATTTTCCGGCCGCAGCGTGGGCGTGTCTGAGGTGCTCCAAGCCCTCGGGACTTTTTCCATGGATATGTGACATAAATTAAAATAAAATTTATTTACGGATTTTAGTGTAGGGGAATGTTGTGCTATGAATGCTAACACCTACAATCACTTTATAGTCTCCTCAGAGTGCAGGATGGCTTTATCATGGCTTTGTTATGTGCTTAATTGTGTGCCTGCGGGACCTTTTTGCTGACAATAAGCTGCTGCTCGGTTTTAGCCTTGCAGAGAGGGTTCCCGGAGCAATTGAATAGCAACCAGGATTTTCTTGCGGCCGAAACTCTTGCGGCCGTTTAAGATCAAAGGCTTTCCTCCGGCGTGTGCGGCCGCAAGGGATAACAAGGCGCCGGCCGCAAGCCTGCCGGAGTCCCCGGCCGGAAGGGAATAGAATAGGCAAATAGCTTGCGGCCGGTCCTTGCGGCCCCGCATCTCCTATGGCCGATAATAGAATGAGACCCTAAGACATTGGGTGGGGACATGCACAATGCCCTTTCACTTTTTAATCCAATACTTCTGTATACATGGCTCCATTTAGCATATGCCTGCTGTATTATTACACAACTTTGAAACTCTTACAGGAACAATTTCATTCATATTATTGCTATTAAATGGGGTTCCTCCACATTATTGTATGTACTTTTTACACACCGTAACCAAATGTTGGCTGCTTTTCTGTTCAATAAATAAGTAAACGTTGTGCATTGTTTATCACAAGAGATAGATGTATCTACTGTTGGGATTGTGTGAGATTTAGGGAAACCTCAAATATGTCTTAATATGTTTTTGAACTTCAGATTAATTGGAGGGTGTCCTTTCTTTTTCACATCAATATATGTATGGCATCTTCTACATTAATTTGTACAAACTATTTCCTTTCAAATATTTAATTGACCCCAAGGCCTTGATAACTGACATATTTCTTTTTATTGGGAAATATGTTTTAAAAAGTGAAAAATAAAAACATCCTTTAACTTGCTACATAATAATAATACAGTAATTATAAGATAATTATGCAACACTGGGCATTTTTGTGTTTGTATTGTAAGATCTTCCGCTGTCTAAGAATTGTGGACAATTAAGTCATCGCCTTGCAACACAGCGAATAGCTCTTTGCCATTAATATTAATAGCTCTTTGCTAATATTATAACAGAGACCATATATTTTGCTTCTCTCCCTTTCAAGCAAGGAATGTGCTTTAAAAGTCAAAACTTAACAGGGCAACAGAAGAGGCCTCAATTATGGTAGAATAGTAAATAATCAAAATATGAATATTTTCAACTGGAAGATATTTAAAATATGTAATTTAGTAGTAGAAAAAAAAAAAAAAAAACTTTGAAATTACAAAATTTTGGCTGACACTCAGCTTATGAGCTTCTTCCACTGGAGTGGTCTTATTTTCGGTATCTAATTACCACATTAATAGCAACCTTATGATATTAGTTCATAGACTGGCACCTCAGAAGCGATATGCAAACTGAATCCATTAATCATGGAGCGATTTGTCAATAATCAGGGTAATTAGGTGTTAATAAGAAGGCCAGGATCTCTTGAACTGAATGACAACTAAAATTTAAAGTTAGTTTTCTGTTACTAAATAATATTTTTTAATAACTCTCAATTACAAATGTTCAAATTTTATTGGTATTTTATTATCCTGCCATAATAGGGACCTTGGCTGTGTCTCTTTGTATAAAATGTAACCAACTGCCAACGTTAGCATATATGTGAGCGATAAGCATGAAAGTACCGTATATTTAGAAAAAATGTAAAATGATCTCTCTGGCTCTGCTTGTGTCATGGTGGATTCCTTTGTACTGCTCGTTTGCCCTTTTGCCTGAGGAGAAGGGTTATGCTACTGGGACTTATTCTTCTATTTACTCCTACTGTCAAATGGCTTATCACAGTGTCAGTCTTTTGACAGACCAATTAGAGATCTCATCTGAATCCGAGGTCCCTCCCATTCCTCCTATGTGTCTAATCCTGGTAGGAATAAAAAAAAAAAAATAATCTGCCTCTATTAAAACAAAATTGTACGATTGATAAAAATGAAAGCTTAGTCTAGATCAAGTCCTCAAGAGAAAATAAATAATAAAACAATACATGTTGAAAATAAATACTCCTAAATTGACTCTTAATATTCAAAAACAGTCAGTATAGTTGGACACCAATATCTTACAAACAGGCAATATGCTAGAGAGCCAATGCTTCAATATCATACACCAGCATCAAACGAAAACCTAAAAAGATAAAAAAGGGAGAGCAAAGAGTGGTGGAGTATTCAAAAATATTTATTACCTAAAAATAACAAAATGTACTTACGATATAATAATGCAACGCGTTTCGTCTATAAAACCACTATAAATTCTACTTCCTCAGGGATCAGAAAAAATGTACATTTTATTAAAGGCTGTATTTATTTAGTTTATATCTGTCTAAATTATCAGAAGTATTGGGGTAAATAGGGTAGAGAGGGAAAGGGATGAATTAGTTACCCATGGGGGAGGAGAAGGGGGGAGGGTTACAATAGAAAGTAGGGAGGTATTAATAGGGGGCCTCAAATACAGTGGCAGGCACTTTACAACGACAGAGCCATAGCAACATAAAGTGTATGATTGCTAACGCAAGAAGATTGCCTGGAAAAATGGATGAACTAGAAATATTAGCAGTACAAGAAAAATGGGGCTTAATAGGCATTACGGAAACATGGTGGGATGAATTTCATGACTGGACTGTTAATCTGGATGGTTATAGCCTATGTATGTTAAGCCTGAATTTAAGCCTATAGTCAGAGAAGATATTTATGCTGGCACTAACGGCATCATTGAATCTATGTGGGTTGAGCTAAATAGTGGAGGAGCTAATTCTAAACGCATATTGGTGGGAGTATGCTATAAACCCCCAAATATAGCTGAAAGTGAGGAAATACAATTATGGTTACAGATTGGAAATGCAGCTAAGCACGGGCAAGTTCTAATAATGGGAGACTTTAATTACCCTGAAATAAAGTGGATAAATGAGACCAGCAGCTCAGCTAAGGGGAGCAGGTTCTCGAGTACACTCAGGGATCATTATCTGGACCAGGTAATCCAAGAACCTACTAGAAATGGGGCCATCTTGGATTTAGTCATCACAAGTAATATTGATATAATATCAAATGTAAAAATAGGGGAACCCTTGGGGAACAGTGATCACAACAAAGTATCATTTGAGATTGAATACAAAAAACAGAGTTGTAAGGGGCCAACAAAAACTCTAAATTTTAAAAGGGCTAACTTTAATGGGCTATGGGCAGCAATACAACATATAGACTGGGACAAAGAAATTACAGGGAAAAATACTGAAAATAAATGGACAACATTCAAATCCTTACTAAATAAACATACTCATCAGCATGTACCATGTGGAAATAAAATGAATAGGAGTAAATCACATCCCATGTGGCTTAACAATGACTTAAAGATCATGATGAGGAAAAAGAAATATGCATTTAAATTATACAAGAAGGAGGGAAAAGAGGCAGCTTTATGTGACTATAAGGAAATCAACAAGTCTTGCAAAAGGGCTATTAGACTGGCTAAAATAGAAAATGAGAAGTCAGTTGCAATGGAAAGTAAGACTAACCCTAAAATATTTTTTAAATATATTAATGGGAAGAAGGCCAGGAAGGAATCGATAGGACCATTACAATGTGACACAGGCCATCTGATAATTAGTGACCAGGAAAAGGCAGATGAGCTAAATAGGTTCTTTTCGTCGGTTTACACAAGGGAGGTACCATTGGTTGGGACACCGCAACATAATGGGGCTACACTACCTTCACTAAATAATTGGTTAACGCAGGAAGAAATCCAAAAGAGGTTGGAGAAAATAAATGTGAATAAAGCCCCAGGTCCTGATGGAATACATCCAAGGGTACTAAGGGAACTGGAATATTTAAGAAGGGATCTAGTGCAAATCCAGGGAATTATAGACCAGTAAAGCCTCACTTCTGTAGTGGGGAAGCTTTTAGAAGGGTTAATAAGGGACAGAATACAAGAATATGTCTATTTGAATAGGATCATAGGTAGCAGTCAACACGGATTTATGAAGGATAGGTCGTGTAAGACCAATTTAATTAGTTTTTATGAGGAGGTTAGTAGGAACTTAGATCAGGGCAACTCAGTGGATGTAGTCTTTTTAGATTTATCAAAGGCATTTGATACAGTGCCACATGGAAGACTAGTAAACAAACTAAGGGATACAGGAATTGCAGTAAATATCTGCTCATGGATCGAGAGCTGGCTAAAAGACAGGAAGCAAAGGGTTGTTGTGAATGTAACATACTCCGATTGGTCTAATGTGATAAGTGGGGTTCCTCAAGGTTCAGTATTAGGTCCTCTCTTTAACATATTTATTAATGACATTGAAGCAGGACTCGAAAGTAGTGTCTCCATTTTTGCTGATGACACTAAGTTGTGCAAGGTAATAAAATCAGATAATGACGTACTTTCCCTACAAAAGGATTTGCATAAATTAGAGAAATGGGCGGCTAAATGACAGATGAGATTTAATACAAATAAATGCAAGGTTATGCATTTGGGAAGGAACAATAGCCATGCAATCTATAATCTTGATGGAGCAAATCTAGGGGTATCAGATATTGAAAGGGATTTGGGAGTACAACCACCTAGGTAACAGCGCTCAAAGACAAGCAGCGGCTGCAAAGGCAAATAAAATATTAGCATGTATTAGGAAGGGTATAGAAGCAAGGGAAACAAATATAATTCTGCCACTATACAAATCCCTAGTACACCCTCATTTGGAATATGGAGTACAATTTTGGGCACCACCTCATAAAAAAGACATTTTAGAGCTGGAAAAAGTACAGAGAAGGGCTACAAAACTAAGGGGAATGGAGGGGCTAAGTTATGAAGAAAGACTAACAAAATTAAAACTTATTTTCGCTAGAAAAAAGGCGTTTACGAGGGGATATGATTACCTTATATAAATATATCCAGGGTCAATATAAGGCTTTGTCAAGTGAACTTTTTGTAGCAAGAGATTTTCAACTGACAAGAGGACATCCTTTGAGGTTAGAGGAAAAAAGATTTCACCTTAAACAAAGAAAAGGGTTTTTCACAGTTAGGGTGGTTAAACTGTGGAATTCTCTACCAATGGAGGTGGTGACAGCGAATTCGATTGACGACTTCAAAAAGGGGTTAGATATATTTTTGAATAAAGAGGGCATTCAAGGCTATCCTAGATAACTAAGAAAGGAATATTGATCCAGGGGGAAATTTGATTGCCAGTATCTGGGGTCAGGAAGGAATTTTACTTTTTTCCCCCCTTATGAGACAATTGGCAAAGTTTCAATGGTTTTTTTTTTTCTGTTTGCCTTCCTCTGGATCAAATAACAATTAACAAATAATAATAAATAGTCCACATTAAAAAGATCAATAGAGATCTAAAAAGGTTGAACTTGATGGACTAACTCTTTATTCATCCTCCAATAATATACTATTAATAATTATTTAATCAATAATTTAATTAATAACTAATCCGCATATTGCAGATCAGAGGAGATCTTAAAAGGTTGAACTTGATGGACTGAAAGTCTTTTTTCAAACTTAATGTCTATGTAACTATCAAGTTCTTCATCAGAGCATATTATTATTATCCGTTAGTTGTATCATATTCTGTAGAGCTAATTATTATTAAAAACTAGGAAATTGCCTGTCGAAAAAAGGTTATTTAGTACACTCAGGGATCATTATCTGGCCCAGGTTATACGAGAGCCTGCTAGAAATGAAGCTATCTTAGATTTAGTCATCACAAATAATATTGATATAGTATCAAAATGTTGGAATAGGGCAACCTTTGATCACAACACAGTCTCATTTGAGATTGAATTAAAAAAAGAAAACTTTAAGAGGCCAACAAAAACTCTGAACTTTAAAAAAGGGTAGATTTTAACGGTCTAAGGGCAGCAATACAAAGTATATCCTGGGACAGAGAACTGGCAGGTAAAAATACTGAACATAAATGGACAACATTTAAATCCTTACTAAATATACATACACATCGGCATATACTGTGTGGGAATAAAAGTAATAGGAGTAAATACCATCCAATGTGGCTTAACAATGATTTAAAGATCAAGATAAGGAGTAAAAAGAAGGCATTTAAATTATACAAACAAGAGGGGACAGAGACTGCTTTACGGGAGTACAAGGAAATCAACAAGGCTTGCAAAAGGGCTATTAGACTGGCTAAGATAGGAAAAACTAAATTAGTTGCAAAAGAGAGTAAGACTAGCCCTAAAATATTTTTTAAATATATTAATGGGAAGAAGGCAAGTAAGGAAGCTATAGGAACATTACAATGCGACACAGGCCATCTGAAAATTATTGACCAGTAAAAGGCAGATGAGCTAAATAGGTTATATTCTTCGGTATACACAATGAAGGTACAAGTGGTTGGGTCACTGCAACATAATGGGGCTACACTACCTTTGCCAAATAATTGGTTAACGCCGGAAGAAATCCAAAAGAGGTTGGAAAAAATAAATGTTAATAAAGCCCGGGTCCTGATGGAATACATCCACGGGTACTGAGGGAACTGGGTTCTGTAATAGCCATACCATTATATTTCATTTTTTAAGATTCACTCAACACAGGGTCTCTACCAGATGACTGAAGAAAAGCAGAGGTGATACCTATATTTAAGAAGGGAGCACAAGCAAATCCGTGGATTTATAGACTAGTGAGCCTCACTTCTGTAGTGGGGAAGCTTTTAGGAGGGTTAATAAGGGATAATATACAATAATTTGTCTATCTGTACAGGATTATAAGTAGGAGTCAACATGGATTTATGAGAAATAGGTCATGTCAAACAAATTTAATTAGTTTCTATGAGGAGGTTAGCAGGAACCTGGATCAAGGCAACTCAGTGGATGTAGTCTTTTTGGATTTTGCAAAGGCTTTTGATATAGTTCTACATTTGAGACTATTGTGCAGACTAAGGGATACAGTTAATATCTGCTCATGGATTGAGAGCTGGCTAAAAGACAGGAAGCAAAGGGTTGTTGTAAATGGAACATACTCCGTTTGGACTAATGTAGTAAGTGGGGTTCCTCAGGGTTCAGTATTAGGTCCTCTCCTTTTTAACATATTTTTTAATGACTTCGAGGTGGGAATGGAAAGTAGTGTCTCCATTGTTCGCTGATGAATGGGAATACGAATAAATGTAAAGTTATGCATCTGGGATGGAAAAATAGCCATGCAATTTATAACCTTAAGTGGAGCAAATATACGGATATCAGATATTGAAAGGGATTTGAGAGTGCTTGTGGGAAACCACCTAGGTAACAGTGCTCAAAGCCAAGCAGCAGCTGCAAAGGCAAATACAATATTAGCATGTATTAAGAAGGGATTAGAAGCCAGGGAAGCAAATATAATTAGGCTACTATACAAATCTATAGTACGCCCTCATTTGGAATATGGAGTACAATTTTGGGCACCACTTCATAAGAAGGACATTTTAGAGCTGGAAAATGTATAGAGAAGGGCAACAAAACTAATAGGGGAATGGAGGGGCTAAGTTATGAAGAAAGACTAACCAAATTTAGCTTATTTTCTCTAGCAAAAAGGTGTCTAAGAGGAGATATCTTTACCTTATATAAACACATCCAGGGTCTGTATAAAGATTTGTCAGGTGAGCTTTTTGCACCAAGAGGTTTTCAACTGAAAAGAGGACATCCCTTGTGGTTAGAAGTAAAAAGATTCCACCTTAAAGAAAGAAAAGGGTTCTTCACAGTAAGGGTGGTTAATCTGTGGAATTCTCTACCAGAGGAGGTGGTGACAGTGGATTCAACAGATAACTTTAAAAGGGGACTAGATTTATTTCTAATTAAAAAGGGAATTCAGGGTCATCCTGGACAATTAGAGAGGAGGAATACGATCGCCAGTATCTGGGGTCAGGACCAATTTTTTTTTTCCTTTGAGACAATTGGCTAATTTTCACTTGTTTTTTTTTCTGTTAGCCTTCATCTGGATCAATTAATTATTTATTAAAAATAAATAAATAATTAACAACTAACTAACTAATAACTAATCGTCATATTGCAGAACAGAGGAGATCTTAAAAGATTGAACTTGGACTGAAAGTCTTTTTTCTACCTCAATTACTATGTAACTAAATTGTAAGGCTGGCAATGCTGGTTGGCATACAATGTGAGGCTTTTGGTCCTCGTTGGTTTTATTTTCAAAGTCCTACGTGCCTGGCGTTGTTAGTGTAAGTGTTACTGTTTTTGCCATTATGTATTTTCTAAGTTCTGCGTGCCTGCCGTTGCTGAGCCTCGTTTTCATCCTGTTTCAGAGTTTTTCGTCCGTCATTTTTTCCCTTGCTTAGACAATTTTTGAGCGGCAGAAAAAAACGGCAAATGTGGCTCCAATTCGTTTGCAACTTATTATTTTTTTAATAATTATTTTGCTTGTTTTTGGCTTTTTTGTAGTTACGCATTTGAACGAACTGTGTGCCTCAACTGTTTGCCTCGCTTTGCAAGGCTCAAAGTGCAATGAGCGTCTTCAGCGCTCATTGCAGCCCAAGTCCTGCCTGCCACAACTCCAGCGTGGCTCGCAGTGCAATGAGCGCCTTTGGCGCGCATTGCAGCCTAACTCGTGCGTGCGTCAACGGCTCACCTCGCATTGTGAGGCTCGCAGGCGTCCCTTACTGTGCAAGGTATGCAAAAGCATGACCAACATCGTAAACATTCCGGAAACTGACAACTATATATGTGATATGACCGTTCAGTTGATCTTTAAGGGGATCTCAAGTACTGGATTTTACTTTATCTTATATATATATAGGTGTCGTAGTTTGTCTGTAATTTGTCGGTCACGCTATGATAAAAAAGTTACTGGCCCGTACGACTTAGAAAAAGGTTTGCAATGAGCACCGAAGGCGCTCATGGCGAGGCCCGAGATGAGCACCAAAGGCCTTTGGCGCTAACTGCGAGGCCAGAACAACTTAGAAAAAAACTTGTGGCCCGTGATGAGCGCTCATCGTGAGGCCCGCACAACTGAAAAAGGCAAGACTTTGAAAATATTACAGATTTAACAGACGCCATTTTTTTCAAGCCTGTAACTTGGAAGCCGCCGGAAGACCACCAAAAGACGCACATTAAACAAAAAAAATAACTTTACAACTTCACACACAGCACAGGGAGAGGCAGGGAGCCTGTAAGTGAGGTTGCAAGCTAATTTGAAGCCTAATTGGCTTTTTAAGAGCTCTGAAATAAACTAAGCAAGGAAAAAAATGTCGGCTGTAAAGCTGTAATTTTTTTTAAAAAAGCTCACAATGAGGCTCAAGCCCGTAGGACATAGGCGCTCATCACGAGGCACGCAAGACTTTGAAGGGAGAGGGTGGAAAAACACAGGGGAGGGAAATAAAGGAATAAAAACACAGGGCAGGGAGAGGGGGCAAAGAGAAAGCGGGAGGGAAAGAGGGGAAAACAGACACATGGAAGAGAGAGAGGGGGAAACAGACACATAAAATGGGAGAGAGGTGGAACAGACACATGAAAGGGAGAGGGGGGAAACAGGCCCAGGGATCAGAGAGTGGAGAGAGGCTTGCAATGAGCGCAGAATTCGCTCATTGCGGACCTCATGTTGAGGGGCGTAAGTTACGACGTAGGCGATCATCGCGAGGCACATGAAGTAGAGGGGTGAGGAGAGGCTCGCAATGAGCGCCGAAGATGCTCATTGCGAGGCATGGAAAGTGTCGGGTTGCCTGAGGCCTGCAATGAGCGGCGCTCATCACGAGGTGCATAATGTAGACGGTGGGAGCACAAGTTAGAGGGCGGAGAGCCTCACATTGTGTGGTAAAACAGCATTGCAAGCCTTCAAATGTTATTGCTGTAATTTTTGACGGGCAAGTCTCTAGTAATAATATAAGGGTTGAGTTTATTTATGTTTCTTTATTATCAGTTCTTGTTCTTCATGCTGTAAATATGGCCACCTAGAGTCTCTTTAAAGCTTCTGTGCAGAGGTAATGGGCTTCCGTGCTGCTACATACTAATGACATGCTGTACAAACCTGCATGTTCTGGGGTGATTTGATTACACGCCACATATGGTTTCCCAGCTCACCCAACATCTTATTACCCAGGACCTCGGCAATGGACATTATCTATAATGAAGGCAGACACAGGAGGGCACTTGATATATTTATCTCAATTACGGTTCAGTGGAGCAGTAAATAACGGGTCTGTGACTCCCTTCCGCTGTGACCTTCACTGCTATAAGCCAAAGCTCCCATCGTATTCCCATTAGCAATAAAATACACCTTACAATGGGCTTAGCAACCTCATAAAAAAACTTAAAGAACCTGACAAACTGGCTCTACATTGCACTAACTATTTGTGCTACAGTAAATCATTGCTGAGATATCCACAATATTACTGCTGTTTTAATATGCAAATGTGCATACCACAAATACAAATTTGCTGTTTTGATTTTCTAATTATTGATACCCTATTTTTGCAAACACATAAAGACGCACAAACTATCCCTGGATTATTATGCAGCTAAATCGTCGCCCTTGTTAAGCAGTATGCGCTGCAAATTATCATACTGCATAATAATGTAGCACAAACAATGTTGATTGTAATTATTAATTATAGACAATATTTATTCTCTTGAAGATGAAACCAACTTGTGTCCATTTAAGTCTGTACCAATATAATTGCAGTTGGATGTTATCATGTTAACTGTTGTAAGATAATTGAGCTTGAAAATGGACTATGTTAAGCATTAATTATCTCTAATTGTTGTTCCTCTCTCTTTATCTAGGTCCTTTAGTTAACTTTCAGACTGTGGAGTGATAAGGAAGAAAAGCATGCCCTGTTCCTTTCAGCAGTGCTCAGGATTTACCAAGCCCAACCATGCATGGCTTCAGGGTGGTGTGACCTCTTGGTTCCCTGACTGGAATCAAACCCAGGTCGCAGTGGTGAAAGCACTGAACCCTAAAAATATCCAAATCTTTGATGACTCCCAGGAGCATAATCAAATCTATCATAACCAAATGGAAAGAACATGGCACAACAGCAAACCTGCCAAGAGACGTCCGCCCACCAAAACTCACGGACCGGGCAAGGAGGGCATTAATCAGAGAGGCAGCACAGAGACCTAAGGTAACCCTAGAAGAGCTGCAGAGTGCCGCAGCAGAGACTGGAGTATCTGTACATAGGACGACAGTAAGCCGTATGCTCCATAGAGTTGGGCTTTATGGCAGAGTGGCCAGAAGAAAGCCATTACTTTTAGGAAAAAACAAAATGGCATGTTTTGAGTTTGTGAAAAGGGATGTGGGGATTCCCAAAATGTATGGAGGAAGGTGCTCTGGTCTGATGAGACTAAAATTGAACTTTTCGTCCATCAAAGAAAAGGATATGTCTGGCGCAAACCCAACACATCACGTCACCCAAAGAACAACATCCCCACAGTGAAACATGGTGGTGGCAGCATCATGCTGTGGGGAGGTTTTTCAGCAGCCGGAACTGGGAAACTGGTCAGAGTTGAGGGAAAGATGGATGGTGCTAAACACAGGGATATTCTTAAGCAAAACCTGTACCACTCTGTGCTTGATTTGAGGCTAGGACGGAGGTCCCCCATCCTGCAGGACAATTACCTCAAACACACTGCTAAAGCAACACTTGAGTGGTTTAAGGGAAAACATGTAAATGTGTTGGAATGGCCTAGTCAAAGCCCAGACCTCAATCCAATAGAAAATCTGTGGTCAGACTTAAAGATTGCTGTTCACAAGCGCAAACCATCCAACTTGAAGGAGCTGGAGCAGTTTTGCAAGGAGGAATGGGCAAAAATCCCAGTGGTAAGATGTGGCAAGCTCATAGAGACTTATCCAAAGCAACTTGGAGCTGTGATTGCCGCAAAAGGTGGCTCTACAAAGTATTGACTTTAGGGTGTTGCTAGTTTTGTACATATGCAAAATTTCATCTAACTAAAGAGTATCTTTAAGATGTCAAGAGGACAATCAATTCCCTACAAAATAAGCTATAATGTATGTTTTGCAAACAAAATCAAATTTACTCATCATGGGAAAATATGTTGTACTGTATAAAACGTGCACTTACTTTAAAAGCATGATAGAAAATATACAATTGTAGTGTCCCTTTAACTCAAGTTGATTTAGGTTATTCTTAAGGAACATGGAAAACTATATGTGGTGTAATCCTTTTTTTTTTTTAAACAAATCAATCCTGGGAAATCTTATGTTGTACTAATTAGGATTACAATCTGCTTGTCTATCTCTGTAGTGGCCAAAATAAACAGCCCTAATGTTATCAAGCAGTTAGACCTCCTCTCCAACTCTTATCAGCTGCACGTTAGCATAAAGGAGCTGCAAAATCAATTCTAATTATTTCAAGAATGATTTGCTGTAGAGAAAAAGTGCTAGTATAACAGACAGATTTAATGCTCTTTAAAATTAAATAAACTTTTTGTTGGGGTGATAGAGTTTAATGGTTACAGCAAGCAAAACAAAAAAAGTCTATGACTGACATCCGCTATTATTTGTTTGTCGCTGTAAGTTCTTAATTCCATTGGCTGAAATTCACTAAGATTCAGATTGTTGCGAATGCATAATATTCCTAGCAAAGAGCCCCTAGTGTATTCACTAAGCTATCTGCCTAATGATTTCACTGCCTTCTTGCCATGAACTCATTTTACTCCTAATATTATATGCTCTCGGGCCTTTAATGCCATTACATTATCCATATTAATGATTGACAAAGGGCCTTGAGAAATCATCTTGTTGGCTATTATGATGATTTTATGGAAATCAGAGTTCTAATATTAACACACCATCTAAAAGATTTATAGTGAATTGTGTTTTAACTTAGAAATGATTTGATATCTGATCGCTATTACAAACCACTGTCTTAACGGGTCACTGTCACTTTAACAGAATGTTGATTTAATTCTAAAGAGCATTACAAGCTGGTTATATATTGTACTAGACATTTTCCTTTGCATTCAATCATTATTGAAATATGCAGCACTGTTTTTGCTCAGAGTTCTTGATAAAGGTGGGGATCGAACTGAATGACAGGAGTTATTGTTTTTGGCCACCACAGAGACAAATCCTAGATCTTGATTCTAATTAGCACATCAAATCATTAAGTTGGTATTCAGGAGCTGACCATTTGCATAATAATACAGAATATAAAATACTGGATTGAAACAATGGTGAATACAAAGTATAGCCAGTTTTTCATGCTCTTTAAGAATAACCTAAAAAAACAAACTTGTTTTTGGGATGACAGAGTCCCTTTAACTTAGTATAAATACTACAGAATATCTTCTTAATACATTAAACATATGACAGAAATTGTATTCTAAGTTAACTCACAGGATCATTATAATATAAATTACCTAATATGTTAAGTTCATATGTGAGCCATTAGAAATACAATTAAACACATTGATTTGCAGTATAATCAGCTTATATTCATTTGTGACTATAAGTACTGAATGTAATTGTTACAAAACGTGCAAAATCCTTTCTAAAGATAAAGTCTTGGATCAGGACAGCCTCTTTCCTAATGAAGGAAACCTACAGAAAATATTTACGGCTGCCTCCTAGACTGATTCTCCCATCCTCACTGTCAATCTACTAATGGTAGAGCGATGCAGCTTTGTTAGTTTCTGAACATTTAAGGGATATGGAAGGTTTCTGGATTTAAAATATACCTGTATATCTAATTACTTTTATGAACTTTATTAAGAAGTGGTTATAAGCTCTTTTTTTACTGCCTAAACTAAAATAGTACAGGTCTGCCCACTGCCGATATTCCAGCGCCATATCATAGAGTCAATGTTTGGTTAACTGTTAGGGTTAGGCTACCATTCTAAGTTTAGAACTTGTGTAACATAATCGGCAGCGCTGCAAAAAATAGTCAGCTCCATCTAGCGGTTGGTCGCCACACTGCAGCGGCGGACCTGTGCCATAACTATAACAGGAAAGATCTGCATGTCTTAATAAAATAAAATACATAAAAGTAAATAGATACAGGAATTGCAGTAAATATCTGCTCATGGATTGAGAGCTGGCTAAAAGACAGGAAGCAAAGGGTTGTTGTAAATGGAACATACTCCGATTGGACTTATGTGGTAAGTGGGGTTCCTCAGGGTTCAGTATTAGGTCCTCTCCTTTTTAACATATTTATTAATGACTAAGAGGTGGTACTGGAAAGTAGTGTCTCCATTTTCGCTGATGACACAAAGTTGTGCAAGGTAATTAAAACAGATAATGATGTGCTTTCCCTCCAAAGGGATTTACATAAAATTGAGGAATGGGCATCTGAATGGCAGATGAGATTTAATACGAATAAATGTAAAGTTATGCATCTGGGAAGGAAAAATAGCCATGCAATTTATAATCTTAATGGAGCATATCTAGGGGTATCAGATATTATTATTATTATCCTTTATTTATAACGCGCCAACATATTACGCAGCGCAAATTGAAGGGGATTTGGGAGTACTTGTGGGCAACCACCTAGGTAACTATGCACAAAGCCAAGCAGCAGCTGCAAAGGCAAATACAATATTAGCATGTATTAAGAAGGGTATAGAAGCAAGGGAAGCAAATATAATTCTGCCACTATACAAATCTCTAGTACGCCCTCATTTGGAATATGGAGTACAATTTTGGGTACCATTTCATAAAATGGACATTTTAGAGCTGGAAAAGGTACAGAGGAGTGCAACAAAACTAATAAGGGGAAAGGAGGGGCTAAATTATGAAGAAAGACTAACCAAATTAAACTTATTTTCTCAACAACAAAAAAAAGGCGTCTAAGAGGAGATATGATTACCTTATATAAATACATCTAGGGTCAGTATAAAGATTTGTCAAGGGAGCTTTTTGTGCCAAGAGGTTTTCAACTGACAAGAGGACATCCCTTGAGGTTAGAAGTAAAAAGATTCCACCTTAAAGAAAGAAAAGGGTTCTTCACAGTAAGGGTGGTTAATCTGTGGAATTCTCTACCAGAGGAGGTGTTGACAGCGATTTCGATAGGGGACTGGATTTATTTCTAATTAAAAAGGGAATTCAGGGATAACCTGGATAATTAGAGAGTCAGTATTGATCCAGGGAGAAATCTGATCGCCAATATCTGGGGTCAGGAAAGAATTTATTTTTCCCTTTGAGATGATTGGCTAAGTTTCACTTGTTTTTTTTCTGTTTGCCTTCCTCTGGATTAATTGATAATTAAAAAATAAATAAAAAAATAATTGATTAATAATTAATTAACAACTAATAGATTAATAACTAATCCGCATATTGTAGACCAGAGGAGATCTTAAAGATTGAACTTGATGGACTGAAAGTCTTTTTTCAACCTTAATTACTATGGCCCTCATTCAATTGCAATTTGGCCAATTGAATATGGCTCTAAATAAGCACATAACATATTTTTTTTTTAAAAGTTTTTAGTTAGTGAAAACCTTGTTTGTGGATAGATGTTTACTAAGTAAAAACTTCTTTAAAAAAATATGTTATGTGCTTATTTAGACCCCGATTCAATTGGCCAAATCGCAATTGAATGAGGGCCTATGTAACTATGTAACTCAGGTATATTACATACCTAGGAAGTCCAGAAAAGGGCTATATTCCTTTAGAGTTATAAAGTTAAAAATTATAGACTATTTTATGATATTCTGATGTTATTGCTAATAAATACATAAATGCTAGCTCTCTCCATCCTGTTTTGCTCCTAGTATTCATCTGTGCCCTTGACCAACAAGTTGTCACACACACCCTATATTTTATATCTGAATTATTCCGATCCTTTATGTATTTCCTTTTCAGTAGTAATTGCAGCCTACATACACTTATCAGAATTATAATTGTTTCTATATGTAATTATTTTATAATCCTGGCTGTCTAAATTAGCCTCTTCTCATTTCTTCATGAATAACACATAGATGCCTCTTCTGTAGTAACAAGGACAATGGGTACAGATGGTACTTGTTAGGTATCTGGCACTGAAACACATTACATGGCACAAAAATCTACTTTTATTACATCCTTCTGTCTGCTCTTAACTACAACCCAGCAAACTGATTGAGCATGACAGTGTTATGATGATAGAGAGGAGCTTCTTTCTTAAAGGGACTCTTATTTATATTAGATAAACGCTCCTCACAATGTACTTATCATATAAAATGAATACCCCACTCACCTTTAATAATAGCTTGACTTTTTTCCCTGTATGCTACCATGCATACTGCCAGATGTCATATCTGTGTCCTGGCACACTGTACTCTGTGTACATCGGCCTTAAGGAAGAATCTTAATTTAATAGTTGGGGTGCCAGATAACTACTATATATAATAATAATTGTATATATATGGCTTTTTTTTTTTTATTGACCCATAATGGTGTGCAGAGAATTTGCAAGTTTATTTTGCACCATGGCCCTTCATTCACTAGCTCCACCACTGCCCCAAACTGCAGCCTGCCTTTAAGTTAACTGCACATATAGTAGTGACATGTTTTTCTTTTTTCCCCTTTATTAAATAAATATATTTCATATACTTTGAAGTGGTGATAGGGCTTCCTGGAAGGCTATAAGCTGATGCATGTGTAATAGAGCTACGATGAAGATCTCAGGTTAAGGTAGGTGATCAGGTTACCATGGTAGGGTGCCGAAGGTTATAGTGGTGAGGACTGCCACATGCCGTACAGTCAAATGGATATAATGTATTGTTCAAACTCAGTTGTATACACATTGCCTTGCACAAATGTGTGTGTGTATATATATATATATATATATATATATATATATATATATATATATATATATATATATATATATATATATACACACACACACAGGTAAGAGGAAGGCTGAAAAGTGCTTTTTGTCAGTGCCAGCTAGGAAGCTCTGTTACTTTAACTTATGCCAAGCTTCTCAATATGTGAAATAAATAATACTACAGCCCTGCACCAAAGTACCCCCCTCAATTCACCTTGTCAACGGCCCCATTTTAAAATAACAAAATCCTTTTAGTATAAGTCTTTGAAATATGAGACAGCAGTGTTAGGCAAGCCCAAATGGGTGTGGTCTTGGTGTAGAAGTATGGCACAGTAGTATTGTACCATAACCCAATGGGCGTTCTCTTAGCGTAGAAGTATGAGACAGTAGTGTTAAGCCATAACCCAATAGATGTGCCCTAGGAACAGAAGTATTAGATAGTAGTATTGAGACATAACTCTATGGGTGTTCTCTTAGTGTAGAAGTATAAGACAGTAGTATTAAGCCATACTTCAATGGGTGTGCTCTTAGCATAGAAGTACGAGACAGTAGTATTAAGCCGTACCCCAATGTGTGTGCTCTTAGAGTTGACAATATTCCCACATCCCATGGATGTAAAAGTTAGCAGCATATAGAGGAAAATACAGGGAGAAATGTGATGTTTCCAGAAACTGGCCTGTTAAAAGTAAGTGAAGTACACATTTCATATGATAATTGGACTGAGAAGTAAACAAATATTAAATAAACCTATATAGACCATTAATATAAATAACAAAAACTTCTTTAAAATATATATATACGAAAACCTCCTACAAACAGATATTAACAGTAGAGCCACTTGGTGGATACACAGTAATCAGATATTTAAGAAAAGGTGTAAAATATTTAACAGGGTTCTTACATAATTAATGAAGCCAGTAGCTGCAGGACAAACATTGAACAGTGTATATTGTTTATTGTGGAGAAGTTAAATAGCTTTCCATAAACACCCCGTGATGCACATTCACTGGTGTAGCTTGAAAACGTCTCACTAAATTTTAAGTCTCTGAAAGTTCTCCAAGTCAAATGTCTACCCATAAAATGTTATATTAGAGTGTAGAACAGATCTTGGATCTTTGGGGGTTTGCTGGCGACCATTAAACTTTTCCAGAAATAACGTAGTTATCGATTGGTTGGGATTTGTGTTACAGATTGGGCGCAGAGTTAAATTTATAACACTTGTTATTTTGTAGGTAATTGATCAAGTGTCGGCACACACAACTAAAAGATCATCTGCCAATTAGGTGAAGAATAAACATATTAAATGCCCAACTTGTCCCTAAACCACCCGGAAGCTTACAGACTGACACATTTTGGGCATCAAGCTTGAAAATATACATTTCATTTAGATTGTAGGATAGACTTCCAAGTCAGATTTCTACTCCTAATGAAGTTCACTGAAGCACATGTAACAGTTGTATATTGATTGGATGGGAATTGACTTCTGTTGGATATTGATTGGATGGGAATGGTTTACAACTCATTCAATACATTTAGAGAAGTTGTTAATTTATATGTAATTGATCAAGTGAATGAGAACACACAACTAAATAAATCATCTCCTGATACATTACTAATGAAATCCCCAATGTCTACATAAACCACTCGGAAGCTTACAAACACATTTTGGGGCATAGCTTGAGAATGCAAAAATAATTTAATGTCAGACCTATAGAGACAGATATCTGCTTCTAGGGAGGTTCACTGGAGCACAAGAAACCATGGATATTGACTGGATGAGAATGGTCTACTCTTGGTTATTGATGAGAAGAGTCCACTTAGATACATTTACGCAAGTTGTTAATTTGTGTGATGGATCACACACACAACTATATCAACCATCTTATGATACATTACAATTTACCTTTTAAATTATAAAGGAAAGGAAAGCAAAACAAAGTTCAAGTTGGATTTTCCCGTAGTGCCCTCATTGCGAGGCCCGCAAGTTAGAAGGAGGAGAGCCTTGCATTGTGTGGCAAACAACATTGTCAGGCTTCAAATTTTATTGCCGTAATTTTTGACAGGCAAGTCGCTAGTAGTATATAATATACATAAGGCGATATAGTATTATAATCCACTATATGACACAAGAGAGACAATACATAGGGCGATATAGTAAGTTATATTAAAATATGGCGATATAGTATTATAATCCACTATATGACACAACACTGATACCATTGCAAAATAAATGGCGACTAAATAAAATCAATAGTAATAAATTACTGTTATTATTATTTATAAGAATTCAACAAAATCTGCAGCACTTAAAAGTTATTAAAAAAATCAAATGAATAGGTAGAGGCAAAATAATAAGAAAAGTTACCAGGGGCATGCTTGGGACGCTAGGCCAGCCACGGGCAGAGCTACACTACAAGAATTAAAAAATAATAAAATATAAATAATAATAATAATAATAATAATAATAATAATAATTTAAAAAAAATAATAATTTTTTTTTTAAAGGAAAATTAAATTATATATGTATATATATATATATATATATATATATATATATATGCAACCTAACCTAAATCTGAGAAGATTAATTATATTTTAACCTGTTTGCCTGATGAGTAAAAATATAGTAAAATTAAAGGGACAGTTAATTCAGCACAACCCTGAAGTACACCACTGTAATGTACTCCCGAAAACATGTATAAAAACTTTTAGAATTTTTGAAACAGGTGCCTTTTTCACAGAAAAAAAAATCATAAAAGAAGTTCTGTTTACATGAAAATCTGGCAAGTCCCCCACGCAGAGTGACAGCAAGAGCTCTGTGCTGAGAGCAGAAGCATAATGAGGGTTAACCCTACCCAAATTCATCTGTGCAGGGAAATGACTGCTGGCAACTCCAAAATAGGTTACTTGTGGGTTAACTGATGGCCGATAACATTACTGAAAGCAAGTAAAACCATAAATCTTTCTGTTCGGCATATGATGTTAGTCATAGAACAGCAGTGTGTCTGTAAACAAACCTAAGACTGCATTTTTTTTTGCTGTTTTTAGTGTAATAAAAAATAAAACAGTAGAGCACTTTAACATAGAATCTTTCACACCATGAAGAGCACTTATAGTGAGGTAAATGGCCCTTTAAATGTGGAAGTGAGAAGGGGGGATTAAAAATGAGTAGGGTGTGAATGAGAGTACTGTGTGGTAGGGACAAACACTGTAAAGGAATTCAATCGTACTTGAATTAAGCAAAAAAGCCATCCTGCGGATTAATTAAACCAGATGTTTTAGTAGATAAAATGGGTATATTAGAAGGATTTGTTGGCTCATATCTTCTATTATACTATGGCAAAGTGAAGGACGCAATCGTGAGCCAGAAGCAGACAGCGGCTCATTACAGCCAGTAGGGCAGCACTTAGGCTGCAATTAGCGAGCACGCAACTGCGTAACTCTAAACGCCCCCCCCCCCCAAAAAAAAAGTAATGTACAAAAAATTATAACACACTCACACACAGAACAGGGGGAGACACAGGAAGCCTGGGAGTAAGGTTGCAAGCGAATAACACCCATATTTCTCATTTTTAGTGACTCAAAAATCATCTAAGCAAGGAAAAAAATGGCGGACAAAAAATGTAAAATTTCAGAAACAGCATGAAAACGAGGCTCAGCAACGCCCGACTCACAAAATACACGACGCTGAAGACAGCAACACTTACACAAACAACGCCAGGCACGGGGGACTTTGAAAATAAAACAGTCCCTGCGCGCCGCGCAAACATTCAGGACACACACAGAGGAGAAAGACACAGGGAAGGGACAGGGGGGAAAAAGAGACAAATGGGCGCTCATTGTGAGCCACACGATGAGCGCCAAAGGCACTCATCACGGGGCTCCCGTCATTGTGGACGTTCAAGTTCCTAGTTAAATATAAAATAGAAACAATTAAAAAAAGAATGGTATAAAAATAAACTTTCATATTCTTCCTAACTATGCAGTATTAAAAAAAATAGCGTCCGTGTAAATCTTTTACTCCGTTTAATTGAGAATTACATTTTTCTTCTGGTATTAATTTAACTATATTGGAATAAATAATTGAAAGAATATATTTTTGAAAATGAGAAAATAAACACATTTTTTTCAAATTGGGGACAGATTTACTAATAAAATTAGTTTTATTATATTTTCAAAGTGATTGTTTAACTAGATGCACTGCTCTGTTTTCCCCTGATTCTTCATATCATCACTGGCTGGGCCTCTGTGTCATATGATGATGCATAAATGCATGTCCTGAGCTCCACCAATGTACTTATCTTGTTTCTGTAATTAGCCTCTAATGAGCTTGCAGTCAGCTCAGCTGATTCAGTTTTGAACACTTAAAGGAGCTGAGAGCAGAAGCATGTCCAGGAGATTATCAGTAACATATATGAATGGGAAGTGTTTATCAGGCCATGTCTACCAAGCAGTGTTACAAATTCATCCATCAACCAATAGTATCACCTTGCCTGGTTATAAATATGTGGATTTAACAAGATGTGTTTTTCATGTAGGTTGTAATTGAAATCGACATAGTTTCAATATGTTATTTTTAAGAATAAAATTATGTGCAAAATATTTTCATAACGTTTAATAAATAAAATCAATCTTTAACATTAGATGTAATTTGCAGTGTATTGCAAGGTCTTCTACCAGTGAAAAGGGTCACTAAAGTAATTAAAACTGCCCTGCATCCTCATGTAAAGACAAGTTACATTGGGTTTATAGAGGGCTCATACGAATTTTCTGGCACATGCTTTCAGATCCTGAATGAACCATAAATTACAAGCTCCCTCTAAATATTCATATGTGTCGTCATTGCAATAATATAATTTGGTCCTTTCCTGTTATGGTTACGGGACCAGTCCGCCGCTGCAGTGCTGTGGCCAACTGCTAGATGGCGCTGCTGATATTACAGTACCATATCATAGAGTTAAGGCTTAGGGTTAGGGTGAGGATTAGTTGAAGAGTTAGGCTACCATTCTGTCTAACATATCTGCAGCACCATCTAGAGGTTGTTCGCCGCACTGCCGCTGCAGACCTGTGCCATAACTATAACAGGAAAGATCCTATAATTCTATATTTGAGATTAGATTGTCTAAGGAACACAATGGAACATGCTTGCATATTGGTTGCAGCAACTTGCAGGAAGCTTGTGACTTTTTGGTCCTTGTTTTTATAAAAAAAAGAGTGAAATATGCATCAATTTAAAAAAAAAAATCTAAATATGTTTTTCATTTCATACAAAGTACTCTGTAGAGTAGTATTGATAATTTCCTACTGCTAAACTACTGCTCTATCATACAATAATCATGTACAATAGATTTTCAGGGAAATGTCAATAAAACAACATAATGCTAATTTAAAACATGGATCAATTAGGCTGACGGAAAACATTTAGACAAGATGGGTTTGTTTTTACCTCTGTATGCTGCCTCTTGATTTTGGTAACTGATGCAAGTTATTGAGTTGTTTTACATCAGTCTGGGATGATGTCTAAATATATTCCAGTCAATGGAACTCAAATGTTCCTCTGATATTGAATGGATATTGCTTCTAAGCTGGGCCCTTGACAAGGGAAAAAGATGTCCTTTGGTGAGAAGCCGTTCCTGGAAAGGGGACCCATGCTGGCAGACGCTGTTTACTAATTTAACGGCCAAAATTCTTTCAAACTCGTAACTCGAGAGACTCCAAAAAACAGCCAAATAAAAAAAAAAAAATAACACATTTACACTCAGCACAGGGGGAGAGCCAGAAAGCCTGGGAGTGAGGTTGCAAGTGAATTTGAGCCATATTTGGTGCCATATTTTTCAGGGGGGCAAAATGGCAGCCGAAAAAACGTAAGAATTCTCAAACGGGATAAAAAGGAGGCCAAACAACACCGGGCATGCAGTACTTAGAAAATAAGACGAAGCCAGTAACACACACGAACAACAGCAGGCACACAGGACTTTGAAAATAAAACCAAACGGCAGTCGGCGCGCGCCACGCAATCATTCACCACATAGGCAGAGAAGAAAGACACAGGGAAGGGACAGGGGGGAGATTATGGAAAGACACACATGGCATTTCCAAGCACAAAAGTTGCAGCTTAATTTCCTTTTAACACAAACCTGGAACTCCTAGGAGCAGGAAGCAGTAGATCAGTGGTGTCCAAACTTGGTCCTGGAGGGCTGCACACAGGCCTGGATTTAAGGATTTCCTTTCGGTGCACAGGTGAGTCAATCGGAATGACTGAAGAGGCAATAGTCTCACCTGCTTGCTGCAAGGATATCCACAAATCCAGGCCTGTGTGCGGCCCAGCAGGACCGAGTTTGGACACCCCTGCAGTAGATGTATGTGTAATTATATATATAGTAAACTCCCTGTTATCCGGCACCTACGGGGACTCCCTATTGCCGGATAACTGCAGTTGCCGGTAAATCATGAGTCCCCGAATTTACCCTTAAACCCCCCAAAACCCTTCAAAATGCCTTTAAAAAAGACATTAGCACCTAAACTGGGCCATTTAGGGTCCTAACAAAAGAAATTAGAAAAAAAGTAATCATTTTTTTTTGCAATCTCGAACTGCCGGATAGTGCCATATATGCCAGTTTAGTGGGAGTTTTTTGAAAATAGGGGATTGATGCCGGTGACGGTTGCTTGAGAGTCCTGTTGAGTGCCGGATAATCAGGAGTTTACTGTATATATATATATATATATATATATATATATATCACATATTATAATTGTCAAACTGCGAGTTGTCGTCACGCTTTGCGGCCGTCGCAAAGCGAGGGCCGCAACTGACGACAGCTCGCAGTTTCACAACTCCCCCTTTACCCCACTGCTGCTCGCACCACATAAGCCCTGCAGCCTCTTCTCTATGGGACGCGCGCGCACGACCGTGCGCGACGCGCGCGCACGACCGTGCGCGACGCGCGCATGCACGACCGCGCGGGTGCGTGCCCGCGCACGCGAAGACGGGCGCCTGAGCGTGCGCGCGCGTCTAAAGCATTTAGACGCATTGAGGTGAGGGAGGAGTGGGGGAAGAGAGACACGGCCAGGGGAAGAGATACATGAGGGAGGGAGAGGAGGGGGGAAGAGATACATGAGGGAGAGGAGGGGGAAAGAGAGACACAGGGAAGGAGGAAGAGAGGCACAGGGGAGGGAGAGGAGGATGGGAAGAGAGGCACAGGGGAGGGAGAGGAGGATGGGAAGAGAGACACAGGGGAGGGAGAGGAGGGGGAAGAGAGACACAGGGGAGGGAGAGGAGGGGGGAAGAGAGACACAGGGGAGAGAGAGGAGGGGGAAGAGAGACACAGGGGAGAGAGAGGAGGGGGAAGAGAGACACAGGGGAGAGAGAGGAGGGGGAAGAGAGACACTGGGAGAGAGAGGAGGGGGAAGAGAGACACAGGGAAGGAGGAAGAGAGGCACAGGGGAGGTAGAGGAAAATGGGAAGAGAGACACAGGGAAGGAGGAAGAGAGGCACAGGGGAGGTAGAGGAGAATGGGAAGAGAGACACAGGGGAGGGAGAGGAGGATGGGAAGAGAGACACTGGGAGAGAGGAGGGGGAAGAGAGACACTGGGAGAGAGAGAGGAGGGGGAAGAGAGACACTGGGAGAGAGAGAGGAGGGGGAAGAGAGACACTGGGAGAGAGAGAGGAGGGGGAAGAGAGACACTGGGAGAGAGAGAGGAGGGGGAAGAGAGACACTGGGAGAGAGAGAGGAGGGGGAAGAGAGACACTGGGAGAGAGAGAGGAGGGGGAAGAGAGACACTGGGAGAGAGAGAGGAGGGGGAAGAGAGACACTGGGAGAGAGAGAGAGGAGGGGGAAGAGAGACACTGGGAGAGAGAGAGAGGAGGGGGAAGAGAGACACTGGGATAGAGAGGAGGGGGAAGAGAGACACAGAGGAGGGGGAAGAGAGACACAGGGGAGGGAGAGGAGGAGGAAAAGAGACACAGGGAATGAGGAAGAGAGGCACAGGGGAGGGAGAGGAGGGGGAAGAGACAATGGGAGAGAGAGGAGGGGGAAGAGAGACATAGGGGAGGGAGAGGAGGGGGGAAGAGACAATGGGAGAGAGAGGAGGGGGAAGAGAGACATAGGGGAGGGAGAGGAGGGGGAAGAGAGACACAGGGTAGGGGGGGAAAGAGACACAGGGGAGGGAGAGGAGGGGGAAGAGAGACATAGGGGAGGGAGAGGAGGGGGAAGAGAGACACAGGGGAGGGAGAGGAGGTGATGAAGAGAAACATGGGAGGGAGAGGAGGAATAGACACGGGTGGGACAGGATGGGGGAGGAGACACAGCGGAGGGGGGAAGAGACAAGGGGCAGGGGGGGAAGAGACAAAGGGGAGGGAGGAGGGGATAAGAGACACAGGGGAGGGAGACGGGGTGAAGAGACACAGGAGGGAGGGGGAGAAAGACACAGGGAAAAGAGGGGGGAAAGACACAGGGGAGGGAGAGGGGGAAGACAGGGGAGGGAGAGGAGGTGAGGAAGAAAAAAGGGGGAGGGAGAGGAGGAATAGACACAGGGGTGGGACAGGATGGGGGAGGAGACACAGCGGAGGGGGGAAGAGACACAGGGGAGGGAGGAGAGGATACGAGACACGGGAGGGAGACGGGGTGAAGAGACACGGGAGGGAGGGAGGGGGGAGAAAGACACAGGGGAGGGAGAGGGGAAAGACACAGGGGAGGGAGAGGGGAAAGACACAGGGGAGGGAGAGGGGAAAGACACAGGGGAGGGAGAGGGGAAAGACACGGGAGGGAGAGGGGGAAGACACAGGGGAGGGGGAAGGAGAAACAAGAGAGGGGGGAAGAGACACAGGGGAGTGAGAGGGGGAACAGACACAGGGGAGGGAGAGAGGGGAAGGAGAAACAAGGGAGAGAGAGCAGGGGAGGGAGAGAAAGTAGAGTGCGGGAGAGGCTAACAATGAGCGCCAAAGCCACTCATTGCAAGGCCCGAAATGAGCTCTGAAGGAGCTCATCGCAAGGCCAGTAAAGTAGAGGGGGAGAGGCTCGCGATGAGCCCCTCCCGTCAAGTAGAGGGGTAGAGAGACTCCCAATGAGCGCAGAAGGCACTCATTTTGAGGCCCTTGTGCTCATTGCGAGCCCAATAAAGTAGAGGGGGGAAAGGCTCGCAATGTGTGACAAACACCATTGCCAGGCTTCAATTTTTATTGCCGTCATTTTTGACGGGCAAGTCGCTAGTATATATATAATTACACACACACATACAGGGAATTTCTGCTTAACGCTACCTGATGAGCGCTGATTTGCTATATCGCTCTTTTGCATTGTAATTCCCAGCTTAGTGCTAAACCTTGGAAAAGCGAGGCTTTTTTCGCCGCAAATCTCGTTTGGCCTTTTAAATCCCCACTAAATGCTGTCAGATTCGCCATAGCGATGTCTGGGTGCTATGGCGATCAAATGCCCAGTTTATATATATATATATATATATATATATACACACAGTGGATATAAAAAGTCTACACACCCCTGTTAAAATGTCAGGTTTCTGTGCTGTAAAAAAATTAAACATAGATAAATCATTTCAGAACTTTAATTTGACCTATAAACTGTACAACTCAATTGAAAAACAAACTGAAATCTTTTAGGTAGAGGGAGGAAAAAATATAAAAATAAAATAATATGGTTGCATAAGTATGCACACCCTTAAATTAATACTTTGTTGAGGCACCTTTTGATTTTATTACAGCACTCAGTCTTTTTGGGTATGAGTCTATCAACATGGCACATTTTGACTTGGCAAGATTAGCCCACTCTTCTTTGCAAAAACACTCCAAATCTGTCAGATTGCGAGGGCATCTCCTGTGCACAGCCCTCTTCAGATCACCCCACAGATTTTCAATCGGATTCAGGTCTGGGCTCTGGCTGGGCCATTCCAAAACTTTAATCTTCTTCTGGTGAAGCCATTCCTTTGTTGATCTGGATGTATGCTTTGGGTAATTGTCATGCTGAAAGATGAAGTTCCTCTTCATGTTCAGCTTTCTAGCAGAAGCCTGAAGGTTTTGTGCCAATATTGACTGGTATTTGGAACTGTTCATAATTCCCTCTATCTTAATTAAGGCCCCAGTTCCAGCTGAAGAAAAACAGCCCCAAAGCATGATGCTGCCACCACCATGCTTCACTGTGGGTATGGTGTTCTTTTGGTGATGTGCAGTGTTGTTTTTGCTCCAAACATATCTTTTGGAATTATGGCCCAAAAGTTCAACCTTGGTTTCATCAGACCATAACACATTTTCCCACATGCTTTTGGGAGACTTCAGATGTGTTTTTGCAAAATGTAGCCTGACTTGGATGTTTTTCTTCGTAATAAAAAGGCTTTCGTCTTGCCACTCTACCCCATAGCCCAGACATATGAAGAATATGGGAGATTGTTATCACATGTACCACACAGCCAGTACTTGCCAGATATTCCTGCAGCTTCTTTAATGTTGCTGTAGGCCTCTTGGTAGCCTCCCAGACCAGTTTCCTTCTCGTCTTTTAATCAATTTTGGAGGGAGCTCCAGTTCTTGGTAATGTCACTGTTGTGCCATATTTTCTTTACTTGATGATGACTGTCTTCACTGTGTTCCATGGTATATCTAATGCCTTGGAAATTCTTTTGTACCCTTCTCCTGACTGATACTTTTTAACAGTGAGATCCCTCTGATGCTTTGGAAGCTCTCTGTGGACCATGGCTTTTGCTGTGGGATGCGACTAAGAAACTTTCAGGAAAGACCAACTAGAGCAGCTGAACTTTATTTGGGGTTAATCAGAGGCACTTTAAATGATGGCAGGTGTATGCTGACTCCTATTTAACACGATTTGGAATGTGATTGCTTAATTCTGAACACAGCTACATCCACAGTTATAAGAGGGTGTGCAGAATTATGCAACCACATTATTTTTATTTTTTATTTTTCTTCCCTCCACCTAAAAGATTTCAGTTTGTTTTTCAATTGAGTTGTACAGTTTATAGGTCACATTAAAGGTGGAAAAAGTTCTGAAATTATTTATATTTGTCTCATTTTTTTACAGCACAGAAACCTGACATTTTAACAGGGGTGTGTAGACTTTTTATATCCACTGTATATATATATATATATATATATATATATATATATGTATATATATGTGACAAATGTATACAACATTTAGTGGCCAGCCATGTTACTGGGGAGCCAGGCAAAACTTTCTTAGGTGTCAGGGAATGGTATGTATATTTATATAGATATGCAGAATTTAAAAAAGTCAGAAGTAACATTTTTTGGGACTCCCTGAGTTTGTCAAGCGCCCTGCTATATATATATATATATATATATATATATATATATATATATATATATATATATATATATATATATATATATATATATATATATGAAGAAAAACATCTAACAGGAAGCAGGATGATTGTTTATGAGCAAGATATGTTGTTTCTAAGAATTAGGAGCCACTTCTGCCAGGCTCCCAGGAAATTTCCACGCTGGTATATATTGATAAATAAAATTTTAAAAAATCTTGAAAATAGTACAGGTGAGTATTTTAATGTTTACTATGCAGTAGGCCCATTTAGATTTGTGAATCCCCCAACCAGTTACCACTCCTTATTTCCCTTATTATGTCCCCATTCTACGAATACCACTCACAGACAAATGCCAATATAATAAAGATCATTCACAACCAGTGTGGTATTTCAAACTGATAACCATAAAATACGGAAAGGTGTAAGGTATTTCAGCGAAAGCTCCACAAACAATAGATTATAAACTCAAAAACAGGGCTCTCCATTATTTGCTATGTGTCAGTTTTGGTTTGCCACATACTTAACCCTTGTTCAGCGCTACAGAATATGGTGGCGCTTTACAAATAAAGATAATAATAATAATAATATTAATAATAATAATAAAAAAGATGATGTTTAGCAGACATATTATATACACACATTTCTGTGCAAATGTACAAACTGTTCCGCAGCAACTTGAAACTGCCTGCTGTTGAAGAAAATGTGCTACCCTAGGCCTGAGCCTCATGGACATAGGTATAAGTACAGTATTGTAACAAAAAATTCACAAGCAACCCAGAAATACAAGAACATTCCAAAGAAAATCCAACTTCATGAAATCTCAAGCAAAACGCAAGTGTGGATGTCTCTGCCATGATAATGTGCTCCGTCAGCAATACAACCTTTATTGTGTATTTATAGTCACCATGCAGAGTTGCATCAGGCTGCAGGTTGATGCAGTTTAATAAATGATGAGGCCGACACACACAATGTAAATGATACAATGTGACATACAATAACATTGACTGCCCATACAGGCAGCTGCTCAGCTCCTGACACATGGATAGGGGGGTCTCCTGCACCCCAGGCTGACACATTGTTCTCCTGCACTGCTGACACAGTAAGTGGATCCTCTGCAGTGTGCTGAATGAGGCCACAGCACAAGCTGCACAATGTGCAATAAAATAATCCCATAACCAGTGTGCTGTACATCAGTATTGCTGAGCATCAGTATATTCACATCAAGCTAGTGTTGCAGCAATATTACTGCTGGTACATGAGGACATTCTTTGTAAACAATATCTGGAATTGTGACATATTCTTCTAATTTGCAAGGGAATTTGTTGCAATAATAATAATAACTTTAGCGCCTTCATCTCATCAGCGTATGCCAGGTTCTTGCATTGCAAACACAGAGAACCTCCTCACCTGTGCCAGGTAGTGCCTTATGCCTATCACCTGACCAAACATTAAAGCTCTAGCCCTACATCCTTTTATGCTTGTCTTACATGCCCAGGCTTTGTACTTCATGCATAAGGCTCTCATAACTTGCTCCATCATACATGCTCCTAGAAAGTCCTCACCTGTGCAGGCTCTGCAGTGCCCTTGAAACACATGCCCCACTCATTAAGTTATGCAGTGCCCTTGCCACTGGACTTTTTCACCTGCCCAGTACCCTGGCACTCTATGCCTCTAACTCTCCTCACTGCCAGGTTATGCCCCTTGCCCTACACGCCCCAGGCTCTCCTATCTGCCAGGTTATGCCCTTTGCCCTACAATGCCCCAGGCTCTCTTACCTGCCAGGATGTGCCCCAAGCTCTCCTACCTGCCAGGTTATGCCCCTTGTTCTACATGCCCCAGGCTCTCTTATCTGCCAGGTTATGCCTCTTGCCCTACATGCCCCAGGCTCTCCTACCTGCCAGGTTATGCCCCTCGTCCTAAATGCCCCAGGCTCTCCTACCTGCCAGGTTATGCCCCTCGTCCTAAATTTCCCAGGCTCTCTTGCATGCCAGGTTATGCCCCTTGTCCTACATGCCCCAGGCTCTCCTACCTGCCAGGTTATGCCCCTTGTCCTACATGCCCCAGGCTCTCCTACCTGCCAGGTTATGCCCCTTGTCCTACATGCCCCAGGCTCTCTTGCCTGCCAGGTTATACCCCTTGTCCTACATGCCGCAGGCTCTCTTGCCTACCAGGTTATGCCCCTTGTCCTACATGCCCCAGGCTCTCCTACCTGCCAGGTTATGCCCCTTGTCCTACATGCCCCAGGCTCTCTTGCCTGCCAGGTTATACCCCTTGTCCTACATGCCGCAGGCTCTCTTGCCTACCAGGTTATGCCTCTTGCCCTACATGCCCCAGGCACTCCTACCTGCCAGGTTATGCCCCTTTTCCTACATGCCCCAGGCTCTCTTGCCTGCCAGGTTATGCCTCTTGCCCTACATGCCCCAGGCACTCCTACCTGCCAGGTTATGCCTCTTGCCCTACATGCCCCAGGCGCTCCTACCTGCCAGGTTATGCCCCTTGTCCTACATACCCCAGGCTCTCTTACCTCCCAGGTTATGCCTCTTGCCCTACATGCCCCAGGCACTCCTACCTGCCAGTTTATGCCCCTTGTCCTATATACACCAGGCTCTCTTACCTCCCGGGTTATGCCTCTTGCCCTACATGCCCCAGGCACTCCTACCTTCCAGGTTATGCCCCTTCTCCTACATACACCAGGCACTCTTACCTGCCAGGTTATGCCCCTTACCCTACATGCCCCAGGCACTCCTACCTGCCATTTTATGCCCCTTGTCCTACATACCCCAGGCTCTCTTACCTGCCAGGTTATGCCCCTTGCCCTACATGCCCCAGGCTCTCCTACCTGCCAGGTAATGCCTCTTGCCCTACATGCCCCAGGCTCTCCTACCTGCCAGGTTATGCCTCTTGTCCTACATGCCCCAGGCTCTCTTGCCTGCCAGGTTATGCCTCTTGCCCTACATGCCCCAGACTCTCCACCAGGTTATGTTCCTTGCACTACATGCCCCAGGCTCTCCTTCCTGATAAGTTATGCCCCTTGTGCTACATGCCCCAGGCTCTCCTCACCTGCCAGGCTGTGCAGTCCTTTCCCTACATGCTGCTGCTGCTGGATGGAGATGTGTTTTCTTCAGTGCTCTGAATCATTGGAGCCATCTGCAACCTGAGCCAATCATAAGAGCTGCTGCCAATCAATAGAGCTGTCATCAACCTCCACCAATCACAGGGCTCCTCCTCATTACCGTGACTGTGGAGAGCCCGCCCAACATGTAGCAGTGCTGCCTGGGCTGTTGGGCTAAGAGGAGGATGAGGAATACACAGGCACAGTAATACATTCAGACACACACTGATACACAGAGGCACAGTGATACACACATACTGATAACACAACACACATCATAGAGGCACATTGATACACACATACTGATAACACAACACACATCATAGAGGCACATACACGTACAGACACACACTGATACACAGGGGCACAGTGGTACACACATACTGATAACACAATACAATAACACAACACACATCATAGAGGCACAGTGATGCATGCAGACTCACACTGATACCTAATACAACAGACATACATAGAGGCACAGACACACACTGATACACAGAGGCACAGTGATACACACATACCGATAACACAATACAATAACACAACAATAACACAACACACATCATAGAGGCAAAGTAATACAGACACACACTGATACACTAACACAACAGATGTACATAGAGGCACAGAGATACACAGACGGATAACACAATACAATAACATAAACACACCATAGACGCACAGTGATACAGCGCCTTGCAAAATTATTCACCCCCCTTGGCATTTTTCGTGTTTTGTTGCGTCACAACCTGGAATTAACATGGATTGTTTGAGGATTTGCATAATTTAATTTACAGAACATGCCCACAACTTTGAAGATGTTTTTTGTGTGTGAAGCAAACAACAAATAGGACAAAATAACAGAAAAAGTCAATGTGAATAACTATTCACCCCCCTAAAGTCAATACTTTGTAGAGCCACCTTTTGCAGCAATCACAGCTCCACGTCGCTTTGGATAAGTCCCAATGAGCTTGCCACTTCTTACCACTGGGATTTTTGCCCATTCCTCCTTGCAAAACTGCTCCAGCTCCTTCAAGTTGGATGGTTTGCGCTTGGGAACAGCAATCTTTAAGTATGACCACAGATTTTTTATTGGAATGAGGTCTGGGCTTTGACTAGGCCATTCCAACTCATTTACATTTTTCCCTTTAAACCAATCAAGTGTTGCTTTAGCAGTGTGTTTGGGGTCATCGTCCTGCTGGAAGGGGAACCTCCGTCCTAGCCTCAAATCACGCACAGAGTGGTACAGGTTTTGCTCAAGAATATCCCTGTATTTAGCACCATCCATCTTTCCCTCAACTCTGACCAGTTTCCCAGTCCTGGCTGCTGCAAAACATCCCCACAGCATTATGCTGCCACCACCATGTTTCACTGCGGGGATGGTGTTCTTTGGGTGATGTGATGTGTTGGGTTTGCGCCAGTCATAGCATTTTCCTTAGATGGCCAAAAAGTTCAATTTTAATCTCATCAGATGCAATAGTACACAGATGCAATAGTGTTTTACATGTGAGTCTCCCACATGCCTTTTTCGCAAACTCAAAACGTGCCATTTTGTTTTTTGCGGAAAGTAATGGTTTCTTCTGGCCACTCTGCCATAAAGCCCAACTCTATGGAGTGTACGGCTTATTGCTGTCCTATGTACAGATACTCCAGTCTCTGCTGTGAAACTCTGCAGCTCCTCCAGGGTTACCTTAGGTCTCTGTGCTGCCTCTCTGATTAATGCCCTTCTTGCCCAGTCCGTGAGTTTTGATGGGCGGCTGTCTCAGCCATTTGCTGTTGTGCCATGTTCTTTTCATTTAGTTATGATAGATTTGATGGTGCTCCTGGGAATCATCAAAGATTAGGATATTTTTTTATAACCTAACTCTGACTTGTACTTCTCAACAACATTGTCCCTTACTTGTTTGGAGAGGTCCTTGGTCTTCATGGTAGTGTTTGGTTAGTGGTGCTTCTTGCTAAGGTGTTGCAGCCTCTGTGGCCTTTCAAAAAAGTTGTGAATATGTAATGACAGATCATGTGACACTTAGATTGCACACAGATGGACATCATTTCACTGATTATGTGACTTCTGAAGGTAATTGGTTGCACCAGAGCTTTTTATGGGCTTCATAACAAAGGGGGTGAATACATACGCACATGCCAGTTTTCTGTTTTCTATTTGTAAAAAAATTTTTATGTATATATTTTTCTCATTACACTTCACCAACTTAAACTGTTATGATCCATCACATAAAATTCAGATTAACAAAACATTGAACTTAAGGCTGTAATGTAACAAAAAAAAGTCAAGGGGGGTGAATACTTTTGTAAAGCACTGTACATGCAGACACACACTGATACGGTAACACAACAGACATACATAGAGACACAGACACATACAGACACACACTGATACACAGAGGCACAGTGGTACACACATACTGATAACACAATGCAATAACACAACACACATCATAGAGGCACAGTGATACATAGAGGCACAGTAATACAGACACACACTGATACAATAACACAACAGATGTACATAGAGGCACAGTGATACACAGACCGATAACACAATACAATAACTGAACAATAACACAACAGAGGCACAGGCGTACACAAAGGCACACTGATACAGGAACACACCACATACATATAGGCACAGTGATATTGGTTGAGTCTTTGTAGAAATGACTGTTCAATCCCGATGGTAGATGTAGCATACACACACCTACAATGATACATATTGACAGGCACACTACTACATAAAAAACTGATACAGACAGACAAACTAATAATGACAGAGACTCTTGCAGTACTTCCATACACTCACACACAATAATATACATAGATAAATAAATATAAATTGTAATACTGACAAACACATATATACATGCACAATGACACTGTGCTAAGTTACCATGGACAGTGATAAGTGAAAACATGCAGCAAACAATACTGTCCGCTGATTACCTGTATATTTGCCAAGTTTTAATGCAAATCATCCACAGATGCACTTAATAAAACAGGCATTTAAATTATACAAACAAGAGGGGACAGAGACTGCTTTACAGGAATAGAAGGAAATCAACAATGCTTGCAAAAGAGCTATTAGACAGGCTAATATAGAAACTGAAAAATGAGTTGCAAAGGATAGTAAGACTAACGCTAAAATATTTTTTAAGTATATTAATGGGAAGAAGGCCAGGAAGGAAGCTATAGGACCATTACAATGTGACACAGGCCGTCTGATAATTAGTGACCAGGAAAAGGCAGATGAGCGAGATAGGTTCTTTTTGTATATATGGTATACACAAGGGAGGTACCAGTGGTTGGGACACTGCAACAAAATGGGGTTAAAATTGGTTAATGCAGGAAGAAATCCAAAAGTGGTTGGTACAAATAAATGTTAATAAAGCTCCAGGTCCTGATGGAATACACCCAAGGGTACTGAGGGAGCTGGGTTCTGTAATAGCCAAACCATTATATCTAATTTTTAAAGATTCACTCAACACTGGAGAATAGCAGAGGTGATACCTATATTTAAGGAGGGAGCAAGAGGAAATCCAGGGAATTATAGACCTGCAAGCCCTACGTTTGTAATGGGAAAGCTTTTAGAAGGGTTAATAAGGGGTAATATACAAGAATATGTCTATTTAAACTGGATTATAAGTAGGAGCCAACATAGCTTTATGAGGGATAGGTCATGTCAAACAAATCTAATTAGTTTCTATGAGGAGGTTAGTAGGAACTTTGATCAAGGCAACTCAGTGGATGTAGTCTTTTTAGATTTTGCAAAGGCTTTTGATACAGTGCCACATGAGAGACTATTGAGCAAACTAAGAGATACAGGAATTGCAGTAAACATCTGCTCATGTATTGAGAGCTGGTTAAAATACAGGGAGCAAAGGGTTGTTGTAAACGGAACATACTCCGATTGGACTAATGTGGTAAGTGGGGTTCCTCAGGGTTAGAAGTAGGACTGGAAAGTATTGTCTCCATTTTTGCTGATGACACTAAGTTGTGCAAGATAATTAAATCAGAAAATGATGTACTTTCCATCCAAAGGGATTTGCATAAATTAGAGAAATGGGCAAGTAAATGGCAAATTAGATTTAATATGAATAAATATAAGGTTATGCAACTGGGAAGGAAAAATAACCATTGTTATAACCATCCATACCACAAACCACATTTTACTCCGAAACCCAGTCATAATAACAAAAAACAGAGGCCACTGATTATTTTCTTATTATAAGTTTTTATTTATACAAAATGTCCGTCAGCAAGAAAAAAACATCCAAAAGACTGACTGACTAAGACAGAAATATAAACAACATCGTTTTTTATAGTGAATTACATAAATAAAATGCTCTACACCCCACTGCTTAAGCCAATAAATGATTATTTATATAAGGTAATCCAATAGAATAAGATGCATGCAGTTTATACATGTTAATAATATCTGGCATTATTATTATTATTGTCTTTATTTATATCGCGCCAACATATTCCGTAGCGCTGTACAGTGGTATTGTACAAGGCAAAAAAACAAACTTAACACCTTATAAAGAATGGAGGGCCCTGTTTTTGAGCATATAAACAAATGCACATAGTGCTTGTTTCCAAGACACGGACACACGATTGAAAACTCGCAAACTTACAATCTAATAATAATAATAACAAACATTGCTCTTTATTTCAGTATATGCGCACAAAAACTCTTACTTGTTATTTCTGGGTACAGGTCAAATCTGTTTTCACAAATATCCTTTGGTTTTGGCCTTGTACACTTACTGAAATACATTTTGTTAGGCTTTAAAAATTGTTTATGGCGTCTACTGAAATTGCTAAATCATGGGACATGCAGATTTAACTGTTTTATACCTTACAGACTATAATGGAAAAATACTGCTTCAGAGCTAAAGTTCACAAGTGCTACAAAAATGATGAATGCTATATATATATATACTGTATATACAGTCAGGTCCATAAATATTGGGACATCGACACAATTATAATCTTTTTGGCTCTATACACCACCACAATGGATTTAAAATTAAACGAACAAGATGTGCTTTAACTGCAGACTTTCAGCTTTAATTTGAGGGTATTTACATCCAAGTCAGGTAAACGGTGTAGGAATTACAACAGTTTGTATATGTGCCTCCCACTTTTTAAGGGACCAAAAGTAATGGGACAGATTAACAGTCATAAATCAAACGTTCACTTTTTAATACTTGGTTGCAAATCCTTTGCAGTCAATTACAGCCTGAAGTCTGGAACGCATAGACATCACTAGATGCTGGGTTTCATCCCTGGTGATGCTCTGCCAGGCCTCTACTTTAACTGTCTTCAGTTCCTGCTTGTTCTTGGGGCATTTTCCCTTCAGTTTTGTCTTCAGCAAGTGAAATGTATGCTCAGCCGTATTCAGGTCAGGTGATTGACTTGGCCATTGCATAACATTCCACTTCTTTCCCTTAAAAAACTCTTTGGTTGCTTTTGCAGTATGCATCGGGTCATTGTCCATCTGCACTGTGAAGCACCGTCCAATGAGTTCTGAAGCATTTGGCTGAATATGAGCAGATAATATTGCCCGAAACACTTCAGAATTCATCCTGCTGCTTTTGTCAGCAGTCACATCATCAATAAATACTAGAGAACCAGTTCCATTGGCAGCCATACATGCCCACGCCATGACACTACCACCACCATGTTTCACTGATGAGGTGGTATGCTTTGGAGCATGAGCAGTTCCTTTCCTTCTCCATACTCTTCTCTTCCCATCACTCTGGTATAAGTTGATCTTGGTCTCATCTGTCCATAGGACGTTGTTCCAGAACTGTGAAGGCTTTTTTAGATGTCGTTTGGCAAACTCTAATCTGGCCTTCCTGTTTTTGAGGCTCACCAATGGTCTACATCTTGTGGTGAACCCTCTGTATTCACTCTGGTGAAGTCTTCTCTTGATTGTTGACTTTGACACACGTGCACCTTCCTCCTGGGGAGTGTTCTTGATCTGGCCAACTGTTGTGAAGGGTGTTTTCTTCACCAGGGAAATAATTATTCGGTCATCCACCACAGTTGTTTTCCGTGGTCTTCCGGGTCTTTTGGTGTTGCTGAGCTCCTTGGTGCATTCTTTCTTTTTAAGGGTGTTCCAAACAGTTGATTTGGTCACACCTAATCTTTTTGCTATCTTTGTGATGGGTTTGTTTTGTTTTTTCAGCCTAATGATGGCTTGCTTCACTGATAGTGACAGCTCTTTGGATCTCATATTGAGGGTTGACAGCAACAGATTCTAAATGCAAATAGCACACTTGAAATTAACTCTGGAGCTTGTATCAGCTCTTTGCAAATGGGATAATGAGGGAATAACACACACCTGTCCATGGAGCAGCTGAGCAGCCAATTGTCCCATTACTTTTGGTCCCTTAAAAAGTGGGAGGCACATATACAAACTGTTGTAATTCCTACACCGTTCACCTGATTTGGATGTAAATACCCTCAAATTAAAGCTGAAAGTCTGCAGTTAAAGCACATCTTGTTTGTTTAATTTCAAATCCATTGTGGTGTAAAGAGCCAAAAAGGTTAGAATTGTGTCCATGTCCCAATATTTATGGACCTGACTGTATATATATATATATATATATATATATATATATATATTTATATATATATATATATATATATATATAAATATATATATATATATGCACCGAAGCTCCATCAAAAAACACCAGGAAGTCAGCTATTGTACTCCAGTGGGACACCATTTCACCCAGGAGAATCACTCCATCCAGAACCTCAAAATAAAAGTACTCAGAGGGAATTTCAGAACTATCCAACAGCGGAAAACTTTTGAATTAAAAATGATTCCATTTTTTAATATCAAGGATTTTGGTATTAACATCGATTTAGGCTTTCTGGACCACTATCTTAATGTCTTATAGCTAACACATTCCACTTACCTCCCCCCCCTTCTATTGCTGTTTTTGTAAGCTACATGCTATGCTTAAATGTATTGCTCTTTATTTCACTCTGCTGTGTTCTTATCTACAACCTGATCTATAGACTTACTGACCTATCAGGACATTATTCACAGTGCTGGTCTGTTTCTCACTTAACTCTGGCCAATTAATTTAGTCTTTCTTGTTTTTCCTATTTTTTTTTTTTTTCCCATCTCTTTCTGTTTGCTGTTTTTAGTTCATACTTGTATCAGTATCGCTTTTTGACTTGATAAAGAGAGACATTATCTCTCGAAAGCTCGTCGCTTTATTATGAATACGTTTGTCCAATAAAAAAGGTATCACTATTCACTGCAATACTCTGATTATTCAACACTAATATATATATATATATATATATATATATATATATATATATATATTTGTATTTTACCACAACAACATGCAATTTATAAACGTAATGAAGCAAATCTAGGGGTATCAGATATTGAAAGGGATTTGGGAGTGTTTGCTGACAACCACCTAGGTTACAGTGCTCAATGTCAAGCAGCATCTGCAAAAGCAAATACAATATCAGTATGTATTAAGAAGGATATAGATGCAAGGGAAGCAAATATAATTCTACCACTATACAAATCCCTAGTATGCCCTCATTTGGAATATGGAGTACAATTTTGGGCACCACTTCATAAAAAGGACATTTTAGAGCTGGAAAAGGTACAGAGGAGGGCAACAAAACTAATAAGGGGAATGGAGGGGCTAATTTATGAAGAAAGACTAACCAAACTAAAATTATTTTCTCTAGAAAAAAATAGTCTAAAAGGGGATATGATTACCCTATATAAATACATCCAGGGTCAGTATAAAGATTTGTCAAGGGAGCTTTTTGGCCGAAAAGTTACATTTTAGTCTCATCAGACCAGAGCACCTTCCTCCATAAATTTTGGAAGTCTCCCACGTGCCTTTTCACACACTCAAAACGTGCCATTTTGTTTTTTTGCTGAAAGTAATGGATTTCTTTTGGTCAGTCTGCCATAAAGCCCAACTATATGGAGCATACAGCTTATTGTTGTCCTATGTACAGATACTCCAGTCTCTGCTGTGGAACTCTGCAGCTCCTCCAGGGTTACCTTAGGTCTCTGTGCTGCCTCTCTGATTAATGCCCCCCTTCCATTTGGTTATGATAGATTTGATGGTGCTCCTGGGGATCATCAAAGATTAGGATATTTTTTTATAACCTAACTCTGACTTGTACTTCTCAACAACATTGTCCCTTACTTGTTTGGAGAGTTCCTTGGTCTTCATGGCAGTGTTTGGTTAGTGGTGGCTCTTGCCTAGGTGTTGCAGCCTCTGGGGCCTTTCAAAAAAGGTGTGTATATGTAATGACAGATCATGTGACACTTAGATTGCACACAGGTGGACATCATGTCACTAATTATGTGACTTCTGAAGGTAATTGGTGCACCAGAGCTTTTTATGGGCTTCATAACAAAGGGGGTGAATACATCCGCAACATGCCAATTTTCTGTTTTTTATTTCTAAAAAAATTGTTTTATGTACTGTATATACTGGAGTATAAGCCGACCCGAGTATAAGTCGAGGCACCTATTTTACCACAAAATACTGGGTAAAGTGAGTGACTCGAGTATAAGCCGAGGGTGGGAAATGTGCTGCCCCCTGTTTCCCCCCTCTCTCTCCCGTGTCTCTTCTCCCCTCTCCCTTCCCTGTGTCTCTTCCCCCCTCCCTTATCACCCTCCTCAACCCCCCTCCTCATTCTCAACCTCCCTCCTCAACCCCACTCCTCGTCCTCAACCTCCCTCCTCATCCTCAACCTTCCTCCTCATCCTCAACCCCCTCATACTCAACCCCCCCAACCTCAACCCCCCTCCTCATCCTCAACCTCCCTCCTCATCCTCTACCCCCTCCTCAACCTCCCTCCTCATCCTCAACCTCCCTCCTCATCCTCAACCTCCCTCCTCATCCTCCCTCCTCAACCCCCCTCAACCTAACTCTTCAACCCCCCCATCCTCATCCTCCCCCCTCAACCCCCCATCCTCATCCTCCCCCCTCAACCCCCCATCCTCAACCCCCCCATCCTCAACCCCCTCCTCACCCCCCTCAACTTCAACCCCCCTCCTCAACATCAATCCCCTCCTCAACCCCCATCCTCAACCCCCCATCCTCTACCCTCATCCTCAAACCCCCCATACTCATCCCCCTCCTCACCATCCCTCAACCTCAACCCCCCTCCTCAACCTCCCTCCTCCTCATCAACCCCCTCTTTACCCCCCCCAACCTCAACCCCCCTCCTCCTCATCAACCCCCCATCCTCAACCCCCATCTTCAACCCCCCATCCTCATCCCCCTCCTCACCCCCCCTCAACCTCAACCCCCCTCCTCAACCTCAACCTCCCTCCTCCTTATCAACCCCCTCCTCAACCCCCATCCTCAACCCCATCCTCAACCCCCCTCCTCAATCCCCAATCCTCATCCTCAACCCCCCCATCCTCATCCCCCTCCTCACCCCCCTCAACCTCAACCCCCCTCCTCAACCTCCCTCCTCATCATCAACCTCCTCCTCACCCCCCTCAACCTCAACCCCCCTCCTCCTCATCAACCCCCTCCTTAACCCCCTCCTCACTTTCTCCCCTCTAAATACCTCATGCACACCGGGGTCAAGACAGAACAGAGGCCGCCCCATCCTCATCCCCATCCTCACCCCCCCTCAACCTCAACCCCCCTCCTTAACCTCCCTCCTCATCATCAACCCCCTCCTCACCCCCCCTCAACCTCAACCCCCCTCCTCCTCATCAACCCCCTTTCTCAACACCCTCCTCACTTTCTCCCCTCTAAATACCTCATGTGCACCGGGGTCAAGACGGAGCAGAGGCCGGAGAAGAAGCAGGTAAGTGAGGGGGAGGTATTTAGAGGGGAGAAAGTGAGGAGGGGGTTGATGAGGAGGAGGGGGGTTGAGGATGAGGAGGGGGGAGGGAAAGAGACACGGGGGTAGAGAGACACGGGGGGTTAGAGAGACACGGGGGGTTAGCGAGACACAGGGTGATAGTGAGACACGGGGGGGGGGGCGGGTTAGAGAGACACTAGGGGGAGTGACTAGAGTATAAGCCGAGGGGGCCCTTTTTTATTAGCATTTCAAAAAGAGGGCTGAAAAACTCGGCTTATACTCGGGTATATACGGTATATATTTTTCTCATTTCACTTCACCAACTTAGACAATTGTTTTCTGATCCATCAGATAAAATTCAGATTACCAAAACATTGAACTTAAGGCTGTAATGTAACAAAATAGGTAAAAAGTCAAGAGGGGTGAATACTTTTGCAAGGCACTGTACATACATACACAAAGGCGTGTACTGATAAATAGAAACAAACATATTCAGACACTAATTTGTCCATAAACACATACTGATGGGGTACATACAATACAAATAATGAAGATTCACATACAGACAAATACGTATGACACACTCACACATATTGTAGACAGCTTTCTTAGACTGGGGTGTGTCAAAATATTGAAAGCTACCAAAGGGGCACAAACAGCAGAAGTGCCCTGAAAAGGAAAACTGAGAGCAGAAAGAGAGAGATCCAAAAAAGCATGCTGTCTGTCTAAGAACATAACTAAGCAGGAAAAAGGATTATATTATTAAACATTTTTTTAATTACAAAAAATAAACTTTCATGGCTTTGATGGACCCTGGAGGCATCCTTGATACTTTGATGGCATCTGTGTGTGTGAGAGGGATGTTTGCATTCCTGTGGTTGCATTGAATGATGCAAAGGGTCTGCTTTTTGGTCATTTAAGGAGAAGGGTTGTGGTGTCAGGTTTAGCCAAATCCATTTATCTAACAAAGCCCTCCTGTCCCTGTTACCTCCTCCTTTAACAGTCTGTAGTATTTGTATGTAACTGCTAGGTATATTCTGTAATTTTTGCACATTTGGTACCTGCTGTAATATTTGAACTATAAAATAATGTATTTGTAAATTTAGGGACCTGTCTGCTCTAAGATATGGAAGTAGGAGCCACCGTTGCCACAAAATTCAGAGCATGCATTTAAAGCAGATGTGCACTTTAAACATAAAAATAAATGACATTATTTTTGCATAAAATAAATTACATTAAGTTAAGGAAATTAACAGTAAAGCAAAACCGAAAAGTTGAAAAGTCAATATGTTTGATCTGCCTTAGCCTGACTTTTATTCAATTGAAAAAAATAAAATAAATACATACAGACATAAATAAATAAGAGGAAATGTAAACAAGACTCACAGTGTTTCTCTGATTAGCTTAGCTAATTTGACATTCGAAAGGATGTCATTACAACACAATCTTTGCAAAAAGAGAAAAAGAACCATGTTAACTACAAGGTTAGGAATTTCTGGGAGCAAACGTTTTAAAATAGGCAAATAAGGTAAATTGTGAGATATATCATAATTTATTATTGCACAGAAAATAAATGCTTTACACTAACGTCTAATGGAGTATTCAGAATGACAGATGGGTAGATATACGGGGATTCTTTATATAGCTACACATATTTGTATGTGTGCCATATTCACCAACAATAAAGAAATTCCGTAAAGACAAAAATTAGAGATTGCAGCAGTAAATTACTATGAGCACTAGATTATAAATGTGACAATCCATAAAATACAGATATTTATCCAATAACTTCAGGAAGGGTTTGATGACATTTTTTCAGCAGAATTTGTGAGTGTTTCATTGAGTTCGTAAAAAATATGAACTGTGATAGATAGTATGCTGTGTCTTTAGGATGGTCACCCTCCAGACAAGAATGGGATTGTCAGTTTTAAAGGTATATGCAAGTGAGGTGGATTATAAATGCATCTGATAGAGGAGAATTAGTAGTGTATGAAAAAAAATGTTGCATGAAAAAATAACAAAATAAAGATTTAAACAGTTACCCTAAAGTTTGCAGAGTTTCTTGCATTTGCAAGCTGTTTTCTATCAATGTTGACACCACCTGAAAACTCCAGAGATAATTAACATACATAATACATTGTATCTTTTTGGTCTGTGACTTGAGCTGCAGCTTTCTTTTAGATTTCTGTAATACCCAGAACAAGGTCTGTGACCCTTCATTCACTGATTGTTTTATCTACATCCCAGAACCAGTGATTTGCCCCTGTAACCCCCCTGAGATCTCTCCCAGCCCAGTGAATTGCATGCACTCACTCACATAGAGACACATGCCCTCACACAGAGACATGCACAGAAAACGTTGCAGGTCATTGCAGGACCATAAATCAAACATATATGTTAATTCGCCAAAAAGACAGATTAGAATAGGAAGAAGAAGCTGAAATGTTTTGTTTCCGTACAACTATAATTTTTCAAATGTCTAAAAAACAACTGTGTAACCGCTCAAGCATTTTTACTTGAATGTCGATTTAGGGTCCATTAAGGACCCAGTGTAGCAGACTCAGCTAGCAAGCTGCATACAGCTTTGCTGATTGGCTGCAAACCTGGACATGCTCACATGGACAATGTACATGTAACGGGACTTGAATATTAAATCCCCAGATTTCCGCTGGTATAGAAGGTAATATCCCACATCCCCCAGTAACCAGACGAAACACCATTCAGGGAGTCAACTGAACTTTTTTTAATCCCCGCTCCAGCAGTAAACTGCCAACTGTCAACTTTTTAAAAAATGTTCGGCAATGCATTACACACACATACCCTTGGTTCTTAAAGTGGTACATACATATTGAACCGAACAGATACAGGCATTTAAACAGCAGGGAGAAGGTTTAACTGAGGGCCCACAGGCAAATACATGAAAAATCCTTCACAATGGCCCCCCTTTTTCTCCCTGCTCCGGCAACTCGGTTGGACCTTTCCTGGTCCAATAGGGTTGACGGGACTTTCCAAAGTTTTTAATCTGAGGCCAAGTCCGTTTGGCGCGACAGTCCATCAGCATTCCCGTTTTGCTTGCCTGGGCGATAATGAATAGTAAAGTCATAGGGCTGTAACGCCAGGCTCCAGCGCAGCAACCGGGCGTTATCCCCTGAGACCCGGTTGAGCCAAACTAGGGGATTGTGATCCGTAATGAGGGTGAAGGCCCGGCCATAGAGATAGGGTGTCAGCTTTTTGAGTGCCCATACCAAGGCCAAACACTCCTTCTCAATGGTGGCATAACTGACCTCCCTTGGCAACAACTTCTGACTCAGGTATGCCACCGGGTGCTCTCCCCCATCCTCCCTGATCTGGCTTAGTACTGCCCCCAGTCCAAACATTGAAGCGTCTGTGTGGACAATAAACCTTTTGTTAGGATCTGGGGTAACCAACACTGGAGCATTAACGAGAGCATTCTTTAGTGCTTGGAAAGCCACCTCGCATTCCGGGGACAACAGGACTTGTCGGGGTAACTTATTTTTGGTCAGGTCGGTCAGGGGTTTGGCTAGGGCGCTATAGTCGGGTACAAAGCGTCTGTAATAGCTGGCTGTGCCCAAGAAAGCCATGACTTGTGTCTTGGTTTGGGGAGTGGGCCAATTGGCAACGGCCTCGATCTTAGCCAGCTCCGGCCGTTGCTTACCACATCCTACTCGGTGTCCCAAATATTGTACCTCCGCCATACCCAAATGACATTTGTCTGGTTTCAGGGTCAGCGCAGCCCCCGTTATCCAATCTAATACTACCCCTACGTGTTCTAGGTGCGCTTCCCAGGTAACGCTATGGATGGCGATGTCATCCAGGTAGGCGCATGCATAGTCCTGGAGACCTCCCAGTAATTGGTCCACCATCCGTTGGAAGGTGGCCGGGGCGTTCTTCATCCCGAATGGCATAACCCGGAATTGGTATAGGCCGAACGGGTTGATGAAGGCAGACTTGGGTATGGCATCTTCTGCTAGGGGAATCTGCCAATATCCCTTACATAGGTCAATTGTGGTCAGATACTTCCCTGCAGAGATACGGTCAAGCAGTTCGTCCATCTGTGGCATTGGATAGGCGTCAGAAACTGTTTTGTCATTGAGTCGCCGGTAATCCACACAGAAGAGGGTTGTGCCGTCCTTCTTTGGTACTAGGACTACTGGCGAGGCCCAAGGACTTTCTGAGTGTTCTATTACCCCTAGCCGAAGCATCGCATCGATTTCCTTCCGCATCCCTTCTCGGACTGCTTCCGGAATACGGTAAGTGGGCTGCCTCAGGGGTGCTTGCCCTGGAGTCTCCACCTTGTGGACGGCTAGGAGTGTGTACCCAGGCTCCTGAGAGAATGTGGCCTGTTTGGTTTCTAGCAAGCGGACAGCTTGAGCCCTCTCTTGTGGTCCCAGTTGTTCGCCTAGCTGGACTTTCTCTATCTGGGTCCTCCCTTCGTTACTGCCCAATAGGTCGGGAAGAGGTAGTGTCTCTGTGTCTTCCCCTGCTGGTGCACAGATAGCGGTCACCTCCTCTGCCCGTTCTTGATAGGCCTTAAGCATGTTGATGTGAAAGGTTCGCTTCACATCCTCATCTTCGCAGCTAGCTATGGTGTAGGTGGTGTCGCATATCTGCCCTATAACTTTGTAGGTGCCCTGCCAGGCAGCCTGGAGCTTGCCTGTTTGGACCGGCCTTAGCACCATGACTTTTTGGCCGATCCGAAAGCTCCGGTGCCTAGCCCGTCGGTCATACCATACCGTCTGACGCCGCTGGGCCGCCTGGAGGTTTCCCTGCACCACCTGGGCTAGTTCCTCCATGCGGTCCAGCAGCTCCAGCACATAAGGTACAACCGGGGTCCCCTCAATCTCCGTCTGCCCCTCCCAGTGGTCCTTGATAAGATCTAAAGGCCCCCTCACCCGCCTCCCATATAGGAGTTCGAAGGGTGAGAATCCGGTTGATTCCTGCGGCACCTCTCGGTAGGCAAAGAGAAGGTGTGGCAGGAACCGCTCCCAATCCTTGCACACCCCCGTGAACAACTTCAACATTTGCTTTAGCATCAAGTTGAAGCGTTCACACAGGCCATTAGTCTGGGGGTGGTATGGGGAACTAGTCAGGGATCTAACTCCACAGATTTTCCATATCTGCTGGGTTACCTCGGCCGTGAACTGTGTACCTTGGTCGGACAGTACCTCCTTGGGAAAGCCCACTCAGGAGAATATCCGGACTAGCGCATCTGCCACCGTCTCAGCCTGTATGTTAGAAAGGGCCACCGCTTCGGGGTAACGGGTGGCGTAATCTACCACTGTGAGGATATAACGTTTGCCGGAGCGGCTAGGTTGGGCCAATGGTCCTATGATGTCCACGGCTACCCTCGTGAACGGTTCTTCAATTATGGGCATGGAGACCAGTTTAGCCTTTGGGTGGTCTCCCTTCTTACCTATGCGTTGACATATCTCGCACGTCTGGCAATACGCCCGGACGTCATCGGATACCCCAGGACAGAAAAAGTTCTGGGTTACCCGATATCCCGTCTTGCGTATTCCCAAGTGTCCTGCCAGAGGAATGTCATGCCCAATTCTCAATAACTCCCGCCGGTATTTCCGTGGAACTACAAGCTGGCGTTTTTGCCTAGGCCCAGGTGCGTTAACCCGTGTCTCGGTGAGCCTGTACAAGCGGCCTTTTTCCCAGATCAACTGTTCCTTCTCTAACTGCCCCGTTCCCTGCCTGGCCTTCTCTTGATACTTTCTGGGGGAAGGGTCTCCGGTCACCTCCCACCCACAGTCTTCTGGGGTGTCCCAGGGAAGGGGTTCTATAGTGAGGGGTAGGTCGGGTTGGCTTACCTGGGTCTCAGTAGGAAGCAGATGGCTCTCGGCAGCGCGACTTTGTGCTCTGGTGATTACTGCGTGGGCCTCCTGAGCGGTGGTTGAGGCGAACGCCGAAGTCAGGGGCCCAATATCATTGCCCAACACGACTTCATTACGCCCACTTGAACATTGCCAGCTCCCGCACCCCAGTCCAGGTGTACTTGTGCAGTAGGACTGCGATACACTGCCCCCCCTGCCACTCTCACAGCAATTGATTTCCCCGGCTTCTCCGATGCGTTAATGAGATGTCGTTGTACTAGCGTGATGGTCGCACCACTGTCTCTTAACCCCCGTGCTTTCTTGCCGTTAACCATGACCAGTTGTCAATGGTGTTTCCGATTGTCTGTGATGGTGGATTGCACCATGAGGGCTTCGTAAAGGGTGCCCAATGGTTCTTCCTGACCCAGCTCCTTGGGATCCCAAGTCGAATCTACACAATGGGCTGCTGCTGGTGGTTGCTGGTACCCAGGTCGAGACCAATTTGACCTGGTGTGGTTGTTCATGGGGCAATTCTGTCGGATGTGACCCAGCTGTCGGCACCGGAAGCAATGTAGCTCGCTGACATCCTGTCGTGGGTAGCGAGAATTAGAAGTCACCGGTCAGTTATTTTTGCGAGTATCCGCATACTCATCCGCCAACTTGGCGGCCTCTGGTAGAGACAGGGGCCTGCGGTCTCTCACCTAGTCTTTGACATCCGCCTGGATATGGTTGTAAAACTGTTCCAGGAGTATCAGTTGCAAAATCTCCTCTGCGGTGGCGGCCTGGCTACTGTTAACCCAGTTCGAGGCCGACAGGGATAACTGGCATGCCCATTCCATGTAGGAATCTTTAGCGGTTTTGCGTGAGTCCCTGAACTTCTGTAGGTAAGACTCTGGGGTTACTGCATAACGGGCCAGGAGTGCTTCTTTAACCCTGGCGTAGCTATGGATCTCCTGTTCTGGTACAGCCCGGAAAGCATCAGAGGCTTTGCCTGACAGCTTTCCTGACAATATTGAAACCCATTCTTCCTTAGCTATCCGGTGCAGGTTACATTGTCGCTCAAAATCTGCTAAATAGTTATCAATCTCACAGTCTTTTTCGTCAAAAGCTTTAAAAGCGCTGAACGGAATTTTCTTTGTATCCGCTATGTTGTACTCACTGTTTGGGGAGTGTGCTGCTGCCTGCTGGACCGCTGCCAGTTTTAATTGTAGCTCTGCGTCTCTTTTTTGTTTAGCCTCCTCCGCTAAAAGGCTCATTACTTTCAGAATAATGTCAGCCGTTGGGTTCGGACCGAACCATGCTAGTTTCTCCCTCATTTCTTTGTTGGCTGGTGATTCCTACTCCTGAATCACTGGTGTCTCCATCTCTTGTACAGCTGGCATTGCTGCAACCAAGTTCTCTCGGTCTAGCTCCATTAACTCTGCTATAATGACCTGCTTGGTTTTGTTGCTAGCAATCCTTCCATGAGCTTCCAGTAGCTCTTTCAGTGTATTTCTTTTAAGCATGGTGTACCAGCCTTCCATTCACTGTTCCCAGTGTCTGTTTGGCATCCTGGTGTAACGGAAGTAGAAGGGAAAATCCCGCCGCTGCCAACCAGTTGTAACGGGACTTGAATATTAAATCCCCAGATTTCCGCTGGTACAGAAGGTAATATCCCACATCCCCCAGTAACCAGACGAAATACTGTTCAGGGAGTCAACTGAACTTTTTTAATCCCCGCTCCAGCAGTAAACTGCCAACTGTCAACTTTTTTTAAAATGTTCTGCAATGTGTCATGAATCACCCAGGGGCCATATTGGATTTGGTGTGAACTATGCTGGGGCCATTTTGTGACTGGCAGCAGTGGCCATTTTGGGCTGGTATATCATCCACAGTTGGTGCCATATGGAGAGTAAGAGTTCTAGTTTTAGGAGACCCACTGTATATTGTGTTATGGGTTATAATATGTTAGTATTATATTGTATATTGTATTATGGAGTGATAGCTATGTTTTAATTAGTCAACCCTCCCCCATTGTATAAACTCTCAGTCAGGAGTTGGCCATATGGTCCTTAGTTTAAATAAAGGAGATAGCAGAACAAATAGATTTGCCAGACTGCCAGGCACCGCAGGACAATGGTATAGTATGGGGTTTCCCAACCACAAGCCCAGGGGCATAGTCCAAGAGCTAATACAGGATGTTTCCAGTCTGAGACCCAGACCAAAATGGACTAGTAGCCACGCCTGGGGGAGGCCCTGGGGGAGGAGACTAATAAGTTCCCACAAATTACTTCTGTGAGAATGGCCAGAGGGGAATGAGGGTTTGACTAAGAGTAGCCACTCCCTCCACTGTGTGTGTGTGAAATGTTTTAAATATGTTGTTCCAAAATAAAACGTGGTTCATAATTTTCATCAAGACGTGGTGTGTAGATGTATTATTTACCCGGGGACATATGCTTGCAGTAAGATTCGTCAGACTTACTGTCAATATTGCTCAGTCTAAACCAAGGGCTGAGACATGATGTTCCTGTACTCAAAGCTACTCCAAGGTCCAGAGTAACCCAAATCCGGTCAGCAGACCCCAGCCAGAGAGTGGGTCGTGACACAATGCATTACACACACATACCCTTGGTTCTTAAAGTGGTACATACATATTGAACTGAACAGATACAGGCATTTAAACAGCAGGGAGAAGGTTTAACTGAGGGCCCACGGGCAAATACATGAAAAATCCTTCACAGTACACTCTCAGGAGCCTAGCTCAATCCCGGGGCTGTAAACATTACCTGCAACAGTTTTTTTTAATGCAAAGCTAAAAAAATAGAGTACATGCAAATAAATATATTCATACACTCCTAATTCCCCTCTATCAGATGCATTCATAACCCAGCTCACTTGCATATACCTTTAAATCAGTGGAGATATGTGAGATAAACCAGAAATAATTACCAGTCACAACTGATAGTTTTAAAGGGATGTCATGACCCCCTTTGACTCATGGACTTATTTGAAATAGTAACTGGACTTTGATGCACTCTAGCCATGTTGCTACCTGACCCAAGGGATGTTATAATGACCATAAGAGCAATTGAAAAGACTATATCACTTGTGTTTCATAGTAATAAAGGTTGAAAAAAGACTTTCAGTCCATCAAGTTCAACCTTTTAAGATCTCCTCTGATCTGCAATATGCGGATTAACAAGTTTTTAGTTGATGAACTTCTATCCAAAAGCAAGGTCTTCACTAACTAAAAACTTCTGTAAATAAATATGCTGTGTGCTTAATTAGAGCCCTTTTAAATTTACCGTGTCCCAATTTAATAAGGCTGTAAATATTAATTAATTAATTGTTAATTAATTATTAATCAATTATTTCATTATTTGATTTTGATTTTATTTTTAATTATTAATTAATCCAGAGGAAGGCAAACAGAAAAAAAACCAAGTGAGCCAATTGTCTCAAAAGAAAATAATAAATTCCTTCCTGACCCCAGATACTGGCGATCGGATTTCTCCCTGGATCAATACTGTCTGTCTGATTATCCATGATAATTCTGAATTCCCTTTTTAATTAGAAATAAATCCAGTCCCCTTTTGAAGTTATCTATCGAATCCGCTGTCACCACCTCCTCTGGTAGAGAATTCCACAGATTAACCACCTTTACTGTGAAGAACCCTTTTCTTTCTCTTTTCTTTTATCTTTTTACTTCTAACCTCAAGGGATGTCTGTCACAACCTACTATGATGATGGGATCTAGAGTATCCTAGTACTCTTATTCCCAGTAGGTTTAGACCTAAGTTTGGGTGACTCGAGACCTATGGACAGTCTTTGTCGGTACAAAGGCATAAGTCCCAGCTTGCTTTGGTAGTGTACCTGGGAGCACCTTGGTAGGGAGTCAGAACGAGCTCCTCTACAAGCATATGCCTCTGGGTCAATAATACATGATTAGTCAAAGTATGAAAATTAAGAACAACTTCTTTATTTTTACACACGTATTTAAACAACTCACAAAACCAGTACAGGGAGTGGCTACCCCCTTGTCCAACCCTCATCTTCCTCTTGGCCAATGGGGTAATCTCCAGAGTAACTTGATTACCTCTGGCCAATGGACTAGAGGTAAGCTCTGGGAACTTCCAGACCCCTTTCATGGGCCGCCCACTAGGTGTGGCTAACTAGTTCACTTGGTATCTGGCTCTCAAGGGAGAAACATCTATTTGCTCCTGTACTGTGACCCTGATATTGGGCTGAAGACCCCATGGGGTTAGGGTGCCTCAATGTCTGTACAGACCCCTTTGTTCTGGCCTTGCTATCACTTCATGTGTTTACTTTAGGTGATAGCTGGAAGGCAGATGGGTGATCTACTCAGGTTACTATCTGTATCAGACCCAATATGGATGACTGCACACAACATGGCTCCCACATTACAATGCAATATATTTACTGATATTACCACTACAACATTTTATAACCCACAGCATCTCTCCCTTTCCCACATGTTATGAGTTGAGGCAGTACTTCCCACATCAGTCCACTTAATGCGTTATGACGACTTTATTAGTGGTGACGTGGTAAACTGCCTCTTCTCTGAATGCATAACCATAACAGTGGGACTCTGCCCTGAATATATAACATTTTTAACAGTGGCTCTGGGAGCCCAAAACCTTCTGTTCAATAACATGTGGCAGATAACAGTTCCAGTCCAAGATGGCCCCTGGGTGTGACCAATACTGCCAGTCCCAATATGGATGCCGACTGAGCCATGAACTGTCATGCCCATACCCATATGGCCACTGGGTGTGGCTAATGCTGCCAGTCACAAAATGGCTACTGCTGCCAATATACTTCAGGTCCAAATCCAAGATGGCCCCTGGCTGATTCATGACAATGTGCACTTGTCAGTTGAAAACCTCTTGGCACAAAAAGCTCCCTTGACAAATATTTATACTGACCCTAGATGTATTTATATAAGGTAATCATATCTCCTCTTAGACGCTTTTTTTTTAGAGAAAATAAGTTTAATTTGGTTAGTCTTTCTTCATAACTTAGCTCCTTATTAGTTTTGTTGCCCTCCTCTGTACCTTTTCCAGCTCTAAAATGTCCTTTTTATGAAGTGGTGCCCAAAATTGTACTCCATATTCCAAATGAGGGCGTACTAGGGATTTGTATAGTAGCAGAATTATATTTGCTTCCCTTGCTTCTATACCCTTCTTAATACATGCTAATATTTTACTTGCCTTTGCAGCTGCTGCTTGGCTTTGAGCGCTATTACCTAGGTGGTTGTCTACAAGCACTCCCAAATCCCTTTCAATATCCGATACAGCTAGATTTGCTCCATTAAGATTATAGATTGCATAACTGTTTTTCCTTCCCAAATGCATAACTTTGCATTTATTTGTATTAAATCTCATCTGCCATTTAGCCGCCCATTTCTCTAACTTATGCAAATCCCTTTGTAGGGAAAGTACATCATTATCTGATTTTATTACCTAGCACAATTCCTGTATCCCTTAGTTTGCTTACTAGTCTTCCATGTGGCACTGTATCAAATGCCTTTAAAAAATCTAAAAGGACTACATCCGCTGAGTTGCCCTGATCCAAGTTCCTGCTAACCTCCTCATAAAAACTAATTAGATTGGTCTGACACTACCTATCCTTCATAAATCCGTGTTGACTGCTACCTATGATCTTGTTCAAATAGACATATTCTTGTATTCTGTCCCTTATTAACCCTGCACTCTTCAAGCAAGGTATCTACAAGCAATCATCTGCTGCTACCTTCTCTTCATATAGATTATTATATTAATTGTTTTGATATTATATTTAAGCACATTGTTTTTTTACTTCCAGTTTTGTGAATGTAAGCCTTCTTTGATGTATAGTCTTACTCTGATGCACATCCTGTGACTTCCTTTGCCTAATTACTCCTCCCCACCTAATTTTACACATCTCTGTCTGTCTAGCTGTTCCTAGGTCTATCTCACCTCTGCTTCCCCTGAATACAGACCAGCAATCCCCTCCCTCCCTGCCCCACTCCCACCCACCCACCCCTGGTTTACTTTAATTTATTGAATCACTAAAACTGCTTGCACCTGATCAATCAGCTGCACATGATTACTATCCCTACTTCCTCCTCTTAGATCACTCTCCTAGCCACTATGTTCCCTTTCACTTTCTTCTTCACCTTAAGCTCTAGTGTTATTCTCAGTCTATCCTCCTCACTTGCTCCACATTATGTCTCCAACACCATTAATATCTCTCCTTCCCTATTTTCCTCCCCTCTGCTCTGCTCCCACAAGCTCCTCTCCTTTTTTCAATCACTATTTCATTCATGTTCTAAAGACCACAAGTAGAAAACTCATCTCATCTCCCTACTTATTCTGCTGCTGGAGTTCTATCTCCTAACCCTGACCCCTCACTCAGTCCCACCTCTCATCTACTCTTTTTAGCAACAAGGTTATTAACTCTGTCCTTAATCCATGTATTTCAATTTGTTCCTCCATGTCTAAAATGTACCCTCCACCACTTATTTCCAAGTTCTTACATCTTCCCACCTTAGCAAACTTTCACACATTCCTCCTGACCCTGCTATTCTTTACTTTCTTCCCCAGACTTCTGCCTCTTCCATTCCCTTTAGATTGTAAGTAGCAAGTTTTCAGTCATGTAGGGTGCTTTGGGAAAAAGCACTTTCTACAAAGACTCTAAGCTCAAAACAGGGCCCTCCATTTTTCAGTTGTTAATATTGTATTTTTCCCTGTTCTCTCCCCTTGTACAGCGCTACGGAATATGTTGTCGCGTTACAAATAAACGATAATAATAATAATAATAAAAGCTTCTCAACTACAGATGTGAGGCTCACTGGTCTATAATTCCCCGGATTTGCTCTAGATCCCTTCTTAAATATAGGTATCACCTCTGCTTTTCTCCAGTCATCCGGTAGAGACCCTGTAGTGAGTGAGTCTTGAAAAATTAGATATAATGGTTTGGCTATTACAGAACCCAGCTCCCTCAGTACCCTTGGATGTATTCCATCAGGACCTGGAGCTTTATTAACATTTATTTTCTCCAATCTCTTTTGGATTTCTTCCTGCGTTAACCAATTATTTAGTGAAGGTTGTGTAGCCCCATTATGTTGCGGTGTCCCAACCACTGGTACCTCCCTTGTGTATACCATATATACAAAAAGAACCTATTTAGCTCATCTGCCTTTTCCTGGTCACTAATTATCAGATGCCCTGTGTCACATTGTAATGTTCCTATAGCTTCCTTCCTGGCCTTCTTCCCATTAATATATTTAAAAAATATTTTAGGGTTATTTTAAACATATAATAATAATATACATGTGAATCTATTTTCGTTTATGTACTTTATTTTAACAACAGTAATATGAAAGCCTCAAAGGGTGCCAGTGCTTAACACCAATATTACTGATATGATAAAAAGATATTTTGAAATGTAGTATAAGTGAAAGTTAAAATAAAAACACACCGCTATATAAAAAAAAATGATAACTTCTTGCCATGCTTATAGGTAAGACACAGAAAGGTCCAATAGTCTGCAAGACACTAAACATATCTTAGAGCCTTTATTGGTTTCTAAACAATGATTGATATAGAAAAAGGAAGTAGAAATTCATGTCCCTCAAAGGGAACCACCTATCTATAGCCAAGGTTGAGAAGGACCAGAAAATGTCTTGGCTTAGTAATAGAGCTAATTATTGATATACCTGTTTTTCTTTGGAATTATAATATAAGTCTGATTCTGTCGAAAAAAAAATTAAAATTGTGTGAATGAGGAATTTGTTTTATAAAAGTTGAATGTAATCATTATGAAGGGAATTTTGTTTTGTTAAATGTATATGTAAGTGAGCTGGATTATGAATGCATCTAATAGTGGAGAATTAGTAATGTATTAAAACATGTGTTATATAGAAAAGTTCAGTTTACTTACATCGATATTTGCACAAAAGTAAAATCCAGCTGTTCGCACGCACAGGACGCTTACATAGGCCAGGTACACAGGAAATACAGCAGGGTACATATTTTGACCTTTCTGGTACAGAGCGCAGGAAGTAACTGTTGCAGTTCTTGTACTGAGCATGCAAGAAGCCACGGAGGTGAAGAATGATACAGTGTATTAGCCTGATTCTGAATTGTAATAATATGCTAATTCAGGTGGGATTTTCTAGGGGTGTACACCATCAAATGCAAATGCTAAAACACATAGGAACTTTTGCTAACTTCAAGGTAAGCTAATTAAGATTTATTTTGGGATATTTTCATGCAAGAATACACTACTAATTCTCTTCTATCAGATGCATTCATAATCCATCTCACTTACATATCCATTTAAGCACCATTTTGCTAACAATTTAGCAACATTCTAATAACAATCTCCTTGTATGGAGATCAAAAGTTACTTTGTTATTTAATGTTGCATTTTTGGAGTTAGATTCTTTGCCTGATACACTACAATTGACATCCACAGAATTGCTGTAATTGCAATTTTAAATGCAATTTTAATTGTATAGTCACTCAGACCAAGGATCATAACTGTTTCTTTGGTACTGCACTTTGGTGCATTCTGTCTTTTGTATGCTAGGGATCTAGCAAGTTTGTGGGGCTATATGCCTTCCAGGTAGGGGGTTATCTTTGAGGGACATATGTTTCTACTTTCTACCTATATAAATAATTATCTAGAACCGCATGGTACATAGTTACATAGTAATTGAGGTTGAAATTTTATTTTTAGTCCATCAAGTTCAATATTTTTAGATCTCTTATATAAACTAGTCTATATGACTGGTTCTAACTTTCAGTCATCCTATATTCAATCTTTAGGTGAATCTGCCTAAAACTTTAGTCAAGTTGTTTTGTCTTTTATAGTTACATAGTTACATAGTTACATATTTACATAGTAATTTAGGTTGAAAAGCGACTTTTAGTCAAGTTCAACCTTTTAAGATATCCTCTGATCTACAATATGTGGATTAGTTATTAATTAATTAGTTGCTAATTAATTATTAATCAATTATTTAATTATTTATTTTTTATTTAATTTTTTGAAACTTAGCCAATCGTCTCAAAGGGAAAACATTTTAATTCCTTCCTGACCCCAGATACTGACGATCGGATTTCTCCCTGGATCAATGCTGCCTCTCTAATTATCCATGATAACCCTGAATTCCCTTTTTAATCAGAAATAAATCCAGTCCCCTTTTAAAGTTATCTATTGAATCCGCTGTCACCGCCTCCTCTGGTAGAGAATTCCACAGATTAACCACCCTTACTGTGAAGAACCCTTTTCTTTCTTTAAGGTGGAATCTTTTTACTTCTAATCTCAAGGGATGTCCTCTTGTCAGTTGAAAACCTCTTGGCACAAAAAGATCCCTTGACAAATCTTTATACTGACCCTGGATGCATTTATATAAGGTAATCATATCTCCTCTTAGACACCTTTTTTCTAGAGAAAATAAGTTTAATTTGGTTAGTCTTTCTTCATAACCTAGCCCCTCCATTCCCCTTATTAGTTTTGTTGTCCTCCTCTGTACCTTTTCTAGCTCTAAAATGTCCCTTTTATGAAGTGGTTGTAACCCATATTGCAAATGAGGGCGTACTAGAGATTTGTATAGTGGCAGAATTATATTTGCTTGCCTGGCTTCTATACCCTTCTTAATACATGCTAATATTTTATTTGCCTTTGCAGCTGCTGCTTGGCTTTGAGCACTGTTACCTAGGTGGTTGTCTACAAGCACTCCCAAATTTTATATTTTATTCATATTAAATCCCATCTGCCATTTAGATGCCAATTCCTCAATTTTATGTAAATCCCTTTGGAGGGAAAGCACAACATTATCTGATTTAATTACCTTGCACAACTTTGTGTCATCTGCGAAAATGGAGAACAACTTTCCAGTCTTATGTGTTGGAGAATCTTGTATTAATATTTGGGGTACTTATGTGATGTGTTTTTTTTTTCTTATTCTGTAAATGTATGATTGTGTTCCTTTTCTGTTTATCAAAACCTTATTAAAAATATATATATTTTTAGATCTTCTCTGATCCTTATAAAATTGTGGTTTATTTGTTAATTGTTAATTGATGCAAAGAAAAACAAACAGAAAAACAAGTCAAAATGAGTTTAACATAAAACAATAGATGTAGAGAGATGTAGGAGTTATACAGTTAATACAACAATGTTCATCCATTTGAAGAGAAGGCATTTTTTTAAAAGGCATGTTTTTCTTTGTTTGTCCTTGTACTCTAGGTTTCATATCTGTGCTTTTATTGCAGCTAAAAGCTAATTATCTAGTAAACTAAATACTAATAGTAGTTACATCATCTTTCAACTTCCATTACCTGATTACTCAGACAAGTCATGAAAAGTGAAATGCACAAGATGAAGAGGCTGTGGTGTGGAGTGGATTTAACCAATCTGTAGCCATAGGCCATTTGCAGAATTGACCTATGGAGGAAATGTAGGGTTTTGTTTGAAGGAGAAAAGAATGGGAAGGAGATTACAGTATTGTATAAGAAGTATATGAAGAAGGAAACATGAGATGGCATTGTTGGATAGGCATGGGGAGAGTAGATAAATGGGAGGTAGGTATGAGTGAAAGATATAAGCAATGGGGCGTGTGGCGTGTGGAAGGAATGGGGAGACAGCACTAATTGTGATGGAAATTAAGAAATAAAATGGTGGTACTGAGTCAGCTGGACTGGAGCTGAAGTACCACTGGTTAGACCCAAGAACATCAAAGGGATTTTCCTACCCCTTAGCCGACTGAGAGCATGGTATACCTAGGTATTTCAAGATGATTAATTCCAATATTACAAAATTCAAGAGGAAAGGGCTAGAGGCTGAAGTGTATCTTCTAACTAGATGTTAGATTTATGGAAATGACCATCAGAAATTATACATACAGAAATAAAATTTTTGTTTAATTCTTAAAGAAATGTTATTTGCTGTTTGTGAAATGAGCAGTCAAACTGGGAACTACCAATGTAATATGTTTCCTGAACCACAGGAAAGCATATATGAACCAGACAAACTATTCTAATCATTCTACTTGTGGCTGCAGTACAACACCCAGAGTGCATATAGTCAATAGGGTTTAACATGGGAATTGGACAACACCAACTTGGCAGAGTAGATAAAGTTGTTGGTGCCACAATGAGTAGGTGTCAAATTTATGTACACTAGGTCCCCTAAGCCTTGTGTTCAAACTTTTAAACATATTTTGAAACATTTTATTCAAGCTGTGTTTAAACTATGCTTCTTCTGACATTCTCATCTGCAGGTTAAATTATCTGTCCACTAGGGGCAGATACCATATTACATAATAGTGCTACTCACTTTACATCTGACCCCTTCCCTTTCCGACTAATTTCATACCTTCCTACCTATGTAAACTCTCACTTTCTTCCTACACCTTGCTATTCAATTTCTCCCCAGGATTCTGCCTCTTCCATTCCCTTTAGATTGTAAGTATCCTTCTTTTAGTAACTGACACATCCCCCTTTCAATTGCACAGAAGTAGGCAGATTGCATCAGTAAATGCAAGTCCTGCACAACAGAAATGTAAACACCTCTCTCACACAGACAACCTTAACCAAAGTATCATGGATACCTCTAGGAACCAACAGAGGTATTATAATGTATTTTCTTCTAATTAAAAGCTAGCCATAATTATGCCCTCAGAATTTACACATATTTATGTTTACATTTTACAAAGGTCCTTTAATGATGTTTTTCTAATGATTATATTTGTAAATCATGTTTAAAGGGCTGGTGAAGTGACATATTTTAGTATGTTCTTACGCAGAACTTGACTAAATCATGTGAAAATAGTTTATGTAAAGTTTCAAATATATGAGTACAGCTTATAATTTTCAACCATTTTGTTCAGTTTTAATAGCAACAGTCATTTTTGTGTTTGTTCATAATATGACTGTAACACTGGAAAGAATATTGGATACAGATATCATCTCTATTCAGTTCTATTGAAGGATTAACTGCTGTAAGTATCAAATTAGAAAAGTAAGCCTCAGTATGATATCCTTCCCATTTAGGACTACTAGTCCAAGATGGATTCCCCCAGGATACAAGCCAGCAACATTTAATATTTTCTCTAAAAATGCTTTTATGCTTATGACAGCTGCTAATGCCTTTTGATTGTTACAGTATATACTTAAAAAAATATTTGACAAAATAACAGTGACTCTTTAAATAAATATTTATCCCAATTGCTTATTATGCAAGCATATTGGCTTACACTTACAAAACCAGAATTGTATAAATTACTCAGAAGGGTCCTATGGGGACCGTCAACAGTCCAGGATTTAAGTATTTATCTTCTTATGTATTCATTTATCTCTGAGTAAACCCAAGCCAGTTACATTTGAGTAATGTATCCATTTAAAGCAGAGAGATACTGAAATCCTGGCCTTTTGGCGATGCAAGCTCTTGTGTTACGTGTCCCTCTGTCAGTGAAAGAGTTAATAAGTTATTGCCCTGATTTCAGCCTTGCCAAGCCCACTAAGGGAATGTGCAAAAACAAAATGTTTAATAATGTGAGCGTATTGTACAAAGTTCACATCACACTTTGCAGCTGCCCAGACACACCTATATCCAGTGCAATTTACTACACCCACATTTTTTAGACAATTATTATAAATGCCCTTTAATTTCCTGAACCCCATTAGAGTTCAATTGTTAAAAAACAACAACATATTTTTGGCTTAAGTTTACAAGTTTCAACAACCTCCACATATGACAATTTTTACCTTTGGCTTTAACACACAAAACTGCACAAAATGTTTAAGGGCCCATACATATTTTTGACATGAAGTTTCTTAGAAGTAAGTGAAGTGTACATTGTAGGGTTCCGAGTTTTTAATATTAAAATACATTACCTAAGTAATTATCTGCCTATTTAAATATAATTGTATTAACAATTACTTAAAAGCTCTGTTTTTACACACTAAAACCTTCCATTCAGTCTGTGCAATGATCCGCCCCCTGCAGCTCATACACAAAGAATCTCTGTAGTCCTAGATGTACTAGCCAATCACAGGCTGTATCTCAGCAGGATTTTAGCAATAGTTGCTGATACCCATTATTTCATTTTCTGGTGCATTGAGTACTATAGACAATTTTTATGCAAGAGCTACAAGAGGCCGAGCTTTGTAGGGAAGGTTTCAATGAGTAAAAACAGAGTTTTAAGAACTTGTTAACAACAATTATGTCTAAATATGCAAATAAACAGATTTATCTCAATCCCTTCCAAAAGGATTTGCATCAATTATAGAAATGGGCTACGAAATGGCAGATGGGATTTAATACAAATAAATGTAAAGTTATGCATTTGAGAAGAAAAAATAGCCATGCAATTTATAATCTTAATGAAGCAAATCTAGGGGTGTCGGATATTGAAAGGGATTTGGGAGTGCTTGTGGATAACCGCCTAGGTAGCAGTGCTCAAAGCCAAGCAGCAGCTGCAAAGGCAAATCAAATATTAGCATGTATTAAAAAGAGTATAGAAGTAAGAGAAGCAAATATAATTCTACCACTATACAAATCTCTAGTACGCCCTCATTTGGAATATGGAGTACTATTTTGGACACCACTCCATAAAAAGTCAACAAAACTAATAAGGGGTATGGAGGGGCTAAGTTATGAAGAAAGACTAGCCAAATTAAACTTATTTTCTCTAGAAAAAAAGAGGATATATGAAGATAAAGATTTGTCAAGGGAGCTTTTTGTGTTAAGAGATTTTCAACTGACAGGAAGGGTGTCCCGTATATATATGACGTGCGGCAAATGTGCGCCTTCAAAAGCGCATAAGGTGCATAAAAAACCCAGAAGCACACAAATGCGTGCGCCCACCCAACAGATGCGCTCGCGCCAGGGAGCGATAGAGACTGTGAAGCTGTCTCCGATACAGAAGCTGTTGTACAGTTGCTCTTACCAAGAGTGAGGGTGTCGAATGGAGAGGTAAGGGGAGAGGAGCAGAGGGGGGAATGAGAGTTACAGGGTGAGAGAAGAGAGAGTAGGGTGAGAGAGAGAGAAGAGGGAATGATTGTGAGATACAGAGAGAGAGAGAGTGGGGTGAGAGAAGAGGGAATGAATGGGAGATACAGCGAGAGGAGGGTTATAAGAAGAAGATAGAGACAGAAGCAGTGACACAGCCAGGACAGCTGCTTCTGGATCTGTGGCAGCTCTCAAATAACGGCGGGGAATTTTCGGCGCCATTACGCCGACGTGCAATTCACGAGCACCAAATACACGAGGGGGGGGGCAACAGGAAGACATCCTTTGAGGTTAGTAAAAAGTAAAAAGATTCCACCTAAAAGAAAGAAAAGGGTTCTTCACAGTAAGGCTGGTTAAACTGTGGCATTCTCTACCAAAGGAGGATGTAGAAGCGGATTTGATAGATAACTTTAAAAAGGGATTGTATATATTTTGAAAAAATGGATTCAGTGCTATCCTGGATAATTAGAGAAGGAGTACTGATCTAGGGAGGAATCAGATTGCCAGTATCTGGGGTCAGGAAGGAATTTCCCTGGGGGTTTTTCTATTTGCCTTCCTCTGGATGAATTAACAATTAACAAATAATCTGCATATTGCAGATCATAGGAGATCTAAAAAGGTTGAACTTGATGGACTAAAAGTTTTTTTTCAACCTCAATCACTATGTAACCATGTAGCATCATCAATATCAGAAACATTCTCCAGTGTTTGACTGAATCTCCAGTAGACCTCAATGTGCCCAGTTTATCTCCTCTGTCAACACCTGTATGTCTGACATGTAACACAATCACTGATTCCATTGCATGTTCCTGCTCCAAATATATCAGCAATATACAGAGTATCCGAATTCTGGAACATATATAGTTTGTTTTATTGTACTAATTTATTCTCCCCTTCCTCTCTTATTTCATGCTTCTCTCTTCTTTTCTTCTTCCCCATGTTTTTCATACCATTATCCTTATTTCTACTCCTTCTCCCTACCTTTCCCCCTCATTAATTTCTCTTTCCATCATTGTACCTCTCTCTTCTCCACTCCAATTCCAACAGTCATATTCTGTCTCTCTCCTTATCCCCCCATCTCTCTCCTCATCATCTCTCCTCCCCACCCTCTTTCTTTCTCTTCCGATTTATATCTTTTTTTCATCTTTTCATTCCTCACATCCCTTCTCCTACTCCAACACATTCTATCTCATTTTCCATTCCTCATCCCTCTCTCATCCATATTGAAGGAAATGAGAGAGAATCGAGAGAGGTAAAGCCAATAGCATAAAATGAGACAATATTAGAGACAGGGATAGCAAATTAAATAAGAACAAAAGTCAATTAAAAATATCTAGATGTTAGGCAAGAACATGCACCACACACAAATGGAAAATATGCTAGATGTTTACTAGTACAAAGAGAGAGAGAGAGAGAAGAGAAAAATGAAGGTGTTGAGATGGAGGTCAAAAGTGTTTAGCACCAGTTCCCTACATCCACATGCTCCACCACTGAAGGAGAAAAAAATATATAAGCATGTTTTGTGGATCAACATTTATTCCAAAACTATATGTTGGCTTTATTTATATATAAATATTTTTATTTTGGAATGGCCTAATATCTGTATATGTATATTAAGAAAAGTATGGCCTAGGGGCAATTTCACAACTACACTCAAAGGGCATGCATTCTTCAACAGTTGGCTCCATGCCATTGTGTTGGATATATTAATAACTCTGGCAAGATATAGTGTGCAGTTTTGTGTTGAGCACAAGAATGAAAACTATTGTACTTGTTAGAGTGAAATTGACAAATTAGAGGAAAACTGCTATGCAATGTTTATAAAAGGAAAACAAATCCCAAGGGTAGTTTGGGCTACACTGTGCCTTTTTTCACCAACTTTGGTATCATGGCATAGTTTATCTATAGTTTTGGTATCCTAGTACCCATTAGTATGCTCTACACTGATTGGAGGAGTAAAATGATTTATTATGAGGGGAGAGACCTTTTAGAAAATCCTACATAATCTCTTTTTTCAATATATAAAGCCCTTAACAACAATGCAGTCCATTTTATTTCTGTCCTTGTCTTAAAATATTTCTTTATCTGTCCCCTCTGCTCATAACCTGCTTCTCCCTTCCATTCTTGTAACCTCCCCTCACTTACTTCTATATGACTATTTTTGAGCTGTACCTGCTGTGTACGCCCTCTGGATCACTACCTTGTCATGGTGAAGGGGCTTGTTTACCTCAATGAGGCTGTGAGCTATACCATGTAGGGTCACACAAGATGGGCAGGTCATACCACAGAGGTCAGACAAATTGCAGCCCACTGGATATGGAACTGATAACCCACTCCAGTATCTTTGTCAACAAAATCTTATGGATAAGCATAATCCGAGACATAACAATAGTGCCTGGCAGCTCATATGGTCCGTGAGAAACAGACATGACTGAACTACTAAACAACAACACCCTACTCTGTGGAACCTTGCCTTACTTATTTGAACTATATTCATATTTTCATAAAGTTTAAATGATCACTAAAACATAGCTTTTCAATTAAGCTTACACCATTACATGTACAAACCACTACTGTTTCCAGTTGTCTCCAAAGCCATGTGCAGTGGATAGACAACACAGCTGTCCATCATGCACCTCTCCATGCATTTATCCACACCATTCACAGGGTATTTATCTGCTTTTGTGTGTGAGTCGAGTCACATCTAATAGCCCTAGATGCATAGTGCAACAATCTGCTATGGAGCATCATGTTGCTAGAGCTAAGTGCGTCATACCAGGGAGACAGAATTAAGGGCACCTGAGTTTGATAAGCTTGAAAATTAATCATGGCACCAACAGTGCAGCTATAACATGGCAATAGATCTATCCAGGCCTGCAATAACATATAACTTATAGTATCTAAGATAGAATTACATTTATACCATTTATGATAACAAAGGGGGGCTTAAGGCCTAGGGGACCCTGGTTCTGGATCTTTCTCATGAGTCCGGAGACTGGAAATGAGATAAAAACAAAAAAAGCTGATTTATTGCTATGCAGAGTGTTTGCATTCCATTGCAATGGACCATGTTAGGTTCTTATTGTTAAATGCGTAACATTAGTTGATGCAAATCATGTATCTCTTGCTCTTTTCTTTAGGCACTTGCAGCCTTTAGCTTTTTCTCTTTTTGTTATGTAATAGTAGTTGTTTTTCCTTTTCTTTTTTTTTTTCTCTCTATCTCTTTGTTTTTTTTTTGTTTTTTGTTTTTTTTCCTAGTTGATACATTTTTTATTTCTCTTCTCTTTATTCTTCATATCTTAGGTTTTTCTCCTCTGTTGTTGTAGTTATATTTATAATTGAAAATGTGAAAAGAAAAGTCATAGTCAGAAAATAAGTGTGAAATGTTTTATTGGAGAAGACAGTGTAACATATCTGACGTTGTTTATTTTTTCTATTACTTGTGCAATGCAACACTGTATTACCCTATGCCTTTAATAAAAATAATAAAAAAAAGCTCTATTTTGGTCTCTTCACTCCAAATTACAGTGTGCCAGAAGCTGTGGGGCGTGTCAAGGTGTTGTCGAGCAAATTGTAACTGGGCTTTTTTGTGGCATTCGTGCAGTAAATGCTTCTTTCTGGCATCTCGACCATGCATCTAATTTTTGTTCAAGTACCGTCGTATTGTGCTCCTTGAAACAACCACACTGTCTTTTTTCCAGAGCAGCCTGTATTTCTCCTGAGGTTACCTGTGGATTTTTCTTACCTTGTTATGTAGGTCTTTTGACAGTTCTTTTCTGCTCCCCATGGCTCAGTATATAGCCTGTACAGTGCATCCACATGTGAGCTAACAAACTAATTGACTATTTATACACAGACACTAATTGCAATTTTAAAGGCCACAGGTGTGGGAAATTAACCTTGAATTGCCATTTTAACATGTGTGTGTCACCTTGTGTGTCTATAACAAGACCAAACATTCAAGGGTATGTAAAGTTTTAATCAGGGCAATTTGGGTGATTTCTGTTATTATTATGATTTAAAAAGGATTCAAACAACTATGTGATAATACATGGCTTCATATGATCACTATCTTTCAATAAAAGACATAGTCATATTTTCAAAATAAATGCAAAAATTTCACAATTTCTGCCAGGGTATGCAAACTTTTGAGCACAACTGTATATTTTAATTTTGGAATGGCCTACTATGTGAACATGTATATTAAGCAAATGTTGGGCTAGGGGTCCATTTCACAACTTCACTCTAAGGGCAGGCATTCCCTGCCTCCAAGACAATGTGTTGAATATATTATTATCGCTGGTAAGCTCAAGAGCTCAAGAATAGAATGTATTGTACTCGTTAGAGGGAAATTGACAAGTTAGAACTAAACTGCTTTGCAAGGTTTATTAAAGGAAAAATGCCACAGTGAAATTTGGGCTACATTGTGCCATTTGTCACCAATTTTGTTATTATGGCACAGTCGGTCTATAGTTCTGGTATCCTGGTATGCATAAAATATGCTCTACTGTGACAGGAGGAGTAAAATGATTCATTATGATGTGGGAGAGGGGTTCTACAGAATCCTAGATAGTCTCTTTTCTTCAAGTTAGAGTGACTAACATATCTGTATTTGGCTTCAAAAATGTATATAACTGACCCTCTGCTGTGTTCATAACCTGCCTCTCCCTTCCATTCTTGTAACCTACCCTCACTTCCATCTATATGACTTGTCTAGAAAATATTCCTCTAACTGCCCACTCTCTTCTCATAACTTGCTTCTCAACTTCCATTCTCTCCTCATTTCCATCTACACTACTTTTATTGAGCTGTACCTACTCTGTACCCCTCTGGATCACTATCTTGCAATGGAGAAAGGGCTTGTGTACTTAAATGAAGCTGTGAGCTATACCATGTAGGGACACACAAGTTGGACAGGTCACAACAGAGAGGTAAGACATAGTTACATACTAATTAAGGTTGAAAAAAATACTTTAGTCCATCAAGTTCAACCTTTTTACATCTCCTCTGATCTGCAATATGCTGATTAGTTGCTGATTGATCCAGAGGAAGGCAAAAGAAAAAAAACCTGGTTGCAACATTGCCAATTGTCTCAAAAGGGAAAAAAATGAAATTCCGCACTGATACTGGCGATCGGACTCCTCCCTGGATCAATACTCCCTCTCTAATAACCCAGGATAACCCTGAATACCCTTTTTACTCAAAAATATATACAACCCCTTTTTAAAGTTAACTATGAAATCTGCTTTCAACACCTCCTTTGGTAGAAAATTTCACAGATTAACAACCCCTACTGTTAAGAACCCTTTTCTTTCTTTAAGGTAGAATCCTTTTACTTCTAAGCTCAAAAGGAAGGAAGCGGCACAGAGGGAGAGGGGGGGTGGGGGAAGAGACACAGAGGGAGAGGGGGAAAGAGACACCGAGGGAGAGGGGGGGGGGGAGAGACACAGGGGGGAAAAAGACACGGGGAGAGGGGGAAAGAGACATGGGGGGAATGAGACAAAGGGGGGGAGGGGGAAAGAGAGACGGAGGGGGGAAAGAGACACAGGGAGAGGGGGAAAGAGACATGGGGAAAGAGACAAAGGGGGGGAGAGACACAGGGGAGGTGGAAAGAGACACGAAAGGGAGAGGTGGGGAAGAGACACAGAGGAGGGAGAGGAGGGGGGGAAGAGACACAGGGAGGGAGAGGTGGGTGAAGAGCCACAGGGGAGGGAGAGGAGGGGGAAGAGACACAAGGGAGTGAGAGGAGGGGTAAGGTACACAGGGGAGGGACAGGAGGGGGGAAGATACACAGGGGAGGAAAATGGGGGGGAAGAGACATGAGGAAGGAGGAGAACAGACACAGGGGGGGGAGTAGAGGTGGGAAATAGACACAGGGCAGGGGTAACAGACACAGGGGAGGGAGAGGGGGGAAAGAGACACAGGAGGGAAAGAGACACAGGGGAGGGGGTTAGAGTCCCGGGAGGGAGAGGGAGGTAAAAACACAGGGGGAGAAGGAGATACAAGGGAGGGAGAGGAGGGGGAAAGGAAGGTGCTCAGAGCGAGGCCAGTAAAGTAGAGGGGGAGAGGCTCCCATTGTGTGGCAAACAGCATTGCCAGGCTTCACTTTTTATTGCCGTCATTTTTGACGGGCAAGTCACTAGTTTATTCATATTAAATATCATCTGCCATTTAGCCGCCCATTTCTCTAATTTCATGGCCCATTGAAGAAGGAACTGGCAATCCACTCCATTATGTTTGATAACCTTATGGCTAAGCACAACCAGAGGCATAACGATTGTGTCTAGAGTGCAGCGGTCTATGGGGCCACAGAAAGTCAGACATGACTGAGGAACTAAACAACAATAGCATACTCTTGCCTTACTCAGTTGGACTATCTTCATATTTTCGTAGGTTCAAATGATCACTAAAAACACAGCTTTTAATGAAGCTTATCACCTACACCCTTAAAATGTAAAACATTTTGTGTGGGAGTCGTGTCACATCTCATAGCCCTTTGTGCACAGTGCAACAACCCACAATGGAGCCCTATGTATGCATCATTCCTGGGAGTCGGAACCGAGGGCACCTGAGATTGACAAGCTTGAGCGTTAATCATGGCACCAATGGTGCAGCGATAACATGGCATTAGTTCTATCCAGCCTTGCAAGAAAATATGTGCTATGAGATTCAGTTTGTGAACTTCTTCTGCTGGGTTTGACCTTGGACCATGCCTTCAGCCATGACTTTCTGAAACAACCCCAACTTTGATTATTGTTGTCAACCCCTGAGAAATATTGGATAAAGATCACACCACTGATAATCAGACCTGGATCCTAGTGCAAGCTCTGGTCAGTAATATGTACATCAGTCACACGCACACTCACAGTCACACTAGAACCTAATCTATCAGGAGTCATACATTCCATTGCAGCAGTTTGTCTTATGACACTTTATTTTTTTTTCTAGCAAAAAAACTTGGCACTTCCTAAATAAAGAATAACAATATATCCAAGACTTGTCCAACATGAAAACAAGATACAGTAGTAGGATAACTGACAGGCTGGAGTCCGCCCTTCAAAACCTGTCATGTCCGTGAGTCTAAACGATTCTCTATAAAACTGATTCAGTATTTGGGAGTGTAATAAATTCCACCTTACCCTCAATATCTTTATTTCTACAGTGTTCCCTAGGGTCACGGTAATGTGGCTTTAATGTAGAAATCAAAGGACTACTGTGGTCATAAATGTTAAATATTCTCTTTTAAATACCTACACTTCAAAGTAAACTCCATGTTTATACATAGTCATGTGAGTGGACCATAAATATGGCTGAGCACCATAGAATTGATGCCTTTAAATTGTGGAATTGGAGAAAACTGCTTAGAATCCCTTGGGCTGCAAGAAGGTCCAATCAATCCATACTACAGGAAATCAAACCAAACTTTTCACGGGAAGGTTTGATCATGAGGCTAAAGCTCAAATATTTTGGCAATATCTTGAGAAGATAGGATTCCCTAGAGACGAGTGATGTTGGGAAAGATTGAAGGCACAACAAAGGGGGAAGGCTGAGGGAAAGATATGTAAGTAATTGAAGCAATGAACATGAGCTTCAGGGAGCTCAGAGTGGCAGTGGCTGACAGATGTGCATGCATGCTACCGTCCTTGGGTGTGACAGAGAATCAGACAAGAGAATTCTGCAGTCAAGAATAACTGCAAGTTTTGAGCTGGGTGTCTGCAGTATTTCAACACAGAGTGCAATGATCTATACACCAGATACAGACAGTTTCTTTTTGTTTGTGGTGGGCTTGTAATGCCACCTATGGGTAAATAATTTGTTATTACACTTGCAGAAAGTATGTGATGAACAGTTCAATTCTACGGAATGAATTTAAAGGGCCTCTCCCTGTAGTTGTCATACTATATGTTTTTTTTTATTTTTATATATATAACTGATTAGGAATAAAATCAATATTTTCCATCAATAGTTTTTATTGGTCACTTCAAACATTAAACAACAATATATCAGTAAGCCATGACTCACAGGTCAGGAATTAACCTTCTACAACCATTTTTATAAACATATGTAACCTGACTCAGCAATCAACGTGACCACTCCTCCCTCCTTTTCCGTTTTCTGGTAATACAACACTAACCATAATTGGGTATAACTTTTTTTTTTTTTCTTCTCTGTAACTTTTCATATATCGACTCAGTAATCCATAGCTCGCAGGCTAGGCTTAATGGGGCCTATTACATTTAGCAATATGATCCTTAATCCCCAAATGCCCCTTCTAGTGTTCTTTGTATTTACCCTACCTGCGACATTCCATATAGCATTTAACTTAAATAAATCCTACCCACGCCAACTAAACTAACCAAATGTGAAATCCTAAAATAAAACAAAAAACAGAAAAACAATCTCTAATAGGGATTTTTGTCTTTATTTATACTCATACTCGGGTTTAAGCCTGGTTTTCTAAGCCTATAGCCCTTCCCTTCTTACTACCCTTGAAAAATGACCTTCCTAGGTACAAGGTATCTATTCTTGATCCCAAAAACCTAATTCAACATATCAATCCCCCATATCCTTTATTCATTCTTACACACCTAAACTTGAACAAAACTCAAAACTGTAGTGTCACCTGTATTTTCTCATACAATATAAAAAAAAAAGTATTATAATTTCTATTCGTTTTACCTTATTGAACTTCATGGCTCCTCGCCGGTCTCTCCAGCGCCTCTCACGTTTCCTCCTCCTCCTAGTTTTTCCCTTTCTTTTTTTTCCCTTTTGTTTTCCTTCTCTCTGTCTCCTTACCCACCTGTGTTCCCCCCTTGCTAGCCCACATATGCTAACCATGGCTCCCATATGTCTCTGTATTTCTGGACCGAATCTGCTAAAATATGTGTCAGGTGCTCGTTTACTGCTAGATAGTTTATTTTGTTTTTTATAGCCTGAAGCTCAAGTGTATCCGTTTTCCAATGTTTAGCGATATGTGACTTGGTAGCCATGTACATGAATTGTAGTAGCCTATTTTGTGTTGGGGATAGCCGTGGGTCTGGGATTCCCAATAAACATGAATCTAACGAGCTACCTCCTGGGGTTTTGAGAATGTCAACCGCAAGATCTGTCACAGCTGTCCATATCTGAGCTACTTTAGGGCATTCCAACCACATGTGTATGAAAGAGCCTGGAGTCTGACAGCCCCTTGTACAATATATCCCCCCTGATTTGTTCCACTTCGCCATTCTTACAGGGGTTAGGTAAGTTCTGTGGAGGACCTTAATGGCAGTTTCTAGAAGTGTGTGGTTTAGTGAACCTTTATAAATATTTTTCCAAACTTTCTCCCATTTCTCTGTTTCCCAGTGTTCTCCTATGTCCCTCTCCCATTCCTCTATGTATTTATCCCTTACCCCTTCTGTAGGTATATTATAAATTTCGTATATACCCCCTATGATTCCTTTAGTCAGGGGAACTTTTTGACATATTCCCAAAAGCCATGTTTTTTTAGGGGAACCTTGCATTCTACCTATAGTATTAACCAAATGTCTGATTTTGCAGAAATTAAAATGTTAAACAATAGGGATATTATGATGATCTCTCAAGTATTCGTATGTTATTGGAATGTCCGTTCCTAGCCAAGCTCCTAGCCTATCTAGCCCCCTAGATTTCCACCACCATTTTGCCTCTGAGCTGATCCCTGTTGGAGACTGTGGGTGCCCAAATACCGAGAGCATCGGGGATGGGTGTCTAAAAAGGTTTGTGTGTTTCAGGGCCCATTTCCATCCTTGTAACGTATTGGCAATAACCGGGTGTTTAATCTTTCCCGCACCCTCCGGCACCCCATCCAACCAGACCAGGGTGTCCCAGGTGTAAGGGTTTAGCCACTGGTCTTCTAGCGTTTTCCATAGCGGTTGGTGAACCCCTGAATGAATTAAGGGAATAAACGATAATTGCGCTGCTCTATAGTATTTCTTCAGGTCTGGAAATGATAGTCCACCCCTATCCTTGTGCTTGTACATTATCTCCTTTTTGATTCTGGGGGGTTTGCCCTTCCATGTAAATTGAGATACTTTCCTTTAAAACCCTTTCAAGTCTACCTGATTGACGGGGATTGGCAGGGTCCTAAACAGATACAACAGCTTCGGTAGAATTGTCATCTTAAAGGAGTTAATCCTTCCCAGCCATGAAATAGGGTAGCTAGACCATTTATGCATATCTTCACTAAGTCTTTTATAAAGCGGGGGATAGTTAGACCTATATAAGGAATTTGTATGCGGCGTGATTTTTATCCCTAGATACTGAATGTAGTCCTTGGCCCATTGGAATTTGAACTTGTCTGATATTAATTCTTTTGTGTGAGAATCCAGATTTATAGCCAATGCATCTGTTTTCCCGATGTTAATGAGGAGCCCTGATTTGCGACCAAACTCTGAGAGGGTGTCCATCAAGGTAGTAATGGAATGTTCAGGTTCTGTTATTGTGCACAACATATCGTCTGCAAACAGGTTAAGTTTAAAGTGTTGTTGCCCTATTACCAGACCCTTGATCCCTGAGTTCATCCTAATTTCCTGTGCTAATGGTTCTATTGCGATGGCAAAGAGTAAGGGGGACAGGAGGCACCCCTGTCTCGTACCCCTTCCAATTTTGATGGCCTGATTCAGTGTGCCCGAGAGCTTCAGATGCGCTTCCGGGTTTCTATAATATGTATTAATTAAGTTTAGGAATCCTCCTGTAAAACCAAATTTCTTTAAGACCTCCCCAAGGTATGGCCACTCCAAAGAATCAAAGGCCTTCTCAATGTCTAACGCCAATAGGCATGCCGGGATCTTGTTATTATTGGCATGGTGGATTAAATTAATTACTTTTCTAATGTTATCTCGAGCTTGTCTATGGGGGACAAACCCTACCTGGTCTTTGTGGATAATACGTGGAAGAAATTTTGAGACTCTGTCCGCCATAATCTTAGCCAAGAGTTTAATATCCCCGTTCAGCAATGAAATGGGCCTGTAGTTCTTAACCTCTGTGTTGTCCTTCCCTTCCTTAGGAAAAAGAGTTATTTCAGCCAGATTCATTTCAGGGGGAATTGACTGCCCCTCTAAGATATGGTTATACAACTTGGCTAATCTGGGTGCCAACTGATCCTTGAAGATCTTATAATACATGTTGGAGAACCCATCTGGACCCGGGGCTTTACCACTCTTCAATGCTTGTATTCCTTTCCTAACTTCTTCGAGTGAAATTTTGGTGTTTAGCGCTTCTATCTCAGTTTCCTCCAGTCTTGGTAAATCGTACCTGTCTAGCCATGATCTTATGCTACCTTCTGTTTCCTTACCGGCCGCCGAGTAGAGGTTCTGATAAAAGTGGAAAAACATTTCCTGTATCCTAGTGGGATTAGCCGTTCTTACACTGCCCCCTACTTTTATACAATGAATTCTTGATTGCATATGTTTTGATCTTAACTTTCTCGCCAGCATCCTATCAGGTTTATTTGCTTGGAGGAAGAATTTATGATGGGTTCTCCTAAGCAATTTTTCTGCCCTTTCTGAGTAAATCTTATCCAATTCTACACTCACTCTTTCAATTTCCCGCCTAGTCTGCCTGTTAGGTTTTTGTTGGTTACCCTTTTCAAGGATGCCTAGCTCTTCCGTAAGTTTCTGTTCTTGAGCTTTCTGTTCTTTCCTAAACTTGGCCGCTTCCTTTATACACATGCCCCTGACGTATGCCTTATGAGCCACCCAGACCCAGCCAATCCCCATCTCCGGTGTTTCATTAGACTCAAAGAAAAATTCTAATTCTTGGGTTATTCTGTCCTTAACTGATGGAATCGTCAATACTCTTTCGTTCAGTCTCCACTTGTATGGAGGTTTAGTTGTGGGGCCTAGATTTATGGTCGCCTTAACCAGGCTATGGTCTGACCAAGCACAGGGTACTATTTCCACCCCCCTAGCCTCCTTTAACAGTACTGAGTCCATTAGTATGTAATCTATTCTGGAGTATACTTTGAGGGGGTATGAGTAGAAGGTGAATTCTCTAGTCCCTAGGTGACATTCCCTCCATAGATCCACTACTCCTAGTTCCCCTAACAGTAATTGAATTATTTTCAATTTTTTAGAGAATTTGCCTCCTAAGTCTTTACCCGTTCTATCGTTTTTCACGTCTAACGTCAGATTGAAGTCTCCCCCCAGGATGATCTTACCCTCCCTCACTTTCGCTAGGTGTCTCAGCGCTCTGATTAAATGATTGTGTGGAGAGTTAGTAGGGGCATATATGGTGGCTAAGGTAACCGGGAGGTCTAGGACGGTCCCTGTCAGAAACAGGTAATATCCCTGCTTATCTGCTATTTTTTTGTCTAGTATGAACGGGAAATTTTTGTGTAACAGAATCGCTGCCCCTTCCTTCTTAGAGTTACTACATGTAGTGTGAAATATGGGGAAGTTTTTGTCCATAAAGGACGGGACCTGGCGGCGTTTAAAGTGTGTTTCTTGGATAAATATTACCGCCGGGTTATGGGCTTTGTAAGATTGGAACGCTTTGCTTCTTTTGGAGGGGGTGTTAAAGCCTCTAACGTTATGTGTGATGCAGACGTATTCTGACTCAGCCATAGGTATTATAGTCGTGTGTTACTATTGTCAGTAGCGACTCACCATTTGTGGAGACAGAGGATTTGGATTCCGCAAGAGAGGTCCGTGAGAGCCGGCGAGTTGCCAGTGCATCCGTTTCTTTACCAGCCTGAGCAAGAGAAATACAGTAAAAACACATTAACAACAGAACTTGAAAAACTAAACCCTTTTGGGCCCTGCTCCCCCCACCCTCCCCCCTCCTCCTCACATAACTAACCATCTTGCACCTTCGTGCCTAGGGAGTGGAGATCCCTGAACCCACTAAAGATCCCTAGTGTGAGGAACTTCCTGATAGTAGACAACTATACTACTCAGTTTTATCTACTAAAAAAAAAACCTTCCCCCAATAAACTATGGGCGGCAAACAAGCAATATAAGCTTCCGCTTTGATTATCCTAACTTCGATCCTCGTTCTTGATACGCTTTGTTGCTAAGCAAAACCCCAGCTTCCACCCGACCAATACTCTGACTCATCCTAAACAGTAAAGTGAGACTCTACATTATTGACCATAAGTACGGCCTTTAGTCCTTGCTACTATTAAATAGATTATCAGTCCATTATATCATTACATGGTGGCTCCCCTTCCTCGGTACCACTACCCTGATCTCGTTGCTCCAGTCTGTTGTTGTGTCTTTGTTTTTTCTTGACGGAGACTTCGGACCATTCTCTGGAAGGCCTCTCTCTGGGTCTGGATAGCTGACCCAACAGGTTAGTACCTTCTGGTACCAGCTGTAAATGCACCAGTTTTTTTTTAAGGCTTGCCAGGGAAAAAGCTCTATGTGATTGCTCCCTCCATTCAAATTGGATGCTAAATGGAAATCCCCATCTATACTGGATTTTGTTCGCAGTTAAGATTTCCAGAGCTGGTTTCATCTCTCTCCTTTTTGCTAAGATTGCTGGGGCAAGATCTGCAAACAGTTGTAAAGAAGAACGGTCCAACTATCTTGGGCAACCTTCTTGCCTTAGCCATTAGCAAGTCTCTGGAACTTTGTCTCACAAAGCGCACAACAATGTATTTTGGTTTTTCTGTGTTGCTAGGGCCACCCAGAGCCCTATGGGCCCTTTCTGTCAGCAGTTCCTCCTTTTGATGGCCGGGAATGATGGTAAAGAATACTGCTTCAAGGTACGCCATGATGTCTCCCCCTTTTGTCGGGACGCCTCTCAGACGGACGTTGTGTCTTCGGGATCTATTCTCTAGATCCTCTATCTTGCTTTCCAGAGCCTCAATGCGGGAAGTATTAGCACTTATTTCCAGCTTATCTTCCTCCTGAGTGGATATGATTTGGTCAGTTGTTCGTTCCAGCTCATGGGTTCTCTGTCCCACCGCACAGATCTCATCTCTCACCTCCTTTAGGGCCAACGCCAGCTGGGTTTTCAGCAACACTTCGAATTTGGCCATTGCCGACACCGAGAAGTCCACATCTGTGATTGTATTTGGCCGATCTCCCTCAGCTTCCGACATCTCCAACCGTTCTGGGGAGCTCTCCTCTGCTTTGTTTTTCGGTGTGGTTGCTAATGGGAAATGATCGGATATGCCCCTGGAGGTTATGCTTTTCTTCCCTTTCTTCATCATCGGTCCTGCTTCTGCTCCAGGCCCACAGGTCACCGGGGGTTCGTTTTGGTTATAGAGGGTCTCCCTGGTGTTGGCTATTTTAACTTGTGCGGGCTGCTAGGACACCGCCCCTGGCATGGGGTCTGTGACTATTATGTGCGCTGCGGCTGTTCAGGCTAGGGTACTGGGGTATTCCTTGTCGCTCATGAATAGAATCTCCTTATTTTAGCTTACTCTGCTTGTCGCCTCCCCATTGCCTCTAGCTCCAGGATCCCTTCCGCACATACCTTCTATATGAAGCATGCATGCCCATTTTCTTCAGTCATCCCCTGCCAGGCGTCTTGAATTTTTCAACTACTAGATGTCACTGTCACTTCAGAATTGCCCTTAAGCGCTGTGACAACCTCGCGCCAATGGCCAATATATACTGGGTAACTGATGCCGCACAAATGGGGTGGGGGTCTGCGTTCCCAGGCTACTTTCACTCCTGATGCTGTGTCTTTCCAGGTGTATGTACATGGATATCAGCAAATAGTGGTCTGTGCCACTGCGAGAAGAATTGGCGTAGAAGCCTTCTCACTGCTATTCTGGTCAGATATATGCTACCAGAGGCAGTCTGTATGTGAAGGAGCAATAAAGATGGCCGTGCACCAGTATTGTGCTTAATAAAGAAATGCAGAGTCACTTACATGAGCTGGATCAGGGAGAGGGTCACGCTGTGCCAGGCTTGTAGGGCAGATCCTATCCTGAGCAGCCTGACCTTAGTTCAGCAGCCTCAGTGGCTCTTGGTGTTTCACTCCTTAGCAGTGTGGGATGTTGAAGGGAGATACAGGGCTGGCCAAGGCCCCTCCACCAGGCCCAGATTGCAAAATGGCGGCCTCCCGTTTCGCGGGCTCTTTCCCCCTCTCTCCTGCTGCCTTATCAGCCCTCTCAGGCCTCTCTGTCCGGTCCAGTCACCTGGGATCGCCCCCCGGGGAGCCCCTGGCCCTCTCTTGGGGCACTCACCCTGTCTGGGCCTCCCGCAGAGCTGCAGCCTTGTGTGCCGTCAAGATTGCCACCTCCCAGCTCTGGGATCCCTCCAGGTCACGGCTGTACAGCTCCTGATGCCCGACCCGGCGGGGCCCGGACGGTACCCCCGGTCCACGGGTCTTTGAGTCCTCCGGTAGAGGAGCCCTGATTGGGCCTCAGCCCTTTTGTGCCCTGCCGGAGCGCGGCCGCTCTATCTATACCGGCTGGCTTTCAAGGTGCCAAAATCAATATTTTAAGAAAATAAATGCATATAGCTTTAAAAACATTTGAATTTTAGTATGTAAGACATCGGCAGATCTGCTTCTCTCTGCCTATAAGTTATCCAAGGGAGTGAGAGGATCTGTCCAGTTAGCTACCATGATAGAAATAGTTATCTGCTTCATTCACTGCAGTGGCCACTGCATTCAAAAACACATGTAATACATCCCCTTGGGCAGATTTTCTCCTTCTGCTAGACACTAACTATGGAATGGAACACTAAATTAAAATGTACCGGTAAGTTTAAAGCTGCATTTAATTTACTTACTTCAGAAACTGATATTAGTGCTAATCACTTATGAATAAAACAGATAAAACCATATTTTATGATCCTACAATGGTCCTTTACTGTAAGTATATTACAGCTATTATTTATATTAATTCTGGGCAAATTCTTAAAGCTGCCCTTACACAGAGGTACATTGATGCCATGCAAAGGCTGAATTTACAGCTCGGTATCCTTCTGTTTATTCTATAGAGAGCAAATTATTCACTTATTGCATATTTGATAGATGTTGAAAAAAATCAATATTGATTTTTCTTTAAGAATTCTACACCTCAGCAGGTTCTGTGCTGATGCCGTATATATGTGTTTAGACATATGTGATGGCTCAGTGCTTGGTATTGAGAATCTGATACCTTGCAGATCTTTACAGCTATTCATTTGTATTTTATATAAATTGGACACTGAAAAAGATCCAAGTTCTGTTTGTGGAGTTTTTTGGTTTTGTGCTGCAATTATTCCCCCCACATATAAGAGACAAAAATATATCAAGTTTGGTTTAGTTTAGTTTTCAAGGAGGCTGGAAGAAAGCACTTAATAGAAATGCATTATACTTTGGAAAAATATTTAAGAACCAGCAGTACGCAATTTTTTCCATGCTTCTGGGTAATGTCCAGCTCTACACACACACATATACATATACTATATATACACAGTGCCTTTCAAAAGTATTCACCTCCTTGACTTTTTACCTATTTTGTTACATTACAGCCTTAAGTTCAATGTTCTGTTAATCTGAATTTTATGTGATGGATCAGAACACAATAGTCTAAGTTGGTGAAGTGAAATGAGAAAAATATATACATAAAACTATTTTTTAGAAATAGAAAACAGAAAATTGGCATGTGCGTATGTATTCACCAACCTTTTTTGAAAGGACCAAGAGGCTGTAACACCGAAGCAAGAGACATCACTAACCAAACACTGCCATGAAGACCAAGGAACTTTCCAAACAAGTAAGGGACAATGTTGTTGAGAAGTACAAATCAGGATTAGGTTATAAAAAAATATCCAAATCTTTGATAACCCGCAGGAGTACAATCAAATCTATCATAACCAAATGGAAAGAACATGGCACAACAGCAAACCTGCAAAGCGACGGCCGCCCACCAAAACTCAGGGACCGGGTAAGGAGGGCATTAATCAGAGAGGCAGCACAGAGACCTAAGGTAACCCTGGAGGAGCTGCAGAGTTCCACAGCAGAGACTGGAGTATTTGTACATAGGGCGACAATAAGCTGTACGCTTCATAGAGTTGGGCTTTATGGCAGAGTGGCCAGAAGAAAGCCATTGCTTTCAGCAACAACAAAAAATGGTACGTTTTGAGTTTGCGAAAAAGGCATGTGGGAGACTCCCAAAATGTATGGAGGAAGGTGCTCTGGTCTGATGAGACTAAGATTTAACTTTTCGCCAATCAAAGAAAACGCTTTGTCTGGCGCAAACCCAACACATCAAATCACCAAAAGAACACCATCCACGTCAGAGAAAAATGTTGGTGGCAGCATCATGCTGTGGGGATGTTTTTCAGCAGCCGGGACTGGGAAATACGGGGATATTCTTGAGCAAATCTGTACCACTCGTGATTTGAGCCTAGGATGGAGGTTCACCTTCCAGTAGGACAATGATCCCAAACACACTGCTAAAGCAACACTTGAGTGGTTTAAGGGGAAACATGTAAATGTGTTGGAATGACCTAGTCAAAGCCCAGACCTCAATCCAATAGAAAATCTGTGGTCAGACTTAAAGATTACTGTTCAAAAGCGCAAACCATCCAACTTGAAAGAGCTGGAGCAGTTTTGCATTGAGGAATGGGCAAAAATCCCAGTGGTAAGATGTGGCAAGCTCATAGAGACTTATCCAAAGCGACTTGGAGCTGTGATTGCCGCAAAATTGGCTCTAAAAAAGTACTGACTTTTGGGGGTGAATAGTTATGCACATTGACTTTTTCTGTTATTTTGTCCTATTTGTTGTTTGCTTCACAATAAAAAATACTGAATACTTTTGCTAGGCACTGTATATATAGAAGGGAGGTCAGTACAGCACAGGAATTAAAAATACATGGAAGGTTTCTGCATTTCACTAGGAATATAATATACATGTGCATTTTTTTACTTTTACATAATTTATTTAAGAAGTGCTTCAAAGCTACCTCTTTGGGTCTGCCCTCTATAGCTCACACAGTTCATGAAAACACAGACTGTGAAGTGCAGTATTTCAAGTTAGCTAATCTCTCAAGCAGCATGTTGCAGAATGTTGCCACTGATTGATTACTATGAGAAAGTGCAACCCCTGTACTTGCAAGTACACTGTCTTCGTGAGCTGCATGGGGAATATACAGTTAGGAGCTATTTGTAAGATTTAAGACAGATTTAAGCACTTCTTAATAAAATAAAGTATATAAAAATATATATATACAAGTATATTATATCAATTGTGAATTCCAGAAACCTTCCATGTCTCTTAATAGCAATTTCTACAGTATTTTTGTTCAACATTTCAACCACATTTAGAAGTCTAAAAAACATTTTAAAAAAAACATACTCAAATACTTAAATAACTGCATATACACATCAAGGCTGCTCATGATGATATCACTCAAATAACAGTTGTTTAAGGAATTATAATTAGCAAAAATAAGTAAATAAACCAAATACTACTCATTAGCAGCCTTATTAAATTCCAGCCTCATAGATACAAGGGGCCCTATTAAATTCGAGCTGCGTAAATAATCGGTGAAAACGCAAGTCCTACGTAGTTTAAAAATGAAACCATTTCCGACGCTATTAAATTCCAAGTGCTGCGAGATACGAGCGATGGATGCGAATGCGTAAACGTTAGGATTTGCGCATGAGTTACGATATCTCGGATCCCTTTGCGTAGAAAAAGAGCGCGAAATACGTGATACGTACCACTTAACCTGACGGCAGTATGCCTTTAAAAGGGAGCCAAAACAGAACATAATTGACTGTGCTGGAGCTTTTGCAAGTAGACACACAGGTCTAGGCGTTGGTGGGTTTTTGGAGAGCAAGGAGAGAGAGAAGAGAGAGGAGAGAGGAGAGAATTTCAATTTTGAACTAGCAGATAATTTAACCCTTTGTTTACAATACACATAATTACTGATATCACATAATTCACACACATAGATTAATACGTACACATAGCAACACCTAGTGGTAGGCCACTGCACACCTACACCTCCCCCCCCCCTCCCCCCACACATAATACTACACATAATACTTGCATATTTTTTTACCTCCTAAACCAACACAAAGATCATCTTGCTTTATTGTTAATTTTGTTTTGGAGGAGTTTAGAGGAGAGGAGGTGGTAAGGCAAGAGAGGCGCGGAGGAGAGTGAGGAGAACATCTGAGGAGAGGAGGAGGATGAGGAGGAGAGGAGGAGGAGGAGGAGGGAGAGGAGGAGGAGGGAGAGGAGGAGGAGGGAGAGGAAGAGGAGGGAGAGGAGGGAGAGGAGGAGGAGGTCGAGGGAGAGGAGGAGGTGAGCAAGGAGGAGAGCAGGGGGGGAGGGAAGTGCCCCCAGAGCTAGGAATTCTAGTGGAAGGGGCAGAGGGTCAGGGGCCTGATCCCTTGGTGGGAAGTAGTGGGGATGAGGGAGCGGCCCCAGGGATAGAAGAGGAAGACCAGGCACCGTCTGTAAGGCAACGGGTTGTGGCAAGGCCCAGGGCCCCCAATTACAGCCCAGAGGAGATCCAGGTTCTCCTCAGGGAAATCTGTGCCCGCCAGGGAATTATATGTGGTGGCAGAGACATTAATGCCAGCCAGAGGCAGCAGGCCTGGTCCCAAATTGCCAGAGCTGTGTCGGCAGTAGGGGTTACTAATAGGGACTGGAGGTTAGTGCGGCACAAATTTGACGATTTAAAGATGGCTGTGAAAAGAAGGATGTCCGATGAGGCAGCAGCAGCACGTCAGACTGGTGGTGGGCCCGCGGTCCCTTTTGTTTACAAGGAATGGGAGAGGACAGTGATGCGCTTCATCCCTTCTGAATCTGTGGTGGGAATACCAGGGCAGATGGACACAGATTGTCCTAACACCCTGCAACGTGAGTATCATATCACACACATGGTTGGCTGAGATTGTGGGGGGATGGGCTGGCTAAAAGCCTGCAGATAACATGCTGTATGTATGTATGTATGTATGTATAAATAGGCTTGTGTTCTGGCTGTTGTATATAATGAGCTGTATCCCTCTAGAACAGGGGTGGGTAAGGAGGGCCACATACATGCCGGACTTTCAGGATATCATGCTGTATGTATGTATGTATGTATAAATAGGCTTGTGTTCTGGCTGTTGTATATAATGAGCTGTATCCCTCTAGAACAGGGGTGGGTAAGGAGGGCCACATACATGCCGGACTTTCAGGATATCATGCTGTATGTATGTATGTATGTATAAATAGGCTTGTGTTCTGGCTGTTGTATATAATGAGCTGTATCCCTCTAGAACAGGGGTGGGTAAGGAGGGCCACATACATGCCGGACTTTCAGGATATCCTTTTTGGGCACAGGTGAGACAATCAGGATGACTGAAAAGGCGATTGGCTCACCTGTGTGGCCCTCCAGGCCCGAACCTGCCCACCCTTGCTCAAGAATTATATGGCCTCCTACACCCCTGCCCACACACTGGGATAATTCACATCCAATAGCACTGTAAGCCCTATGGTTGACTAAAAATTTATGGGGCGACAATAACCATTTCAGACCTGGTAGCAAACCTATCATGTTCATAATTTGTCTCCCTGATATGTCAATTTCTAATTATATCCAGATTAATTGCAATAGAGCAGGGTGTCCAAAGTCAAACTTGCTGTGCTGCGCACAGGCCTGTATATGTGGATTTCCTTTATGTGAACAGATGAGTCAATTAGACTTAATGACTTGGAGAATGATATTCTCAGCTGGGTGCAGCATGGCTATCCACAACTGCAGGCCTGACTTTGGCCTCCACTGCGATCGAGAATAAAAATTTGGCTGTGCGGCATATGTGGATACAGACTCTGTAGCACTGCATGTGTGTCATATACTGTCCTAACCTGGCCCATGTCTCAGCTGCATATTAACAACCATTGCTGGAAACTTGTCCGATTGGTCAGTCTCACACACTGCACAGCAGATGCAGCAGAGCACGTGTCTGAGGCACATGCAGTACACATTCATATGAGCCATGATCCACAATGCTCATTATGCAGCCCGTGGCTCATCTGTGTAACACAAGCACCACAGTCACTCACAGGTGACCATGATGTCAATGATATGTAAATGCATAGCTGGCAATTGTGTATGGCAACCAACTGAAATATATGTTTATTCCATTGCAGTATCCACAGATTCAGAAGAGGAGGAGGCAGGAAGAGCTGAAGTGGGCCAGGACATTCAGGAGGGCCCGGGACCATCCACATCACTTGCTCATACGGAGCGGGAAGTGATGCCCGGGCCCTCTTCGGCGTGGCCACCTCAGGGCCTGCACCAGCCACACCATCCTGTGCCTCTCTCAGCGGCTCCACCCTCAGCGGCTCCACCCTCAGCGGCTCCACCCTCAGCGGCTCCACCCTCATCCTGGGCTCCTCCCTCATCCTGGGCTCCTCCCTCATCCTGGGCTCCTCCCTCATCCTGGGCACAGCCCTCATCTGGTGCTCCACCCTCACCCTGGGCACAGCCCTCACCCTGGACACAGCCCTCACCCTGGGCACAGCCCTCACCCTGGGCACAGCCCTCACCCTGGGCTCCCCCCTCATACTGTGCTCCCCCGACATACGGGGCACCGCACTCAGCCTGGGCTCCACCATGGGCCCCGGGAGGAGGTGCCCCGGCAGGAGGTGCCCCGGGAGGAAGTGCCCCGGGAGGAAGTGCCCCGGGAGGAAGTGCCCCGGGAGGAAGTGCCCCGGGAGGAAGTGCACCGGCCCCAAGTGCCCCGGGAGGAGGTGCACCGGCCACAAGTGCACCGGCCACAAGTGCACCGGCCCCAAGTGCCCCGGGAGGAAGTGCACCGGCCACAAGTGCACCGGCCCCAAGTGCCCCGGGAGGAAGTGCACCGGCCACAAGTGCACCGGCCCCAAGTGCACCGGCCCCAAGTGCCCCGGGAGGAAGTGCACCGGCCACAAGTGCACCGGCCCCAAGTGCCCCGGGAGGAGGTGCACCGGCCACAAGTGCCCCGGCCACAAGTGCACCGGCCCCAAGTGCCCCGGGAGGAAGTGCACCGGCCACAAGTGCACCGGCCCCAAGTGCCCCGGGAGGAAGTGCCCCGGCCACAAGTGCACCGGCCCCAAGTGCCCCGGGAGGAAGTGCACCGGCCCCAAGTGCCCCGGGAGGAAGTGCCGCGGAGTCGCCGGCCGCGGGGTCGCCGGCCGCGGAGTCGCCGGCCGCGGAGTCGCCGGCCGCGGAGTCGCCGGCCACCCAGCCGCCAGCCGCCAGACCTCCAGGTCCTCTGCCACATCTCCCTGCCCAATTACGGAACATCATGTCCCACATTGATGAAGAGGACCAGGCCCAAAGCCAGCTATCAAGTCAAATGCTGGCCATCAGTGCTAATCAATTGGCAGTTAGCAGGGCCATCCTGGCTGGAAATCGGGTCATCTCAGCCACCACACGGGCCATATATGCTGAGATGAGGAGGCACAACCGAAGGATGGAGAGATATGAGGAACGCGCAAGCCGGGAGAGACGCGCATTATTGCGTAATCTCCGTCGGCAGCCCATACCTCTCCAGCCTTCGGTGGTCCAATCTCAACCTGAAATGTCTGCCTCCTCATCTCAGACATCGCCCACCCATGAACCCCAGCCACCTGCTGTAGTGGCACCCCCTGATCCCACACCAAGGCGTGGAAGAGGGAGACGGGCCGCGGGCACAGACGGTGGGGGGCCGCTAACTCGGAGTAGGAGGTGTTAGGACCATCCGAGAGGGCCTCCTGACCACTCCTCACAGAATACAGATTGTTATACATGTTGACATAATATTGGCTACAGAGTGTGTACATGTCTGGTTATGTTGAACATTTTAACAATTGATGTTCAATGTGGATTGACCTTGAGCTTAAATGCTGTATTTAATCATAATATTGTTCGGAATGAGACATTGTTTTTGTCTTTGTAGGTGTTAATAGCCAAATCTCACAACTATGAAGACATTTTCTTCATCTTCGAGCAGTACAATACCATCATGTGAGTAAACGCTCAACCCAGTTCCCAACGGGCATTCTATCAGGATTATTCCCCACTGCAGATGGCTCTGAAATTAAATATATGACTCCATATCTTTTCACTAAGAAACATGACTGTGTGATCTTCCATTATAATGATCAGTGTCCAGGCTATCGAGTTGCACAGTCCCATTACTATCTGCTAATCCAAACCAGCAATTCCACATAAGTTTATAGCATTCCATCCCGTTAACATTATGAAATTGGCTTCAGTTTTTTCATGTCATCCAAACCAAAGTGGCAATTTCAAGGGTTTGACTTCATGATCAATGTGCATGTGTTTAGGGGTAATGTGAACAGTGTAATCTGTCTGGCCTTGGTACCACCCATTTAGAAGTGAGATGTGATATCAGCATGGCACAACTATTCCACATAGATAGTGATAGTACATTTTGCTGAAGGATTGTGTTCACAGTGAAGCATGCCTTGTCGTATTCCACATCCTAAGCATCTTCCTGGAAGGCTGACTGAACAGGATAGAATACATATGGTTCTTACTGCTCGGAGATGATGTTCATGTTAGTTGGTTTAGAGTAGTGTCAAAAGCAAAAACAATGTACTCTAATAACAGCTTATGATTGTTCTAACACCTCCTACCTCTGTTTTCCAGATTCATATCATCTATTGACCAATTCACACTGTGTGTGAAATCGCTTAGTATGACATGATCCCTGTTTTATAGTGTCTGTTTATTCTGGCAACCATATGGTTGTTGTATGCGCATTAATGGTTATGTTGATTAGATGTCGTGTTATATGCTGTTGGTTACTGTGGGGTCCTGACCACATGTGACCCTAGGAGATGCTATGCATTACCCTGATGATGTTGTCTGTTTCCTCTTCAGATGTCCTCAGATTTGCCACAGCCCCTTGCCATACTAGGATCTCTTCACAACACACACATGATATTAATGCACATTCCTGTCTATTTCTGTTTGTACTCTGTGTATGCAATAAAGTATGATTGTTATACTGTTATCACTGTTTCTGTGTGTTTGTACCATATCATGCTTTCTAGTTGCGACAATACAGAGAGAATGAAGTGTCATTGTTAAATACATATATCTGTGTGTGTTTACATAGATACATATGCTACATTAATCTGGCCCTTGCCAATATACATGTAGGTGCAAGTTGGAGGGGTGTGAATTCTGAAATCAGGTCTAGAGACCTGCAGGGTTGTATATAATGACTTGAAGGGCTCAACTTGAATGATATGAATCGACATTCATGATTATGTAGTAATGTCAACGCAGATTGCCCAGAATAGTTACACCACTAACTGATGGTGATGAGCACATCTGACTTTCAGGGGAATTGAATTGTTACATGGTAAATATACAGGATTACACAAACATTGATTGAAAAAAAAACGGTTTAATTGTTCACAAAGCCACACAGTGACAAATTACCACAGGCATGCTCAGTATCATGGTGGAGGTGGGTAGGATACAGAGTTCCAGTAACACACGGAAATAGGGACATGGGGCCAGAATGCACGCAGGGGGGGTGACATTGGTATAGATGATCAGTTGAGGGGGGGAGATACAGTGCATCAGCCAACGTGAGGCAATATCAGTTATATTCTTAAATATATCAGGCTAACATTCAATATTCAAAACCAACAATACAGAAGGAGATATGCTCATGGGGAGAAGTAATCTGTAGTCTTGTGTGTGCGCGCAACACACACTCCTATGCAACTGCAGAGGTAGAAGTGCTCAATCAGTCAATGTTAGAACCCCCGTAGGTCATGTCACTGGAAATGGCACTATGAGAGAAGACTCTACATACATAAGTTTTGACACTCAGATGGGAACATGACCAGGACCATATCAGTGTGTTCCAAATAATTTCAGGTGTTAGCAGAACTACCAACCAACTGGCCAGTTCGAGGTGTATTCTGTTCTGTGAATGAGCATCTCTATTATCTGCTGTTGCATATTCATAACTGAAGGTAAACGGAACCTCATTAACAGTTATGTTCCAAGGCTAGAGTTACTGTTCCCCATATGTACAGGGAGGATCACATCAGCACTGAGGAAGAGATCTGGAAGGAAGTATGATACAGGCTTCACAATAGTCCAAGTAGAGGAGAGAATGGCAGATCTAAAGCAATAGGTACATATAAAGCGATGTAGAGGATGTGATATCACACCCGATGCAACACATGATGACTGACATCTGAACATACATGATGCAATGTGACAATAGCATAGTCCTGGAACGTGGGAATGCTCATCATTCCTTGTTCTGACCGTGGAAAGGGACTAATCTTTGCGATCTGAAACATAAAAGGAACATGTCAATATTTACATTGCACATGCTCCCAGAGCGCTTACTTCGTCACTTACAGTGGTTATAAAAAGTCTACACACTCCTGTAAACAAATTAGCCAATGAAAAATCATTTCAGAACTATATCCACCTTTAATGTGACAAAAACTGGACAACTCAATTGTCAAACAAACTGAAATCTGTAAGGTGGAGGGAAGAAAATATCAAAGAAAACTAATGTGGTTGCATAAGTCTGCACACCCTCTTATAACTGGGGATGTAGCTGTGTTCAGAATGAAGCAATCACATTCCAAATCATGTTAAATAGGAGTCAGCATACACCTGCCATCATTTAAAGTGCCTCTGATTAACCCAAAATTAAGTTAAGCTGCTCTAGTTGGTCTTTCCTGAAATGTTCTTAGTCGCATCCCACAGCAAAAGCCATGGTTCACAGAGAGCTTCCAAAGCATCAGAGGGATCTCATTGTTAAAAGGTATCAGTTAGGAGAAGGGTACAAAAGAATTTCCAAGGCATTAGATATACCATGGAAGACAGCGTAAAAAATATGGCACAACAGTGACATTACCAAGAACTGGAGCTCCCTCCAAAATGGAGGAAAAGACCAAAAGAAAACTGGTCTGGGAGGCTACCAAGAGGGCCGACAGCAACATTAAAGGAACTGCAGGAATATCTGGCAAGTACTGGCTGTGTGGTACATGTGACAACAATCTCCCGTATTCTTCATATGTCTGGCGTATGGGGTAGAGTGGCAAGATGAAAGCCTTTTCTTACAAAGCAAAACATCCAAGCCAGGCTGCATTTTTCAAAACAAAAAAACATCTGAAGTCTCCCAAAAGCATGTGGGAAAAGGTGTTATGGTCTGATGAAACCAAGGTTGAACATTTTGCCCATAATTCCAAAAGATATGTTTGGCGCAAAAACAACACTGCACATCACCAAAAGAACACCATACCCACAGTGACGCATGGTGGTGGCAGCATCATGCTTTGGGGCTGTTTTTCTGCAGCTGGAACCTTAGTTAAGATAGAGGGAATTAGGACCAGTTCCAAATACCAGTCAATATTGGCACAAAACCTTCAGGCTTCTGCTAGAAAGCTGAACATGAAGAGGAACTTCATCTTTCAGCTTGACAACGACCCAAAGCATACATCCAAATTAACAAAGGAATAGCTTCACCAGAAGTAGATTAAAGTTTGGGAATGGCCCAGCCAGAGCCCAGACCAAAATCCCTGTGGGGTGATCTGAAGAGGGCTGTGCACAGGAGATGGACTCGCAATCTGACAGATCTGAAGTGTTTTTTGCAAAGAAGAGTGGGCAAATCTTGCAAAGTCACAATGTGCGATGCGGATAGACTCATACCCAAAAAGACTGAGTGCTGTAATAAAATCACAAGGTGCTTCAACAAAGTATTAGTTTAGGGGTGTGCATACTTATGCAACCATGTGATTTTCTTTTTTGATTTTTTCTTCACTCTACTTAACTGATTATAGTTTGTTTTTCAAATGAGTTGTCCAGTTTATAGGTCACATTAAAGGTGGAGAAAGTTCTGAAATGATTTATCTTGGTCTCATTTTTTGACAGCACAGAAACATGACATTTTAACAGGGGTGTGTAGACTTTAGACCTTTTCGATCCACTGTACCGATATATGTTGCTCATTTCATACAAACGTCTTCACTGTTCTTTCCCTACAAAGGAAACGAGCTACTCATCTGGCTAATGATGTAGGAATATCACATAGATTACACATTAATGCATCTGTGGAGAGCCAAATGTGGTGTTTTACCTTGGACGCAGTCCCAAGCTCATCCACGAGGTGATTTGTTCCACCAGGACACGTGCGCTGTGGATCGTCATTAGTTATCACCGCTTACCTATCTGCTGTATCCTGGAAAGAGATAGGCTGATATTAATAAAGTGATTGATGTGTTATTTGTGTCCTTCAGCATACGTGGCCATATTATTACACAAATACTCGCTATGTAGCTTACATTGATGTAGCAGTTCTGTTGCTGGTCATGTTTTTCCATGTCTAGGTTGTTTAAAGAAGAGTTGACACACGACAGCAGCTCTGTAAGGTTAATATGATGTTAGGATTACAGTCACAAATTAGACTAAAGTATGTGTGTATGGTATTTTTCAACCACATTTGGATTCCATTTCATGTGGTTTTGCAGGATCAGACAATGTGAGCAATCCTGGTCCGTAGAGGTTGTAGGTGACTTTAAAAAGGGATTGGGTATCTTTTTACATTACAAAACCAAACAGGCATTAGGGGCTATCCTGGATAAAGAGATAGGGAGTATTGATCCAGGGATGAATACGATCACCAGTATCTGGGGTCAGGAAGGAATGTTATATTTTTCGTCCCTGTGTAGACAATTGGCAAAGCTTCACTTTTTGTTTTTCGGTGACTTCCTCTGGATCAATTAACAATAATTCTGCGTATTGCAGATCATAGATCTATAGAGGTTGAACCTGATGGACTAAAGTCTTTTTTCAATCTAAATTACTAGATAACAATGTAACGTGGGGCATATATACATTGACATAGTGGGATATATAATCCACTCAAATTATCTATGCCATTGATGTTTCTAACCGTCAGTACTTAAGATGTGTATTGGAATGTGTGCTTACTTACCTGTAACTGATCATGTGGCTTGTTCCAGTGTACAAACATTGACAACGTCAGGGAACTCTCCTCTACTGTGGACTGGTTGGAATTCTGTATGACAAGGGAGATGGATAAAGGTGGATTTGGGAGTTAGGCATAATCCAGATACATTAGGCTGTATTCCATGCATATTGGGTATGTACTTACATGTGAAGTACTCACAAATTAGGCGGGCACGTTGTTGTGACCCCTGCAGATTATCCACTTCAGGGTGAAATAAAGGCTCTTCCTCCACAGGTAGCGGAGCCGCATCAATGTCCCCCAGACAGTTGGCCTGTAGTGCTATATTGTGCAGACAGCAGCAGGCAACGATGATGCGACAAACTTTCTGGGGCTTGTATTGTAGAGCCCCCCCAGTGGAATGTAAACATCTGAAGCGCATCTTTAGTACACCAAAGGTGCGCTCAATTACATTCCGGCAGGTTTTATGCGCAGCATTATACCGCGCCTCTGCCCGAGTCTGGGGATTGCTCACAGGGGTCAACAACCACGGCAAACACCCATATCCTGCATCACCTGGTGTAAATAAAATATGATGTTGATATGAATAGGATGTTGTGATGTTTGACAAAGCATATGGCCAAATATCGTCATCATGACCTATCAACACATCCCTGTGGCTAATACACAGTTAAAGATATATGTAAGAGAGATGGATCATGGATGCATCTGATAGGATAATTAGTAGGGTATTAACACATGGATTCTATCTGAAGCTTCAGATCAATTATAATGTAATTTCAACAAATGGAAAATCCAGATGTTCACACCCACAGGACACTTACATGAGGCGGAGATACAAGGGAAATACAACAGGGTACATATTGCGACCCTTCTGGTAGAGAGCAGGAAGTCACTGTTGCAGTTCTTGTAACGAGCACATGCCAGAGGTCTGAGGTGAAGAGTGATCGTGTATTCTTGTGAACGTAAATGTGATGCTAATTCAGGTGGAATTTCCCAGGGGCGTACACGATCAAACGCAAATGCCAAAAGACCTTGGAGATTTTGATAACTTCAAGGTAAGCTAATTCATGTTTATTCCGGGATATATTCAGGCAAGAAAAAGTTTGCCAAACAATATTAATTCTCCTCTATCAGATGAATTCTGAAGACATCTCACTTACATAGGCCGTACAAGAACACACAACACGTTATGTAGACTAGAGATGTCCATGTCACAGGATACAATGGAATGCATCAGAACATAAACCTAATGATTAATCAGTTATGGTTTTTGTCATATGTTGTTGTCAACTGCATACTGTTTGGCCAAGCTAACACAGGGTTCTGGCCAGCAATGAGCTATTCTGTTCTGGCTTTGGTCGTATTACTCCGTAATGCACATGTGAACATCAGATCAATAGAGGGAAACATGATGTACCGTATGTGTTATTGTATCCAGTCATAGTAAGATATGGTTGACTGCCATTACTAATGTGTACTCACCCAGTAGCCATCCGGATGGAAATCTGCCGGACTCAAAGATGTCATATATTCCGGATGCACGCAGGATATAGGCGTCGTGAGCACTTCCCGGGAAGCCTGCAAACACACCTTGTATGCGCATGTTCGCATCGCAAACAACCTGTACATTGATTGAATGATAATGCTTACGATTTCTGTACAGCGCTTCTTGCTCTCTAGGAGGTATCAGTGCCACGTGTGTACAGTCAATAGCACCAAGCACATTGGGGATACCTCCTAATTGGAAGAAATCGAACTTCACCTTCGAGATCTCTTCAGCAGTGTTAGGGTAACTGATGTATCTGGCAGCTCTACGACCAATAGCACGGAGGAATGCACTCAGACAATTCGAGAGGCTTGGCTGAGACATTCCTCCGGCTATGCTCAGGGTGGTCTGAAAGCTCCCAGAAGCAAGGAGGTGTATTGCAACTAACATCCGTGTCATTCCTGGGATGGCTCTATTTGCCCGTGAGCGAGGCTCAAGGTCCGCTCTGAGAACCTCATAGAGCTCCCCAAGACTGGCACGGGTCAGCCGAAAACGCTCATACACCTCCCCATCAGTTAACCCCTCTAATGTGAGTCTCTCCCTGTACACATTGGGTGCCCGCCTCCTCACAGGCTCCTGGTCAGGCTCCTGGTCAGGCTCCTGGTCAGGCTCCTGGTCAGGCTCCCCCCCTTCTGCCTGAGCCAACACATCCTGTACTCCCCCCAGCAGCTGATCACCGACAACATTGTCAGCCTCCCTGGGTGCAGGTGGCCCTATATCCATCTGTCCCTGTGCTACTGGAGCTCTCTCTCCTCCCTGATCCACCCCCACGATACTAGGCATGGCCTGTGGTAATTCCCTTGCCTGGCTTGGTTCTGCCCCAGCATGGATCACATCACCACTCACACCCTCATTCACTCCCAGACATTCCTCTCTGCCACTCCCCATCACCCCCTCAATCACACACCTTGCTTCCTGTTCTTCATACTGTGCTAGTTGAGCTGCACAAAAGCGTCTCAACCTCATACGCCCACTCATCCTAGCCCTCATCCCTCTCACATGATCATCCATGCTGTTTCAGACATGCTGATGACTTGTTGGGGATGGGGTTATATAGCTTGTTGATTGCATGATCTGGTATTAGGCACGTTAATTTCTGCTTTGCCATTGGTCACCTGTGGATCTTTACATGGCATTCCAGCTGATGATTTTAGGTCAAGAAGCCTCTCAACCTATTACATACGCACTTGGCCGCATGTAATTGGCTGTCCCAACGCGGGACGCCAAGTGCGTATGTAATTGGCTGAGAAGCCCAACGCGGGACGCCAAGTGCGTATGTAATTGGCTGAGAAGCCCAACGCGGGACGCCAAGTGCGTATGTAATTGGCTGAGAAGCCCAACGCGGGACGCCAAGTGCGTATGTAATTGGCTGAGAAGCCCAACGCGGGACGCCAAGTGCGTATGTAATTGGCTGAGAAGCCCAACGCGGGACGCCAAGTGCGTATGTAATTGGCTGAGAAGCCCAACGCGGGACGCCAAGTGCGTATGTAATTGGCTGAGAGTCCCAATACATACGCACTTGGCGTCCCGCGTTGGGCTTCTCAGCCAATTACATACGCACTTGGCGGCCTGACACTATACGTGCGTATGTAATTGGCTGTCTGTTGGCGCGCTCGCAAGCTGATAAGGGGACGTCCTAGCGAGACACGCCTCTCAGCCAATCACGTACGAGCTAAGAATTTGATTGACAGTATGAGCTTATAAATGGGAGTGATACAAACCCATGCGCTGACTGTGTTGTAAGAGCCATTGGAGTTAGCACGCAGTTTCAGGAGCAGGTGGGAGAGAGTCTTTGAGATTAGTACTTTGGAGAGAGGGAGATTAGTAATTTTTTTCTTTTTGCATTGTCTATTTCATAAGTCCTTCCATTTAAGCATTACACATATTTACAGATTTCACATATTTGCAAGACACATAGATTAAATAACACACATAGAGACATATATATAGTTAGGACACACACCCCACACACCCATTCCCCCCACCACACCCCATCCCCCAACACACCCCATCCCCCATCACTTATTAAATACACATAGCACACACATCTTTTCTTTCCAACAGACATTCCAGTAATACTTTTATTTCTTTATCGTTCTTTTGATTTGTAGGCGCACTCTTTTTGATTTCTTTGTATTTTATTACTAGCATATTTACACGTAAGAGTTACACATATTTACACATTACACATATTTGCCTGACACATAGATTAAAGACACATAGAGACATACATAGCGTTAGGACACACAACACACACCTCCCCCCCCCCCCCAACCTTTGCACCGCATCCCCCAACAGTTAGTAAAAACACATAGAACATACACTTTTGTTTCCATCACATATATAACAGTTACACTTATTTTGAGTTATCCTTATTTTTGTATTATTTGAGCATGGAGGGAGGAGATAGGTGGAGAGAGGAGGAGAGGAGAGGAGCGGAGAGTGAGGAGAGTGAGGAGAGTGTAGTGGAGGGTGGAGGAGAGGTGGAGGAGGTGTCCCCGGAGGAGGAGGTGTCCCCAGAGGAGGAGGTGTCCCCGGAGGGGGTGGAGGAGGTGTCCTTAGAGGAGGAGGTGTCCCCAGAGGAGGAGGTGTCCCTGGAGGAGGAGGAGTGGTCCCCAGAGGGGGGGGGGGAGGAGGAGGAGGAGGAGGAGGAGGGAGACAGAGGCACTTGTAGAGGAGGGACAGAGGGGAAGGGGCCTGTTCCCAGGGGGCGGGGTAGTTTGGGGAAGGGACAGGCCTCAGGAAGAGTGCAGGGAGGCCAGGGTCCCCCAGCACAGTCGAGAGAGCAAGGGGCTATTGGCAAGGGCAGGCGCAGGGCCCGTAATTATACGCCCCAGGAGAATATGGTCCTCCTGGGTGCGATCCGTGACCGGCCCGTCATCCTTGTGGCAAGGGAAGCGAAGCCTGGGCCTAAGGCTCAGGCTTGGAAGGAGGTAGTGGAAGTGATGAAGGAGGTGTCCACGGTTCCTAGGGGCTTGAGGTCCTTGAAGCACAGATATGTGGATATCAGGGCCACAGTGAAAAGGAAGATGGCCAGAGAAGCGGAGGGACACAGTGTCGCCTATAAGGAGTGGGAGAGGATCGCAAGGGACTTTCTAGGACCATCGCCCGCAGCTGGAGCTTCATCCCCGGTGGCCCAGCACGACCCAGCCTCCAGTTCAGGTGAATATCACATACACCAACATGCCACCACATGTGCATCACACACACTACACATGGTGACCAACAAGGACACTGACATGTCAGCTCCATGGAATTAACAAGGGATGGATGGATGTATCATTAAATCCATGAAGCTGACAAATCACTGTCATTCCTGGCCACCCCAAGAGTAATTAAGCAATAGAGTCCATGTACTGGTGCGCCCAATGCAGCCTATGCAGTTACAGACCGCAGGCAAAATCCAGACAGTGTTAGGAGCCAGGAGAGGTCAAGACAAGAAACCAAAGAATAGATCCAATCTAGCAAATGAGAGCTAATGGGAGTTGCAATTAGGAGAATCATCCATGTTCAGGCCTAGATGTCAGATAGTTAGGAGTGAAACCGCAGGCAAAATCCAGACAGTGTTAGGAGCCAGGAGAGGTCAAGACAAGAAACCAAAGAATAGATCCAATCTAGCAAATGAGAGCTAATGGGAGTTGCAATTAGGAGAATCATCCATGTTCAGGCCTAGATGTCAGATAGTTAGGAGTGAAACCGCAGGCAAAATCCAGACAGTGTTAGGAGCCAGGAGAGGTCAAGACAAGAAACCAAAGAATAGATCCAATCTAGCAAATGAGAGCTAATGGGAGTTGCAATTAGGAGAATCATCCATGTTCAGGCCTAGATGTCAGATAGTTAGGAGTGAAACCGCAGGCAAAATCCAGACAGTGTTAGGAGCCAGGAGAGGTCAAGACAAGAAACCAAAGAATAGATCCAATCTAGCAAATGAGAGCTAATGGGAGTTGCAATTAGGAGAATCATCCATGTTCAGGCCTAGATGTCAGATAGTTAGGAGTGAAACCGCAGGCAAAATCCAGACAGTGTTAGGAGCCAGGAGAGGTCAAGACAAGAAACCAAAGAATAGATCCAATCTAGCAAATGAGAGCTAATGGGAGTTGCAATTAGGAGTCTTATCCATGTTCAGGCCTAGATGTCAGATAGTTAGGAGTGAAACCGCAGGCAAAATCCAGACAGTGTTAGGAGCCAGGAGAGGTCAAGACAAGAAACCAAAGAATAGATCCAATCTAGCAAATGAGAGCTAATGGGAGTTGCAATTAGGAGAATCATCCATGTTCAGGCCTAGATGTCAGATAGTTAGGAGTGAAAACATATCAATGTATTGATCAGCATACTAATGACATGCACCTTTCTTTTCTCTATTTCAGCATCCAGTAGGAGGTCTGGGTCCAGTGATGAGCCACGAGCGGGGCCGTCAGCCCCCGCCCCGCAGGAGACCGCTCAGGGGGAGGAGGCTACAGGCTCATCCGATGGCCCTGGCTCTTCGGAGGGGGAGGTCGTGGTCGTTGACAGCCCCCCTGTCCAGAGCCCGACTGTCCCCCTCCTCCAAAGACTTGCCATCTCGCCGGGGCCCTCAGAAGGAGTGGAATATGCCACAGCTCCTCCTTCCCCACACTCTGAGCCACCGGGGACAACAACATCAGAGCCCCTGTCTCCAGCCGGGTCCCAGATCCTCCCCACTCTGTCCCCGCCATCTTCCCACCCGGCCCTGCCAGCAGGACCCGAGCCCCCACCACCAACGACCGAGGCTGCGCTGCTGGAGTTGTTGGCCGCCGTGAATAGGATTGATGCCAACATCTCTGGCATGAGGCGCAGCCTGGACAGGCGCTTTAGGGAGGAGAGGAGCCATCATCGTAGGCTGGAGCAGCATTTGGTCAGGCTGCTGGGAACGGGGCAGGTCACCAGCCAACAGCAGCCTGGCCCCTCCTCTCCTTCCACCATGCCTCCGCCGCCACCACCACCCGTGGTGCCACTACCTCCTCCTGCTCCCCCACCACCAAGGAGACGGCGTCCGGCCGCGGACGATGCAGGTCCTGTGCCCAGGCGGAGGAGGACCTAGGGGCTGTGGACATAATTGTGCCTTCTCAACAGCACTCCTCAGTGACAATCTATTGGTCACAATGCTGACCTCATCTAGCCTGGCTACAGAGTTTTGGATCTTTGCCTATGTGATGGTGACATTTTGTATGCAGATGGCTACCTCCCATCACATGGTCCATGATCCTCTTCTCTGTGGACACGTAGGGTTCGGTTGAGCATGCCACCAATTGATGGTCACTTGGGAATGCTGTTGGGAAGGGATGCTGCAGTCCCCTTTTTTTTTAGGCCCTTAGATTTTATGTTTTCTCTTTATGTTTTTCTTTCCATTTGTTTTAGGTACAATTCAGGCCCATGAAGGCATCTCCTACATCTGCAAGCATAGTGGAGGAATTATATGAGGCGTAAGGTTTTCCCAGTGCCTCTCAGGTAGACATTACTCCAATGACAGCCCCCTCCTTAACATGTAGCTCCCACAATCTTAAAGCTATCATATTGCCAGATATCTCAGACATGATTGTTGTTAGCTGAAATGTAGACTAATACCGCTATGGCGGTGGACTTGCAAAGTCTCACAATGGCATGTTAATGACAGCCAGCATTAATATATGCACTAATAAAGCATGTGATCCTGACCTCAATATCGGTCTGAGAACAGATCCTTGGGTCTGATGTAAGAAACAGTCAATGTGGCTGCTGACCTTTGTGTCCTGTCCATATTAATGGGTATTTGCCCATATTACTCATTATCCATAGACCTAGCTAATAGTTAGTAAAGCTTGCAGATGGGAATCAGGTGAGTTGGTATATTGGTACAGTATTTAGCACTTTACTGTACATGCATTGTCATTATTTTTTTTTAGCCTCCTCCGCCTTTTTTGTATTTTGTGGACCATTCATTTTTGTGGGCAATTTCACACACCATACTGTATGTGTGAAACCGGATTGGATTACACAGTCCAGAGGTTGAATCATTTGTTCAATTGAACAGATCCAGACAAGTTGTAAGTGCCGTGCACTCTAATGGTTTCTTCAGTTAAATGGAGAGATTTCTGGTTCCGGTTGCAGCATGTGACCCTGGTAGGTGCTATGCATCATGTAGGTATCCCCTTTTTTTAATTTAGCCCCTTGCTCTCTCGGGACCCGCCCACACCACACCCATGATATTAATGCACAGTCTTGACCACTGCTGATTGTGGTCTGTGTCCACAAATAAAGTTTTGTTATACCGTTCTGTGAATGCACAGTCTTGACCACTGCTGATTGTGGTCTGTGTCCACAAATAAAGTTTTGTTATACCGTTCTGTGAATGCACAGTCTTGACCACTGCTGATTGTGGTCTGTGTCCAAAAATAAAGCTGTGTTATTCTGTTCTTCCCATGTCGGTGTGTTTTCAATGGTTGGGGTTAGGGGACATCCACATGCATCACATTAGTGTCACATTACTATAGCTGTAAACTAATGAGCACTAGTTAACCTGCAATAGATCCATACATACTAAGAGGAATAATAGTCCTAATAGCATTAGATATCATATAATGCATCTAATTGATCTACAATCTATGCATAATAAAGGGTTAATGCACAGGCCAAGTACAATTTGCGGGAATGGGGAGTAGGAACATTCCCCTGTGGGCCTAAAAGGGTGATGATAGGTGATACTGCAGTGGGTTGTCAGTTCCTTCTCCAGTGATTATTGATTTGTCCGTCAATTCTGCTCTCACACGCACTTCCCCAACATCACTTAGCAATCGAAACTAATGTAAATTGATGAATAGCAGAACATAATGGGAGGTCACCAAATGGGAATGAATGGTCATCTTGGCACATGGCCACCAGCAATGTCGTGGGACTTCAATTGTAATGGCCTTCCATGCTTTTCCTCTGTTAAACTCACTTTTAGATTTTTAAGTTGTCTGTACGTAATGCGTAAACCATTTTACGTGGGTTTTTTGTGCACTTAGCGAATTTGCGAGATACGAGCGTCTACGCAAGGAATTCTTGTCCGCTACTTACTACGTAGCGCTTATCGGAGGCAAATCTCGGCAAAGTAGTCCGAAATTACGCAAGTCAATCGCAAGTCAATCGCAAGTCGACTCGGATATCGTAAATCGACTTACGATGGGCCTTTGCGAGATACGAATTCATCCGCAGCTCGAATTTAATAGGGCCCAAGGTTTGTACTTAAACCCTACGTGCTGCAAATTTTAAAAAGTTACAACGCTATAAAATTAGCCCTGCTACGAGCAACGTGTGAGCTACACAGCACGGCCGTCCGTGTCAACAAGGAGAAAATGTACATTAAAGAGTGACAGCCTGTGAGATGATCTCGCAGGCTCTCGTATCTGATCAATTGCTGCGGGGGTCCTGAACGGGACCTCCGCGGCAGTCCCACATATAAGGACCCCTCCACCGTCACCTAAAATGAACCCCCTTCTATGCTGCGGGTCCCCATCGAGACCCATTAAGTAACCCGCATTAACAACTTGCTGCAGGGGTCCATAGGGACCCTCGCAGCCCCCCACCCCCGGCATTAACACCTTGCAGCGGGGAGTCCCCAATCGACATCGATCGTGACCCTGCTTCATTTACAGTTTCAAATTTCCCGCCTCAAGGGTCCTTAAAGGAAACACTCCTGAAAGGATCTGCGCTAAAAAATATTAACCCCTGCTGCGGGGGATACTAAAAGTATCCCCCAAGAAACTAAAATTAACCCCATCACTTATGGGGCCCCATGAGCACCTAAATTCAACCTATAACTCATTGGGCTCTATACAGAACCCCATGAGACTATAATTATACCCCTCAGTCCAATAGGGGTCTATATAGACCCCTATAGGACACTATTAACCCCTAGGTTAACCCTACAAGTGCCATGAGGGTCTAGATAGGGGGAAATGTATTGTAGTTAGGTGTATATTTATAATCTATTTATTACTGTAATTTTATTGATATTTGTGTATGCTTTTTCGTTTGCAGGTGTGTATTTTTTATTTTTATTTTATGTAGTGGCTGGGGGGGTTGGGATGATTTTTTTATTTTTTGTAGTGAGGGTGCAACTTTGTAATGTACTCTTTTGTTTTGTGCACCTTAGGTTTTTTTATTTTGTGTACCTTATTTATTTATTTTTTTTATGTATCTTAGGTTTTGTTATTTTGTGTAATTAGTAGGGTGGCCGGTTTAATAGGGGGTTAGGTAGGTAGTGTTAGGTAGGTAGGGGTTAATAGGTTAGGGTAGCTGGGGGTTAGTTTAGATTTAGTGGTTTATTGGGGGGAATAGTGTAGTGTAGTGTTTGTACTTAGTGTCATAGGCTTCTAATTGTCATATGAGGGTCTTCATAGACCCTTATGGGGCTGATTGGATTAACTAGAGGCTTATGGGGGTCTTTTATGGGTTTAATTTAAGTGCTCATGGGGCACTGTATAGAACCCCATGGGTTATATGGTTAATTAAGGGCTTATGGGGATCTGTATTGACCCCCATGAGTGACACGGTTTATTAAGGGCTCCTGGGGCTCTGTATAGAGCCCCATGAGTTATAGGGTTAATTAAGGGCTTATGGGGGTTTGTATTGACCCCCATGAGTGACAGGGTTAATTAAGGGCTTATGGGGGTCTGTATTGACCCCCATGAGTGACAGGTTTAATAAAGGGCTCATAGGGCTCTGTATTGACCCCCATGAGTGACAGGGTAAATTAAGGGCCCATGGGGCTCTGTATAGAGCCCCATGAGTTATAGGGTTAATTAAGGGCTTATGGGGGTCTGTATTGACCCCCATGAGTGACAGGGTTAATTAAGGGCTGATGGGGTCTGTATTGACCCCCATGAGTGAAAGCATTAATTAAGGGCTTATGGGGTCTGTATTGACCCCCATGAGTGACAGGGTTAATTAAGGGCTTATGTGTGTCTGTATTGACCCCCCTGAGTGACAGGGTTAATTAAGGGCTTATGTGGGTCTGTATTGACCCCCCTGAGGGACAGGGTTAATTAAGGGCTTATGGGGGTCTCTATTGACCCCCATGAGTGACAGTGTTAATTTAAGGGCTCATGAGGTTCTGCATAGAGCCCCATGGGTTATAGGGTTAATTAAGGGCTAATGGGGGTCTGTATTGACCACCATAAGTGACAGGGTTAATTAAGGGCTTTTGGGGATCCATTTGACCCTCATGAGGGCTAATAAAGGGCTTATGGGGGTCTGTATTGAACCCCATGATTGACAGGGTTAATTTAAGGGCTTATCGGGATCTTATTGACCCTCATGAGTTATAGATTTAATTAATGGCTTAAGGGGGTCTGTATTGACCCCATGAGTGACAGGCTTAATTAAGGGCTCATGGGGTTCTTCATAGAGCCCCATGGGTTATAGGGTTAATTAAGGGCTTATGGGGGTCTGTATTGACCCCCATGAGTGACAGAGTTAATTAAGGGATTATGGGGCTCTGTAATGACCCCCATTAGTGATAGGGTTAATTAAGGGCTCACGGGGCTCTGTATAGAGCCCCATGAGTTATAGGGTTACTTTAAGTGCTCATGGGGCTCTGTTTAGAGCCCCATGAGTGATGGGGTTAATTTTAGTTGCCTTGGGGGGTACTTATAGTAGCCCCAGCTGCAGGGTTAATTAAGGGCTTATGGGGTTATGTATTGACCCCCATGAGTGACAGGGTTAATTAAGGGCTTATGGTGGTCTGTAATGACCCACATGAGTACAGGGTTAAGTAAGGGCTCATGGGGCTCTGTATAGAGCCCCATGGGTTATAGGGTTAATTAAGGGCTTATGTGGGTCTGTATTGACCCCCATGAGTGACAGGGTTAATTAAGGGCTTATGGGGATCTTATTGACCCTCATGAGTTATAGGGTTAATTAATGGCTTATGCGGGTCTGTATTGACCCCCATGAGCGATGGGGTTAATTAAGCGCACATGGGGATCTGTATAGAGCCCCATGAGTTATAGGGTTAATTTAAGTGCTCATGGGGCTCTGTATAGTGCCCCATGAGTTATAGGGTTAATTAAGGGCTTATGGGGTCTGTATTGACCCCCATGAGTGACAGGGCTAATAAAGGGCTTATGGGGGTCTGTATTGACCCCCATGAGTGACAGGGTTAATTTAAGGGCTCATGAGGTTCTGCATAGAGCCCCATAGGTTATAGGGTTAATTAAGGGCTCATGTGGGTCTGTATTGACCCCCATGAGTGACAGGGTTAATTAAGGGCTTATGGGGATCTTATTGACCCTCATGAGTTATAGGGTTAATTAATGGCTTAAGGGGGGCTATATTGACCCCATGAGTGACAGGGTTAATTAAGGGCTTATGGGGGTCTGTATTGACCCCCATGAGTGACAGGGTTAATTAAGGGCTTATGGGGATCCTTTTGACCGTCATGAGATATAGCGTTAATTAAGGGCTTAAGGGGGGTCTGTATTGACCCCATGAGTGACAAGGTTAATTAAGGGCTTATGGGGGTCTGTATTGTCCCCTATGAGTGACAGGGTCAATTAAGGGCTTATGGGGGTCTGTAATGACCCCCATGAGTGATAGGGTTAATTAAGGGCTCAGGGGGCTCTGTATAGAGCCCCATGAGTTATAGGGTTAATTTAAGTGCTCATGGAGCTCTGTTTAGAGCCTCATGAGTGATGGGGTTAATTTTAGTTGCCTGGGGGTGTACTTATAGTAGCCCCCGCTGCAGGGGTTCATACTTTTAGCGCAGGTCCTTTAAGGCCCGGCGAGGCGGGAAATCTGAAATTGTAAATGCAGAGGGTTCATGATCGGTGCTGATCGGGGACCCCTGCTGCAAGGGGTTAATGTGGGGGGGACCACCAGCATAGAGGGGGGGGGTAATTTTAGGTGCTGCCGCCGGGATTGGTTAATAGTGTGCAGCGGGCCCTTTAAGGACCAGCAGCTGGTAATTTAAAATTTTTAAATGTAGCGGAGGCCTGATCCCTGCTGCAAGGGGTTAATGTGGGGAGGCTGCAGGGGTCTAGATAGGGACCCCTGCAGCATGGGGATGTGTTTAGGGAGCAGGGGGAGCATCACACGGCAGTGTCGGTCTGCTCCGAGGCAGCACGTAGAGGCTTTAGGATCCCTTGCTTGCACTTTTCTGTGCCTGTAGGGATTCTTCCAAGGTGCGAGGTTTACCTCATAGATTTATAGCTGCGTGTTACTACGTAGCTCTCTCGGAGCCTATTCTCGGCCGTTTTTCAGTGTCATCTTGCAAAGCAGGCTGCGAGGGACGTATTGAGGAATCAGTCCTCGCAAACGGCAAAAAACTGTCTTTTGCGAGGACAGAGGGAACTACGAGGGCTAATGTAAAAGAAGCATAATACAAAAAATATGAGAAAAATATAACACAAATATAAAGATTTTAAGGTCCATTCCTGTTTTGTTCACATTTTGACATTTAATAACGTATTTTCTGCTCAGAATTCCTATAAAATACAGTTATTGCACTGCATCCTGGGAAACTGGCCATACAGACCAATTAAATTTGAAGCCAGTTACTCCAACGTGAAGCTTGCGACGGCTTCAGGCTTGAAATTTGGCCGAGGTACTGTGCTAATAAATTAGAATGGGCTGCAAGCTACAAGCTGGTGACGCGAACCTGTAAACCATTTGTTGGCCGTCAGACTTGCGGGCTTGAATGTGATCAATTAGTCAAACCCGTAGTTACGGGTTTAGATGGAGCCAATGGAAACAGAGATCGTTATCATAGCGTCACAGCAAAATCGAGGTTGGATTTCAAAGTCTTACAGGGTTCAATTACGAGTTACGATCGGAGCCACATTCCAGATATAGTGCAATATTAATAAAGCTGTAAATATGATATTCTATGACATGCGAGTTACAGTATATGTATTATCACATTGATTCCCGGGAATGATATAACTCAAAAATTAAACATGAAATAAAGTATTTTTCGGGGCCGGTTTGCGAGCTTGAGAATGTAGTGCTATTAATTCTAAGACCTAACATCAATTTCCCTTGTAATATTACTACAGTAGTGTGGTGATATTTGCATTTCAAGTGCTACATATTGGACTTTACCCCCCTTGCGAGTCCTCTCCAGCACTCGTTGGCCTTTGGGCCACATTTGCGTGTTACAGGCTTGCTCGAGAGTGACTTTGTTGGAATTTAATAGCATGATTGGAAACGTAGCGGTTACGTGCTTAAGAGAACAAAGGATTTGCGGCTGCAAAGTTCAACGTTTGGTTTGCGAGCTTGAGAATGTAGTGCTATTAATTCTAAGACCTAACATCAATTTCCCTTGTAATATTACTACAGTAGTGTGGTGATATTTGCATTTCAAGTGCTACATATTGGACTTTACCCCCCTTGCGACTCCTCTCCAGCACTCGTTGGCCTTTGGGCCACATTTGCGTGTTACAGGCTTGCTCGAGAGTGACTTTGTTGGAATTTAATAGCATGATTGGAAACGTATCGGTTACGTGCTTAAGAGAACAAAGGATTTGCGGCTGCAAAGTTCAACGTTCGACGTCCCTTAGGCTTTTTTCCCAACAAACCTGCAGATGTGCAGCAGCCTGCATTACGGGGATAATTTAATAGCAGTAAGTCTTGAGAGCTACGTTACGAGCTACGGTTTAACACGTAGCCCGAATTTAATAGAGCTGATAGACATACAAATGAGTCCAAAATGCATTTTCCCTCTTTAATGCAATACTACTGTATATATGGCTCTTTATAACATATGCCTGCTGTATTACACAGCTTTGAAGCATAGCATAGAATGGATTATGCACAAGTTATGAAACCTACAGACAGACAGCACTGTTTCAATCTTAAGCGGACCACATCACTGTGGGGCTAGTATCTAACTCGTTATGTTAAAAAAAATTAGAGCAACTTTCTGGGCAGATGCTCTTTTGCCCCTTGGACACCTACATTGGGGTAGAGAGAAGTAGTTCTGCTGAAAGCAACCATGCTAATTTATAATATCAATTTTAAAAACAACATAGATTTTTTTCTTCAAATCCTGATGTTATTGCTAATCCGTATTTAAACAATTAAACCTTATTGTATTAACACTACAGTGGCCCTTTAATGTTTTGGTAAATTCCTATATACAATTATTATTGAATTTCAAGCAAATAAAACATTTTTGGAGCCAAAGGTACAATGTTTAGGTACCTGGGAAATGTTCACCCCTGCCTGGATTATTCTATCAGGACAGGCTACTTGTATACATCCCTATCCTAATTAATCTAAGCAAACCTATCACATCGACCCTAACCCCATTAATTCAATAACTCATATGCCTGACATGACCATATAGATTAAAATAAATAAATAAACAGAGGCTGTATTCAGTTTTGTTTTGAAGATGATAGATATTTTGTCATAGTTCGCAATTGGATTTTAAACCTGGGAGGTACTGAAGATTCAGGTAAGATCTCTATTTAGGGTTGTTGAATTGTGTCACTATAGTAGCACACTTGACAATAGAAGTGCATAGAAACGTACCCCCTTGCTAGCCTGCCTCCTCAAGTTATAGGCAAGCTAGCAGTCTAAGATGGAACTCACCATGACACAAGCAGAGTGGGCTAAATATTTTTCTCTAAAAATACCTTTATGTTCCTGGCTTGTATACATGCTTTTATATCATGTTAATTCCTCCATCAAATCTTGACTTAGAAAACTTGGCTCATCACCCGATCAAAATATTTGGTGCCATATTTGGCAGATACATATATACAGTTATTTGAAAATAATCTATATAATACATTGTGAACACCATTTGCATGGTAGAATATACAATCTTAGCGGCACTGGAAGCACATTAAATTGACATTTCTATGGGGAAAGCCTTTGGACTTCTTTGGAACATGTAAATAAACTGCCAAAACCTCAATGACTAGTTATTTCACTTGATGCCTTGATATTCTTCTTAGCTATAATTTTTCAATAAGAGTCGTATTTCATCCCATGGAACACACACAAAACTCATCATGTTGAGTGTAAATCCATATATGAAATGTGTTATATCACCACCTAGTGTTAAAATGAATTGCTACCATTTAAATGGCCAAAATATAACATGACATGCACAAGCCTTTTCACAAAATCCACAGCTTGAGTTAGTAACCAGCCCCACACCGATGAGATGCAAAAGACTGAAACAATACTGTCTGTGGGTAGGTTTAAAGAAGCCATGTTTAAAATGGTTTTGGAAGTGATAATACATTGTGGGTTCAGGTGCATGTCCCCGCCCAGTTTCCCAGAGAGCAGTACAAATACTGTAATTCTTGAGATTTTGAGCAGGAAATTAGTTTATTAATATATATACTGTGTATATATATATATATATATATATATATATATATATATATATATATATAGCAATAGTTATATATAGGACAGATTATATAAAATGCCCTATATTTCAGTAGCGCTAGTACAAAATTGCTTTAAATCGTACCTCAGTAACTAATTGAAAGTCCATTGAGTCTTACTGTTTCATTGAAAATAAACATAGACAAAGCTACGTATCTCAGTATTCTCTTTCTGTTACTCAGGTTCCGCTGCCTCTTAAATGTACCCTGTTCACAGAGCGTCCACAACTGAAGAAATCTTGAAAACAAAAAGAGAAATATGTTTATTAAAACAGTTGTTAAAAAAATAATAATAATATTACGTCAATAATAATTAAAAACTAAACCTTTCGACAATTCCGGGTTGGGAAATGTCATTGTTAGGTCTAAGTAATGTTCTTAACTTGGCCTGTCTTCGTAATTGGGGTAATTGGAATATACAGACATTGGGAGATCTGTTCGATAAAGGTGAAATTAAGTCTTTTTCCAAGTTATGTGCTGATTTTAGTTTTCCATCGTCTAAATGGTTGGAATATGAGAGAGTTAAAAAAGTTATTTTAAATTCAAAATATTTAATTACCTCAAACAGATCCTTAACCAATTTCGAAAAGTTAGCACTTTATAATGACAGGAAACATATAATTTCCAAATGCTATGAAATATAAAAAAAAAAGGATAAGACTGAAAAATCTCCAGGTATGCTTAAATGGGAAAAAGAATGTAATAACTTAATTGACCTGGAAAATTGGTCTAGAGCGTTTGCGTTCTCACAGAAAATTATTACAGTAAATATCAAGCATATAGAGAAGTTAATTTTAAAGTGATTCAGAGGTGGTACTTTGTCCCAGTAAGGATAGCAATTATTAACAATAATCCTAATAGGGGGCTTTGTTGGAGGCTTTGTAATCAGCAGGGGACGCACAAACATATTTGGTGGGACTGTGACCCCATTAAGAAACTTTGGAGTTTGATTTTTGAATATATTTCTAAAATTTGCAGTAAAATCATTAAGCCGACATATGAAATGGCTATTTTTCACATTATGGACAATAGGCTTAAGATGGAAGAACAAGCTTTAATTATACAGGTAGTCTCAGTAGTCAAATGGCTTATTGCCAAACGCTGGAAATCAGAACTTATTCCATCACTGAATGAAGTATTAACAAATCTGAAAAAGAACAGAGAATTAGAAAGGAATCTATACGACATGGGCATTGTTTTATCCAGGTTTAACAGTTGGCTGATTTGGGACAAATATCTCCATTCTTTAAACTCATAAGACTCATAACCCTTTTTTTTTTTTGTATGACTATAATATATCTTGTATTTGTATATTTGTGTTTTGTATAATTTTGTAATATCTGTTTGTTATTTGTAGAAACTGAAGTAAAATAAAAATAAAACAAAAACAAAAAAAAACTGTTGTTAAAAAAACAATAAAATCCTTTAGGCATCCATTGATCAGATGGAGTGTCCAAAACAATAATAAATGTAAAAGATAATGTATATATCGAGAGAGTGAGAGAGAGATATTTACATAAATATGCATATAGCGCTATGGAAAATGTTGACGATTTGTAAAAAAGAGCAATATACTATATATATATATATATATATATATATATATATATATATATATATATATATATATAGTAATTTAGTCATTATTAATCCATATATATATATATATATATATATATATATATATATATATATATATATATATATATATATATTAATAATGAGTATTGCAATATAAGTTGATACCTTTTGTATTGGACAAAACGTCTTATTTATAATGACGAGCTTTCGAGAGGCTTAACCTCCCTTTATCAAGTCTCAAGCAATACTACATGAGATGTAACCCTCAGTTTGAATAATAACAGCAGATGCAGATAGAGTGGAAACAGCATCTGACATCATCAGGTAAATACATATATGGGGAATAAACACAACATAGCAAAGGAAACATATATACACATATTATATACACACTAGTGAATTGCCCGTCAAAAAATGACGGCAATAAAATTGTAAGTGAGCTAATGCTGTTTGGTGTATGGTAATCAAATAAATAATACATTCATAAATTAATATACTTTACCTATTTTGAAGTAAAAGGCGAGCCCGCAAGCATTAGCAACAGCTTGCATGCTCACAACTATATATGTGATGATTAGCTAATGGTGTTCTGCCTCTGAGTCTTACTCATCAAACCTCATATATAGGTAATTTTGTAATATGTGTGTGTTTATCCCTTAACATGTTTATTCCTTACCTTGATGTTATTTCCACAAAGGATTCTGGGTCTTGATTTTGTATAAAATAATTACCAGCTTCTGTCAAAAAACCTATGTGAGTATACTTGGGAGAGCCTGTGTGAGGTGACTGAATGAGGTGTCTAGGGACCTGTGTGAGGTGACTGAATGAGATGTCTAGGGACCTGTGTGAGGTGACTGAATGAGATGTCTAGGGGCCTGTGTGAGGTGACTGAATGAGATGTCTAGGGACCTGTGTGAGGTGACTGAATGAGATGTCTAGGGACCTGTGTGAGGTGACTGAATGAGATGTCTAGGGGCCTGTGTGAGGTGACTGAATGAGGTGTCTAGGGACCTGTGTGAGGTGACTGAATGAGGTGTCTAGGGGCCTGTGTGAGGTGACTGAATGAGGTGTCTAGGGACCTGTGTGAGGTGACTGAATGAGGTGTCTAGGGGCCCAGTGAGATGACTGAATGAGATGTCTAGGAGCCTGTGTGAGGTGATTGAATGAGGTGTCTAGGGGCCTGTGTGAGGTGATTGAATGAGGTGTCTAGGGGCCTGTGTGAGATGACTGAATGAGGTGTGTAGGGGCCTGTGTGAGGTGACTGAATGAGAGAGATGTCTAGGGGCCTGTGTGAGATGACTGAATAAGGTGTGTAGGGGCCTGTGTGAGGTGGCTGAATGAGGTGTCTAGGGGCCAAGTGAGATGACCGAATGAGGTGTCTAGGGGCCCGTGTGAGGTGACGGAATGAGGTGTCTAGGGGCCCGTGTGGGGTGACGGAATGAAATTTAAAAACACTATCTGAATCTTTCAAACAAAACGGTTACAAACCCTGTATTATTACCCCAAATATAACCACTGCCATCAAAATACCCCGAGAACACCTATTAAACTACAAAACAAAAGAAACGACTTTGCGTATACCTCTAGTGACCACATACAATCCAATTTTAGAGAAAATTTGGAAAATAATCAAAGATTTATAATCATTACTAATTGAAGATACTGATTAAAATATATATTCCCAAAACCTCCCATCCTTGCATTTAAACAACCACCAAACCTGAAACAAAAACTTGTCAAAACTATTGTAGCCCAGTAGGACACCATTTTAGCCAGAATGATCACTCCATCCAAAACTTAAAAGTCAAAATACTCAGAGGAAAATTTTAAAGCATCCAAGAGAGAAAAGCATTTGAAATAAAGATGATCACATTCTTCAACAGTAAACACACAGGACTTAATATAGACTTGGGTTTTCGAACACATTATCAGAATTTCATGTGATTTTTTTTTCTTCTTATACTATAACAGACTTAGCACTCTTAGTGAGGTGTTTATCCAACGGGAAAGATATCACTGTGTACTACAGTGCTCTGCTTTTTCATGTATATATTGATGTATATGTGTATATAATATTTGTATATATGTTTCCTTTGCTATGTTGTGTTTATTCCCTATATATGTATTTACCTGATGATGTCAGATGCTGTTTCCACTCTATCTGCATCTGCTGTTATTATTCAAACTGAGGGTTCCATCCTGTAATAAATCATTATAAATAAGACGTTTGTCCAATACAAAAGGTATCAAATTATATTGCAATACTCATTATTAATATATATATATATATATATATATATATATATATATATATATATATATATAAATATATATGGATTAATAATTACTAAATTACTAGATTACTGGACATTCACGGCTGCTGCACTCTTCAATATATATATATATATATATATATATATATATATATATATATATATATATATACTTATGTATATATATATATATATATATATATATATATATACTTATGTATATATATATATATATATATATATATATATATATGTATATATATATATATATATATATATATACTATATAATCAGTGTATAGCAGTATATAGTGACACCTTTTTTATTGGGCAAACATAATAAATGAATATAATAAAAATATAATAAAAAATAAAAAAAGTATCACTATATACTGCAATACTCATTATTCATGTATATATAAAGAGAGAGAGAGAGAGAGAGAGAGAGGTGGCAAGAATATTAACACTTAGCAGCCAAATAGGCTGTTTCTATGAACCAGAAAGCCCTTTATAGATATACATTATATTTTGGAAGAATATTTAAGAGCCATAAGCACATATTTAGGATACCAGGCTCCTGGAAATGTTTCCAGGTTGGAGAAAAAAGGACCTAGGAGTATTTTATAAGAGCCAGAAAGGCTGTTTCTATTATCCTGGGAGGAATCCCTCCATAAATATGCATTATACTTTTTAGGAGCCAGAAAGCAGTATAAATATTAGGAGCCCTGGGACATTTCCAGCCATATATATATATATATATATGGTGGGCAAAAGATCGAAGAAGCCCTCCACCTTACAGTAGTACAGTAAATAGTGCATTTGTGTTCACATTTTGTTTGCTTTATTTTATTAATGTATTTTTTAACATATTAGTCATGAAAGAATGTGAAGAAAAATCAGTATAGCTTTTAAAACTTACATTTAAGCTTTAGAGTTTCAGACTTCTGCCAATGTGTTTCTTTCCATCCCCTTATAAATATCCAAGGGCTAGTGGAGGATCTCCATATCAAGTTTTCCTGAAAGGAGTCTTTATCTGCCAACACCCCCTGGATACCTATATTTATTAGGGTCTGGAGAGCATGGGAGTAGGAACTGGGGATTTTTAAATGTATGTGTTTACATGCAGAGAAGCAGTTGTGTGGTATTTTTATACTATATGTGGTATCCCCCCAAAAAATAACACCCATGGAGAGAACCATCTCTGCTAGATTCTGAAACTCTTAAGTTGCAATATAAGTTTTAGAAAACACACTGAACTTATTTTCTCCAAATTACTAAATAAACTTAATTTATTTTCTCCAAATTACTAAATAAATGACAATCAGTTACTAAATAAAGAAATTAAACCTATAATATGACCAGTACAAGGACCTTTTAACAACACTTGTTTTTACAGAAAATCCCTCAATGATTTCATCAACAATTAATGATGGAGAGAGGAGGAAGAGGGGATTTCTTAATGGGCCTCTGTCACCCCAAAATCAAAGACTGATTAGGAGTGATAAAAAAATAGGCGATAAATTGTATTAGAAAATTCTGAATATGAATTAGCTGATTGATGTGCTAATTAGAATCTCAGTCTACATGTCTGTTGTTGTAATGACCAAAACAATATTCCCCACTGCTGTAATTCAGTTGCATCTCCTCCCCACAATATTAGGTACTCTAAGTCACAAATTAGCATACCGATCTGCTCAATAGCCACAAAAATAATGCTGCAGTTTTAAATATTGTGTCCCTTGGCGAAAAAAGGCTAGTCCAATGTATACCCTGATTTTTATGTTCATTAAGATGAAACCAACTTTCTGCTGAGATGGCAGTGTCCCTTTAAATAAATGATTTATAAATGTTATACTTCCTCCCTTCCCTTTGCACAAGCAAAAAGCAGGCAACTTGCATCAATAAATGCAAGCCCTGATCCTACGAATATGTAAAACCAAAGTGTCATGAATGTCTATGGCATCGAACAGAGGTATTAACCTAGATTTCTAATTGACAACAATCTTTTTTATGTTTTTACAACCTGGTTATGGTTGTAGTAAGATTCAGATTTTTCAAACGTATATATATCATAATGTGATCTTTTTTCGGTAGATAGAAACGGCAGTGGATAGATATACTAGTCATGAAAACCTAAGTATTTACATGGTTTGACTAAATTTAGTGCTCAACTCCAAGCCTTTTTAAACCACTCCCTTTGTATTATGAGAAAATTCCATGATTTCCCTCTTCCTGTTTTTTATTATCTGCGGACTGCACATTATTATGTAGTTTATTTCCCTTTCCCTGAATTATTTTTGTATGATCTGTTCTGTATATGGTACAGAGCCCTGAGATTTGCTTGGATTTATTACAAAAACAGTAGAGTAGAAAAGATTATGAGTTGCAGATAGAACAAGGAAGAGTATTCCTAATGAGAAAAGCAGCACAGGAGAGGGGGAAGAGGGGGGATGGGGGCAATAACAGAGAAGGAAAGGATTAGGATCCGGTTTTGTCACTTTGTAACTTTACTTTCGAATTTGCCTGCTATTGGGTTTCTAAACTTGGTGTTATAAGAGGCGTAATGAGTGCATGTTAAATGCATGTTTGTTGGTATTCATGTATAGGTTGAATAGATGTGTTAAAACATGTGGATGTGAGGATGGGAATAATTGTGATCAAATGAAGCCCAAGGGGCAACTTGTGATGTTGGAGGGCAATAGAAGTGATCTAGTAATCCATAAATAACTAACAACTCCAGTTTTTTTTTCTGTTTGCTGGTATTAGAATCGCATATAATAGTTGTCAATCTACGAAACCTTGCAAAGCGAACTCGCATGAACTGCCTTCCCTCGCAAAGCGAGGGCCGCAGTTCGGGCTCCAGTTTGGGCCGCAGTTCGACCACAACTCGGGAACGCAAATGTAGACCCTCGCTTAGCGAGGGGCCGAATTTGCGTCAGGTGGAGGCTCCAACGTCAGCTGCAATGAGCCAAAGGTAGAGAGGGAAAGGGATGAATTAGTTACCAATGGGGGAGGAGAAGGGGGGAGGGTTACAATAGAAAGTAGGGAGGTATTAATAGGGGCCTCAAATACAGTGGCAGGCACTGTACTATTTAGGAAAGATAGGGGAAATGGTAAAAGAGGAGGAGGGATCTGTCTTTATGTTAAGCCTGAATTTAAGCCTATAGTCAGAGAAGATATTTATGCTGGCACTAACGGCATCAATGAATCTTTGTGGGTTGAGCAAAATAGTGGAGGAGCTTATTCTAAACGCATATTGGTGGGAGTATGCTATAAACCCCCAAATATAGCTGAAAGTGAGGAAATACAATTATTGTTACAGATTGGAAATGCAGCTAAACATGGGCAAGTTCTAATAATGGGAGACTTTAATTACCCTGAAATAAACTGGATAAATGAGACCAGCAGCTCAGCTAAGGGGAGCAGGTTCTTGAGTACACTCAGGGATCATTATCTGGCCCAGGTAATACAAGAACCTACTAGAAATGGGGCAATCTTGGATTTAGTCATCACAAGTAATATTGATATAATATCAAATGTAAAAATAGGGGAACCCTTGGGGAACAGTGATCACAACACAGTCTCATTTGAGATTGAATACAAAAAACAGAGTTGTAAGGGGCCAACAAAAACTCTAAATTTTAAAAGGGCTAACTTTAATGGGCTATGGGCAGCAATACAACATATAGACTGGGACAAAGAACTTACAGGGAAGAATACTGAAAATAAATGGACAACATTCAAATCCTTACTAAATAAACATACTCATCAGCATGTACCATGTGGAAATAAAATGAATAGGAGTAAATCACATCCTATGTGGCTTAACAATGACTTAAAGATCATGATGAGCAAAAAGAAACATGCATTTAAATTATACAAGAAGGAGGGAACAGAGGCAGCTTTACGTGACTATAAGGAAATCAACAAGTCTTGCAAAAGGGCTATTAGACTGGCTAAAATAGAAAATGAGAAGTCAGTTGCAATGGAAAGTAAGACTAACCCTAAAATATTTTTTTAATATATTAATGGGAAGAAGGCAAGGAAGGAATCGATAGGAACATTACAATGTGACACAGGCCATCTGATAATTAGTGACCAGGAAAAGGCAGATGAGCTAAATAGGTTCTTTTCTTCGGTATACACAAGGGAGGTACCAGTGGTTGGGACACCGCAACATAATGGGGCTACGCTACCATCACTAAATAATTGGTTAACGCAGGAAGTAATACAAAAGAGGTTGGAGAAAATAAATGTTAATAAAGCCCCAGGTCCTGATGGAATACATCCAAGGGTACTGAGGGAGCTGGGTTCTGTAATAGCCAAACCATTATATCTAATCTTTCAAGACTCACTCACTACAGGGTCTCTACCAGATGACTGGAGAAAAGCAGAGGTGATACCTATATTTAAGTAGGGATCTAGAGCAAATCCGGGGAATTATAGACCAGTGAGCCTCACTTCTGTAGTTGGGAAGCTTTTAGAATGGTTAATAAGGGACAGAATACAAGAATATGTCTATTTGAACAGGATCATAGGTAGCAGTCAACAATTAGTTTTTATGAGGAGGTTAGTAGGAACTTGGATCAGGGCAACTCAGTGGATGTAGTCTTTTTAGATTTTTCAAAGGCATTTGATACAGTGCCACATGGAAGACTAGTGAGCAAACTAAGGGATACAGGAATTTCAGTAAATATCTGCTCATGGATCGAGAGCTGGCTAAAAGACAGGAAGCAAAGGGTTGTTGTGAATGGAACATACTCCGATTGGTCTAATGTGATAAGTGGGGTTCCTCAAGGTTCAGTATTAGGTCCTCTCCTTTTTAACATATTTATTAATGACATTGAAGTAGGACTCGAATGTAGTGTCTCCATTGTTGCTGATGACACTAAGTTGTGCAAGGTAATAAAATCAGATAATGATGTACTTTCCCTACAAAAGGATTTGCATACATCAGAGAAATGGGCGGCTAAATGGCAGATGAGATTTAATACAAATAAATGTAAGGTTATGCATTTGGGAAGGAACAATAGCCAAGCAATCTATAATCTTAATGGAGCAAATCTAGGGGTATCAGATATTGAAAGGGATTTGGGAGTACTAGTGGACAACCACCTAGGTAACAGCGCTCAAAGCAAAGCAGCGGCTGCAAAGGCAAATAAAATATTAGCATGTATTAGGAAGGGTATAGAAGCCAGGGAAGAAGATATAATTCTGCCACTATACAAATCTCTAGTACGTCCTCATTTGGAATATGGAGTACAATTTTCGGCACCACCTCATAAAAAAGACATTTTAGAGCTGGAAAAAGTACAGAGAAGGGCTACAAAACTAATAAGGGGAATGGAGGGGCTAAGTTATGAAGAAAGACTAACAAAATTAAACTTATTTTCGCTAGAAAAAAGGCGTCTAAGAGGAGATATGATTACGTTATATAAATACATCCAGGGTCAATATAAGACTTTGTCAAGTGAACATTTGTAGCAAGAGATTTTCAACTGACAAGAGGACATCCTTTGAGGTTAGAGGAAAAAAGATTTCACCTTAAACAAAGAAAAGGGTTCTTCACAGTTAGGGTGGTTAAACTGTGGAATTCTCTACCAAAGGAGGTGGTGACAGCGAATTCGATAGACAACTTCAAAAAGGGGTTAGATATATTTTTGAATAAAGAGGGCATTCAAGGCTATCCTACATAACTAGCGAAGGAGTATTGATCCAGGGAGAAATTTGATCGCCAGTTTCTGGGGTCAGGAAGGCATTTTGCTTTTTTTCCCCTTATGAGACAATTGGCAAAGTTTCAATGGTTTTTTTTTTCTGTTTGCCTTCCTCTGGATCAAATAACAATTAACAAATAATAATAAATAGTCCACATTAAAAAGATCAATAGAGATCTAAAAAGGTTGAACTTGATGGACTAACTCTTAATTCATCCTCCAATACTATACTATTAATAATTAATTAATAACTATTCCGCATATTGCAGATCAGAGGAGATCTTAACAGGTTGAACTTGATGGACTGAAAGTCTTTTTTCAACCTTAATTACTATGGCCCTTATTCAATTGCGATTTGGCCAATTGAATAAGGTTTTAAATAAGCACATAACATATATTTTTTAAAGAAGTTTTTAGTTAGTAAGCATCTATCCAAAAGCAAGGTTTTCACTAACTAAAAACGTCTTTAAAAAAATATGTTATGTGCTTATTTAGAGCCTTATTCAATTGGCCAAATTGCAATTGAATGAGGGCCTATGTAACTATGTAACTATGTAAATCATGAGGGTCCGCATTTGCGGAGGTGGAGGCTCTACGGCGCCTCACAAGCGGTTACAAACACCCACAGAAGCGGGACTTTGAAAATAAACTATAACACACAATGACTAAATACTGACTTACACAAAGAAATACAAGCTGCAGGACTTTTTTTTTACCGAAGGTATATTGACGATATTGTCATTATTTGGGACGAATCCATACAGGGTTCTAAAGAGCAATTTTTAGAATTTGTCAACTCAAATACTATGAACCTTGAGTTTACCATGGTGACAGCAAAACAGGAGATACCATTCTTGGATGTCCTACTCAGAGGAGGAAAGGGCAGGGTCACTACGAGTTTATATACCAAACCCACGGATTCTAATGGTTATTTAGATGCGACCAGTGGCCATGATCCAAAGTGGATCAGAAACATACCCTATGGCCAATTCCAAAGGGTGAGGAGAAACTGTAGTGACCTTGCTGACTTCGATAAAGAGAGTATACGATTGGGACATACATTTTTGGCTAAAGGATATAACCCTCATGTAGTAGAAGGGGCTAGACAGAGAGCACGGGATTTGGATAGAACAAGTCTTCTATATAAGAAGGACCCCTGTAGAGGAGAGAATATTCATAAAACATCAGATGTACGGTTTCTCACTAAATATAACGCAGCAGCCCCATCTATACGCCATGTTATGAAGGAATTTTGGCCCATTCTATTACAGGATGATCTTTTGAGAGAGATTTTACCTGCAAATCCCATAGTCACATTCAGAAAAAAATGTTAATTTAAAGCAGAGATTAGCTCCTAGTGAGCTGATGCCAGTTAAAAAGAATGAAAGCATGTGGATTAGGGGGACAAAAGGATCATTTGGCTGTAGTACAAAGAATTGTGGTACGTGCCCATTCCTCAAATCTAGAGAGAGACATATGGTAGTATCCACTATCAATAATAATAAGTTTATAATTAAACATCTTACTTCGTGCAAATCAGAGTATGTGGTCTACACCATTACTTGCAAATGTGGCCTACAGTATGTGGGCTGCACCAAGCGTTCTTTAAAAAACAGATTTAGGGAGCATCTGTATAATGTCGGTAGGGGGATCCTTACGAATGGTTTCTCCGCTCATATCATTATGAAACATAACAAAGATATCTCTGGCATAATGGTTCAGGCAGTGGAACAAGTAAAACCAAATACAAGAGGGGGGAATAGACTGTTATTTTTGAGACAGAAAGAAACAAAATGGATACATCTTTTGGGCACCTTGGAACAGCTAGGTCTAAATAGGGATATAGACCTGGCGGCCTTTTTAGAAGGCTAATATAGATAGTAGTCTATCTAAAAATGCCCCCTAGTCTTGTTTTAGGTGTCTATGATTATCCTCCCATCCTAGAGTTCTATATGATGTCTCCCCTGCTGCATTTATGAATGACAGTAGTTTCTGTATATGTTTGCTTTTTATTAATCTCTGTTTATGAGATATATGTGTACTGCTTTTGTTTGACGAGTGGGGATATGGATTGTGCAATATGTTGGGCTATTGTCCTTTATTGTTTTTTATATATTTACATGTCCTTTTTTGTATTTATATCATTTTTTATATGTATTTTAATTAATCATGAGATATATGTGCAATGTTTTTTGATAGATAAAAGTGGGGATATGGATTATATCATATATTGGGATGTTGTTCTCTATTGATCTATATATTTTACATGTATTTTATTTTATATATTTTCTATATTTATGTATATCTCCCTTTTATATGCATCCTGATTTATCAATGTCTTTTTTATATATATTTATTCATTCTTACCCCAGGGTGATCCCCTTTCTTGGGGGTATACATGTATGTGTATGTATATATGTATATGTAGGTGTGTGTATATATGTATATATATATATGGGTATATATGTATACATATATATATATATGTGCCCATATCTGGAGAAAGACATGTAATGTGCCTGTAAAGCCACCAGAGGGCATTCACATAGGATGAGAGTTTATGTATCAGGAAGTACTGGGACTGTTATGTTGGTCACGTGATGTTGTCAAGAGTCACATGATGCACGTCACATGGGGCGACGCCATTTTGGATGCACTTCCTGATTGTTAAAACAATGGAGGGTATATAAGCCTCTGTGTGAGAGCAGAAAGGGTTTGATGTTGGTAAGTGCTGATGAGCAGTACTTATACACATATTTTTACACTGTTTATGTTTTTATATCACTGAGGAAGCCTTTGGGCGAAACGCGTTTGATATTTTTCATGTTTTTAGATCATTGATTTCATTCATTTTAATGTGCCTATCCCTATTGGCCATATATGGCATATATTGAGGGTCATATGGTGCAATAAACACATGATAAACACACTATTGTTTGTATTAGTGTGTTTCAATTGTCTCCTATAGTAGACATAAGGAGTTGGAATCACATTTTATTCTGTAGACACTATATAATAGTGTACCAAATAGCATTGGTGATCCAACTGTACCTGCTATAAAACCATCTGGATCGTATCCTGAGCTACGGATGGAGATCTAAGGATTGGACATTGGGTACTTCCAGAGCTATCCTGTTTAAACCATACAGATACCTCATAACCTTGGGGTCACCACATGTGAGTGAAACAATATATGACTGTTGTTTTGACGTGATTATACACTCATGTTGCACTAGGAGGTTGCTCGCTGTCTTTCCCCTACCCCTCTTTTTATCTTTACCAGTTACTTGGACACGGTGGGAACGGTGTCCTGTGAAGAAGCTGCACACCTCTGGCATCTCTATCATTGTGGTTTTGGACTTGTATGGACGGATATTCACTCCAATTTCCATTTGTGCATCTCTCTAGAGGAACTATATGTAAACACATTGAATATAGTTCATACATATATGTATACACAGTAGGTAAAATATAGAGTGCTTCTATTTTGTAGCAATATCATATATGCAAATTGCTTCTTTGTTTTCTTGAACGGCCTAAAACATTCAAAAAAACAAAAAATACACACAAAATCAAAATATAAACATCTCACACAGCAAGGGTGGACACCCAGGACGTCTGGAAGTGAGGTTACACCTCAATTTAAGTCCAATTTACAGAGTTTAGACACTCGAAAATCCCCTAAGCGAGAGAAAAAATGGCGTCGGAAAAACGAAATCGAGGCTACACGACCCCTAAAGCAGCAAAACACCGCCAAGCACATACGACTTTTACAAAAACCTGTACAAGGTACAAAATACACTATAGTTTGGATGCAAAATTATCCACATCCGCGTACACAATCGCTGCCATTTTACAACACCAACTTACAGAATGCGGAAGTACCCAGCTACACAAACGGTTTCCGCTCGTGCACGCAGCCTATTTACACTACACACTGCACACATTGCTGACACTTACACCTCAGCTCAACAACAGTGCAAATCTACATTGTATGCTGCAGGAACATCAAAACAGATTGTTAGCTCTTCAGCACATTGCTTGCTGCATATATTAATTACAAAAAGGTAAAGTACATTAATTTATGATTTAATTAATTAATTAATTATCATGAAAAAATACATATACAGAACAAAAAAAAACAAAGGCTTTCACCGCACGCCTCACAAGGAGCGCCAACAGTGCTCATAGGACACAAAGTACACCAGGGGAGATTCTTGCAATAAGCGTCAAAAAGGAGATCAGCGTGGACCTTACAATCAGTGCAAAATCGCCTCTGATAACAACAAATACACCAACCGAGAGGCTCGCAATGAGCACCGAAAGCGTTCAGCGCAAGCCTCGCAATGAGCGCCAAAGGATCTCACACAACCAAAACACTTACTGTCTGTGGCAAACAGCATTACCTGCCTTACAATTTTATTGCCCCGTCATTTTTGATGGGCGAGTTGCTAGTTTATTATAAATCACAAAGTGAGATACATCTGTGAGGATTAAAGGGATACGGAAGGTTCCCTGTTTTTAAAATTAAAATAAACTACCCATTTGTTTGCATATATAAACATCTGAAGGGTAAAACACTTCCCATGTCTACTGTAAATTCAGTGGGGTTGGCCTGCCCAAAGAGACTTATGGTAAGTAAAATAAGGACAACCATGGGACAGCTAGTGTAAAGGGGGAGAGGGACAGCTATCGGAAGGCGAGATACTATAAGATAGCACAAAAGGAATGGAGAAACTGCCACTTGGGTGAGTGAGCAGAAAGTAATAAGAAAGGAGGAGAAGCAGCCATGGGAAGAGAGGCATGGGCAGAGCTACCGCTGGTGAAGGTGGTGCAATGCACTGGGGCCCTCCCAGTGCATATTCCTTTTTTTATTAAAAATTTTTTTAAGCTTCTGTAGTGAACAAATATTTTTGCACTGGAGCCCTCCCTTCACCAACTTTGCCACTTAAGAAAGGAGAGAGATGGCAACTGAGAAGGAGGATACAGAACAGTCATGGGTAGGATGAGAGTAACAGCCAAGACTAGTGAAGTAGAAGAGGCAACGGCGAGAACATGGAGAGGCAATCATAAAGATGTAGAAATAGGCTTCCATAAAAGGAGAGTGACAGCTGTGATAAATGTGAGAGACGTAGCTGTAAGGAAGGTGAGGGAATGAGAGGCACAGCCATAACAAGTGTTAGAGAGACAACCATGAGGAGAGTGCTAATGGCATCTATGAGGAGAGTGAGAGCAGCAGCCATAAGGAAGGTGAGAGAATCAACCATGTGGAAGTGGGGCAAGACACAAAATAAAATAATTTAAAAAGTCAACTTTTGTTTATGTTTTTACATATTTAAATCCACACATAGCAACAGAAAGGGTGTACCTTTGGTATTAGAGTTTTAAATACTTTACACCTCTGAAGCCTCACTGACAAAATGTATATTTAACACTTGCAATGTTATTTTCATTCAGTTATGTTGCTCCACGGTTTCCTTGGGCAGCATCTAAACCTGTTGAGCAAGTTGAGAAGAACTAGTTACACATTAAGAAATACCAATGCTTAAACTATTTATCTGTATGTTTTCACATGTGCAAATCTTGTTTCCTGACATATTTACTCAACATCAATTCTTCTCATTTTGTGATGTTGTATATAATATTACTATATGTCAAACTGGTTTGGACTATTGTGTAAATAAACTGTAAAAAAAAATGTCATTGTATTTTAGCTTAAATATTGAACTTAGGGCGAGGGTGATTTTTTAACCTTTCAGAACTTGCAAATAAAGGGTTGTAGCAAATCAAGGGGGTAGCAGAAATACTCTTATACATGTAAATAATGTAATAATGATAGTGTAGAGTTGCATTGAATAATTGCATGTCCCTTAAAGGACTATGTTTACTTGTATAGTTTACTTTACTATCATGTAATACAATAGAATTATTAACTCTCTCACTTAGAGTACTTAGTGTGGCACAATTCTGCAAATGATATACACTTTATCTGTTCCATGTTAAAATAGTAAATCATATAAATAAAGATACATCATGTTTTATTACATAATTGAAATGTATTTCTAGTAATCAGCTATATAGGACAATATTATATAGGAGAGATGGTCATTATTATTACTCTTTATTTATAAAGCACAAACATCTTCTGTAGTACTATTTACAAAGGTACAATGAAGAAGATTTTATATAATAGGCAAGTTTCTATGAAAAAAAATCTAAGGAATGTACAAATACAATGCAAAAAGACAATGGTCAATTTGGGGTAGTAGAGTTGAATTCCCTACTCCAAAGTGGGGAGTTAGGCAGATAGAAAGATGCATGATGGCATTGACCAAGGAAGTAAGCTGCTGCAAGTGGAGGCAACTGTAGTTTGAATGTGAGAAATTTGGTAGGGTATGCAGTTGTGGATATTAAGACTGAAGGTGATGAGCTTCATTAAAAAGATCTATTTTAGCGAGTTTTTGAAGATTTTGATGCAAGAAGATAGTCTGGCTGAGCGATGCAAAGAGTTCCACAGAGTAAGGCAATTCGAGAGAAGTCCTGAATGCAGGAATTAGAGGAGGTAATAAGAGAGGATGAATGAAGAAAATCATGAATAAAGTGAAGAGGACGGTTGTGGGAGTATTTTGAGAAGAGAGTAGATATATAAGGGGGTGCACTGTTATTAAGGACTTTATATGTTAGTACAAGGGTTTCCAATTTTATTTTGGAGATTATAGGAAACCAGTGGAGTCACTGAAGAAGAGATTTTGCAGACACCAACCGTTGAATGAAGTAGATGAGTTTTGCGGAGTGGTCTATCATGGATTGAGTGGAGACTGATGTACTGATGTGTGAGGGGGAGGCCAGCAAGTAGTTGAGGAGAGATGTTTACAAGTGGATTTTCCTTTACAGGTAAAGACTGATAAATTGCAGAGTACACTAATTGTGTCCAGGTGAGAGGGGTGTGGCTTGACTGCTAAACTAGTATAAAAGGTTTGTGAGCTGTTTTGGGGCCTGTTTACAAGTGGATTTACCTTACAAGTAAAGGCTGATAAATTGCAGAGTGCACTAATTGGGCCCAGGTGAGAAGGCAGAAGTAAGTATAACCGGGAGAAGGGGCGAACTTGTGAGCTTGCGAACATTTTCGGTGTCAGGTGCAGTTCTAGTGAGAGTGTAGGAGTTTAAATAGGGGTAGGGACTTCAAATAAAAGGGAGGGCAGATTTATAGTGCAAAGGAGGAAAACTTTATACAAATATATTATTTTATATTCTTTTTTTTTCTTACTGAAATTTTGTAGACAATAATAATAATGAGTCAGTCCAGTGGCAACCTATCTCAGTGTACATCCTGTCATATGTATGCAATACTGGAACAGATGATCCAGGGTCCATACCTCTGTGAGAGGTGTCAGCATGTTGCCTCTCTGGAAGCTCAAATTGGAGATCTGGAGCGGAGAATTGCAGCACTTAGTGATATTGCTCCACCAACTGGGGGTTGGTGCTCACTGAGCACAGTTTAGCTGGGCCTAGCATGGAGGGTGGAGCTGGGGCTAGTGAGGATGTCCAGGAAGGTAGCTGGGGTACAGTTACAAGGGGAAGCAGGGGGAACAGGAGGAGGCAGGCCAGTTCTGAGTTGGCAAACACCAACAGATTTGCCAGATTTAGTGAAACTGTTGGGGATGTCCATTCAGGAATGGCAATGCCAGATAGAGCTGTTCCCTCTAACAGCCGGGAGAACAGCTCTACTGGAGGAGTGGGAGGGCAGAATAGGCAGAGCAACAGACAGGTTTTGGTTGTAGGGGACTCTATTATTAGGAAGGTAGACAGGGTGATTTGTCACCCAGATCCCAGCAATCAAACAGTTTGCTGTCTCCCAGGTGCTCGGGTTCGTCATGTTGTGGATTGGGTAGACAAATTATTGGGAGGGGCTGGTACATATTGGTACCAATGACAAAGTTAGTAGAAGATGGAGTGTCCTAAAGAATGATTTTAGAGAACTAGGTAATAAGCTGAAGGCAAGGACCTCCAAGGTAGTATTTTCTGAGATACTACCAGTGCCACGTGCTAGCCCAGGGAGGCAGAAGGAGCTTAGGGAGGTTAATGCGTGGCTAAAGATGTGGTGCACTAAGGAGGGGTTTGGGTTTTTAGAGCACTGGGCTGACTTCTCACTTCGGTACAATCTCTACAGTAGGGATGGATTGCACCTTAATGATGAGGGAGCTTTTGTACTAGGGGATAGGATGGTAGAAAGGCTGGAGGAGTTTTTAAACTAGTAGGTGGGGGGGAGGGACTAGATATAAGTACCAGTGGTTGGGACACGGCAACATAATGGGGCTACACTACATTTGACAAATAATTGGTTAACACAGGAAGTAATCCAAAAGAGGTTGGAAAAAATAAATGTTAATAAAGCCCCGTGTCCTGATGGAATACATCCAAGGGTACTAAGGGAACTGGGTTCCGTAATAGGCAAACCATTATATTTAATTTTTCAAGATTCACTCAACACAGGGTCTCTACCAGATGACTGGAGAAAAGCTGATGTGATACCTATATTTAAAAAGGGAACAAGAGCAAATCCGGGAATTATAGACCAGTGAGCCTCACTTCTGTAGTGGGGAAGCTTTTAGAAGGGTTAATAAGGGATAATATACAAGAATATGTCTATTTGAACAGGATTATAAGTAGGAGTCAACATGGATTTATGAGGGATAGGTCATGTCAAACAAATCTAATTAGTTTCTATGAGGAGGTTAGTAGGAACCTGGATCAAGGCAACTCAGTGGATGTAGTCTTTTTAGATTTTGCAAAGGCTTTTGATACAGTGCCACATGGGAGACTATTGTGCAAACTAAGAGATACAGGAGTTGCAGTAAATATCTGCTCATGGATTGAGAGCTGGCTAAAAGACAGGAAGCAAAGGGTTGTTGTAAATGGAACATACTCTGATTGGACTAATGTGGTAAGTGGGGTTCTTCAGGGTTCAGTATTAGGTCCTCTCCTTTTTAACATATTTATTAATGACTTAGAGGTAGGATTGGAGTGTGGTGTCTCCATTTTCGCTGATGACACAAAGTTGTGCAAGGTAATTAAATCAGATAGTGATGTGCTTTCCCTCCAAAGGGATTTACATAAAATTGAGGAATGGGCATCTAAATGGCAGATGAGATTTAATACGAATAAATGTAAAGTTATGCATCTGGGAAGGAAAAATAGCCATGCAATTTATAATCTTAATGGAGCAAATCTAGGTGTATCAGATATTGAAAGGGATTTGGGAGTGCTTGTGGACAACCACCTAGGTAACAGTGCTCAAAGCCAAGCAGCAGCTGCAAAGGCAAATAAAATATTAGCCTGTATTAAGAAGGGTATAGAAGCCAGGGAATTAAATATAATTCTGCAACTATACAAATCTCTAGTACGCCCTCATTTGGAATATGGAGTACATTGTTGGGCACCACTTCATAAAAAGGACATTTTAGAGCTGGGAAAGGTACAGAGGAGGGCAACAAAACTAATAAGGGGAATGGAGGGGCTAAGTTATGAAGAAAGCCTAACCAAATTAAACGTATTTTCTCTGGAAAAAAGGCGTCTAAGAGGAGATATGATTACCTTATATAAATACATCCAGGGTCAGTATAAAGATTTGTCAAGGGATCTTTTTGTGCCAAGAGGTTTTCAACTGACAAGAGGACATCCCTTGAGGTTAGAAGTAAAAAGATTCCACCTTAAAGAAAGAAAAGGGTTCTTCACAGTAAGGGTGGTTAATCTGTGGAATTCTCTACCGGAGGAGGTGGTGACAGCGGATTCGATAGATAACTTTAAAAGGGGACTGGATTTATTTCTAATTAAAAAGGGAATTCAGGGTAATCATGGATAATTAGAGAGGCAGTATTGATCTAGGGAGAGGTCCGGTCGCCGGTGTCTGGGATCAGGAGGGATTTGATTTTTTTTTATATATATATTTTTTTTTATACAACAAATTAATTAATAGTTAATCTGCATATTGCAGATCGGAGGAGATCTTGAATGGTTGAACTTGATGGACTGAAGGTCTTTTTTTAACCTTAAATACTATGGTCCTCATTCAATTTGAATTTTGGCAATTGATTAGGGCTCTATATAGGCACATAACATATTTTTTTGACATCATTTTTTAGTTGTTGAAAACCTTGGTTTTGGATAGAGGTTCAGTAACTAAAAAGTTCTGTGAATTTTTTTTGTATGTGCTTATATAGAGCCCTATTCAATTGGGCAACTCGGAATTGAATGAGGCTCTATGTAATTATGTAACTATGTGTGTGAAATTTATTTTTAGCTGTTTCTTGTGTAAGATGCTGATGTATTCTGGAGATGTGTTTAGGTAAAGAAAAAATGCTTTAATGTATGTGAGGAAGAGAGGGCAGAATCCAACAGGGGTCAAACACAGTGGGGCTTGAGAGGTGGCATTGATAATAGCGTTGTTTACATCTGTTCTCAACACAAGAAAAACATATTAGTCAAAATAGGACAAAGAAATACAGACTGAAGTGAGTAGCTAGTCTACAATCAGGTACTGAACTTTATTGTCACAATACAGGATATTTATGCAGAAAGTAACAAAGAAATCCAAAATTGCTAAATAGAATAGTTTATATGAAACATGTATATAACCTTTAACACACAAAACCACACTTGTTACAAGGGGTCATCACTATCCTGCTGTTTAATCAACAAGGTTTAAGAATAGCCTGGGTGGCATCTGTCAGTCTCATACAGATAACAATCCCTTTTATTGCCTCTGAAACCTGGTGAAAAAGCAAACATTTCTGGTTAACGGTTGCAAATACATTTCCTTCCTCTTGTAAAAAGATAAAGTAATAAACTACACTAATAATCACATATATAGTTGTGAGCGTACGAGTTGTTGCTAACGCTGCGGGCTCGCGTAGCGAGCTGCGGCCCTCGCGAAGCGAGGGCACTGCCCGAGGGTCTCAGTTGCTGGCATGGAGTGCCGTAGGCGCTCCATGCCAGCACCTGAGGACCTCGCAAAGCGAGGGCCGCAGTTGCTGGCATGGAGCGCCGAAGGCGCTCCATGCCAGCAACTGCGACCCTCGCAAACTTCACGTCGCAACCCAAACAGTACGACACACACATTACGACACTCGCAAACAACATACGACACACGTTCACACACATTACGGAGTCGCAACACTCGGACGCAACTCGCGAACATTACAAAATGTAAAACACAATACATACACACACCACATACATAAAAAACTTACCTACACCAAGAGGGAGCACCCAGCACCTCAAAAATACAACTTACACCTCGATTTTACTCGAAATAAAACAGTTTAAAGACTAAAAAAAAATCGAAGCGAGAGAAAAAATGGCCGTCGAACAAAACGAAAACGAGGCTACAGCACTCTAAACTCGCAAAACACCACAAGAAACTCGCAAAACACCACAAAACACCTACGGATATTCCGATACAAACGTATATTCCGATACAAACGTATACCACACATTACTCGCCATTTTACGCCAATGCGGAACTACACGACAACGGTTTGGTCTTGCGCACGCACAGTGTTACACTGCACACATTCAGCACGCTTACACAGCAGATCCACACCACTAATGCTGCAGCAACATCAAAACACATTCACAGCTCTTCCACACAATGCTTTAAAATAGGTAAAGTATATTCATTTATTAATGTATTATATATTTCATTATTACACACTAAACAGCATTAGCTACCTTACAATTTCATTGCCGTCATTTTTTGACGGGCAATTCGCTAGTTCTATATAATACTGATATAAAGTATATAATAGAGTGAAAGCACCTAGAAATGTATCCAGCTAACTATAAATAACCAATATTCTATATCAAAACATGGATCTTCCTGGACAGACAACAACACCCCATTCAAATGGCTAACAAACTAATGGAGAAGGACCTCAACTTTGAGACATTTGTATATTTTTTATTTTATGACATGTTTTTTTCCTCATAGGATGCTGGTATATAGATTTTTTTTCCAATACTATCCGCAGTTATAAAACATGACTGATATTGTACAATATGCTGTGTAGTGAAGTGTTTTTACAATATTGTGTTGTTATCACCAGCTGATGGCGACAGAAAATAGTCAGCCATTTTTAGTTGCCATAGAAACATGACTCACATATTCTTAGTGAGTCACAACTGACTGTACAAAGGAGACTCAACCTATTTAAACTCTTGCTTATGATGGAAAGAACAGGGGCAGAGTAGATATTTCTGAACTAAACAACCCAGCCTTTCTAATGTGTCATGTAAAATATCTTCTCCCTTGTCATATGTTTCTTTGTCATACACCTAAAATAGTACCAGTTAGGGAGCCCATCCTCTTTTCTGAAGAGCTGTATAACTAAACTGAGTTCCAGATATCAATCTATATGTAAATAAAAAACAGATGTGAACATATAATTTAAATTTGACTCAAACAATATAGAAAGAGACTACTTGGTGAAAACAATATTACAGTAGAGTCTCAGTTATCCGGCACCCATGGGAATTGGTAGATGTCAGATAAATGTAGTTTCTGTTTGCTTGAGAGATACATAAATAAGAGGCCTAGTTTAGCTGCACATAGGATACTCTGCTAAGTATATTTGTTAGTGAGAGCTGTTCTAGCAGCAGCAGCAGCTTTCACTCCTCACTTACACACATGTACATTCGGCTGGAGGGTGCAGTGCTGAATGATGGGAATGAGAGAGAGAGAGAGAGAGAGAGAGAGAAGGACAGAGGCAGAGAGAAGGAAGTAGAGAGAGAGAATTGTGAGTTGTGCATGTGACAGGGCAGTGAAGCCACAAATTGTGAGCCTTGCATTGCACAGCGAAGGAAGAGAGAGAGAGAGAGAGAGAGAGAGAGAGAGAAGCAGAGGGAGGGAGACAACGAGAGGGAGGGAGAGAGAAGGGGAGGGAGGGAGAGAGAAGGAGGGAAGGAAAGAAAGAGACAGCGATGAAGGGAGAGAGAAGGAGGGAGAGCGAGAAAGAGAGAAGGAGGAGGGAGGGAGAGAAGGAGGGAGAGAGAGAGGAAGGGAGAGAGAGAGGAATGGAGAGGGAGAGAGAGAGAGAAGGAGGAAGAGAGAGAGAGAAGGAGAGAGAGAGAGAGGAAGGGAGGGAGGGAGAGAAGGAAAGAGAAAGAGAGAGAGAGAAAAATAGAGAGAGGGAGGAAGAGAGAGAGAGAAGGAGGAAGAGAGAGAGAAGGAGGGAGAGAAAGAAGAAGGGAGGGAGAGATAGATAGTTGGAGGGAGGGAGAGAGAGAGAAGGAGAGAGAGAGGGCGCACAGAGAGAGAGAGTACAGAAGGAGAGAGAGAGAGAGAGAAGGAGAGAGAGGGCGCACAGAGAGAGAGAGAGAGAGAGTTAGCACAGAGAGAGAGGAGGTGAGAGAGAGAGAGAGAGAGAAGGAGGGAGAGAGAGAGGAAGATAGAGAGAGGGAAGTAGAGAGAGATAAGGAGGGATAGAGAGAGAAGGGAGGGAGAGAGGGCACACACACAGAGAGAGAGAGAGAGTGAGCACAAAGATAGAGGGGCACAGAGAGAGAGAGAGAGAGACAGGGTAAACAGAGAGAGGGGCACAAAGAGACAGAACACTCAATATGTAATACAATATTATACTGTCATTTTTGACGGGCAAGTGACTAGTACATAAATATATCTCTCAGCCGTTGGATATTACTTCAATGGCATATAGCATCCGGAATACCATACAGAATACAAAATAAATAAAGTGCAGATGACATAATGGGATAACTTAAATTCTAAAACACATTTTCAGGAGTATGTATACTGCTTTGTATCATCTGCTTATTGAGCACCCGCTGGGCATGGAACCAACGTCTTGCAGAGACCTTGTGTTTTTCTGGTCTCAAAAATTGAGGCAAAAAAAACAAAACCCACATACATAGTGAAGTAAGATTAATATATTCATGAAGCAAATAGTCAAACAACCCTTACATCTAAAAAGAAATAACACTGTCACAATCCAGAGATGAGGGGCCATGCGCACCCCAAGACTCTCCTATTTTAGGTTACAGGAGCAATATCCAGGTTGTGACTTTGTGTTCAATCTCTGAGCACCCAGCATGCCAGTTCATGCATATCATTCATAGAGAAGCAGGAAAATCACAGGATCAACACCATCATACAAGAAATACCCATGCACCTTTTCTTAGTGCAGAGACAGACTCTTTTTATTCTTTCTTTTCAGACACATTTAAAAATCAAACAATAAATCCACATCTGCCCATCCCCACTTTCTTTAGCCAAACCCCCTCTGGTTTTGCTCTGCTGTCAGAAGTGGTGGGCGTTATCTATTTGGTCAAGCTTATCTTATGACTATCTGAGGCCAGAGAGAGGGGATGCCTGGCCATATATCCATATAAATGATTGCAGAAACATTGGGTTTAACCCTTTCTTGTGACACTAACAAACCTGCTAGAAAGTGTATCTCTGTTAGTTACCGGTAAAATAACATTATTGCAGTGCATATAACATCCGATAGTAATCCCAACATTAATTATTGTGGCCCAAAAACATGTCACGGTCCTTAAAACAAGTCTAATGTCCATTTTAATAGCCTTTGATATTAGCAACCCATTGTGTTAGTCCCAAATAACAGGTTGCTTGTGGGTTTCAGTAGAGTTCCACTCTAGACCAAAAGTCAGTCATGACAAACACTTTTCACAACAATCTCTCTTGTGTTTACTGCACCACCTCTGTACCAGGACTCCTGAAAAAGCCATTACTAGGTAAAAAATGTAGAGTGGGTTGCAATTTAATCCCTGCTAGAGCCTCTTGCATCTATTAATTTTATGATTCAAGTTGAAATTATTTGATTACAAATTTCTGTTACGTTCTCCTTTTTTTGAACTTGCTCTGAAAAAGAACTATGACATATTGAAATATGGTTATGTTGTATGACACAAGGTTATACAATGCATATTACAAACCTATACAGATTTAACTATTAAAACAATACTCTTATTCACTGTTAGTTATCATAGTCTTCAGATTAACAATCTGGATCAATTAACAATTATTAACAAATAACTAACATATTAAAAGGATCAGAAAAGATCTAAAATGGTTTAACTTGATGGACTAATAGGGCCTCATTCTATTAACGTCCGTAAAATGGCCGCAAAGCTGAGATTCCTTGCGGCCATCTTCCGGCCCTGTGTAGAGCTACAGCTACCTTGCTATTCAAATGGACGGCGCCGCAAGGATATACTCCTTACGGCCGGCTGCACATCATGCAAACGGCAGCAAGCGTTTTTCCTGCGCCCGTAAATCTTGTTTTCCGGCCGCAAAGTCAGAAAACTGCAAATGCAAATATAAATTCAAGATGGCACTGTAAAACTCCGTAAATGCTAGGCATCATAATGGGGGACATGAGGATTAATAGCAACACCCTCTCAAGCTTGCACATCGCCCAAATCCGGTATATCATTTACGGTTTACTTTCCGTCCCGTAGTCCCGCCGGCTCGTCCTTGTTAAAACCTGTACGCGTTCGGAGGTGGAGGGCCGCAAACAAAGCATTGTAGAAGCCAATATATATTCAATCCAGCACTGCAAAGCACTGTAAATGATGGGGAACATAATGGGGGGGCATGAGGATTAATAGCAAAACATTCTCAAGCTTGCACATCGCCAAATTGTACTTTGATTTTAAAATCAGTCCAAGTCCCACGGACTTCAATGATCAAGCCCGTAGCTCCTTATTCAAGCACATACGGGTTTGGCGGATGATTGCGCTCCAAGCCCGTAACTCGTTATTCAAACCTGTGCAGGCTTGCATGATAGATAAAACACGAAGATTGAACATGAAGTTAAATATCTTTATTTGCGGATTTGAGAATAGGGGAATGTTGAGCCAAACATCACTTTCACTTTTAATAAAAGTACAGGATGGCTTTTCTATGCTACGACTTGTAAGTAAGCCCTTTACGACCCGTGGGTCTATTTTACCCATTTACGGACTTGACGGAAGCTAATCCCGCAGCCTTTGCGGATCTGAGGTGCTCCAAGCACTTGGGACTTTGCCCACAGACATTTGACATGAATTAAACTAAAAATGATTTTCAGATTTGAGTGTAGGGGAATGTTGTGCTATGAATGCTAACACCTCCAATCACTTTATCGTCTCATCCAAGTGCAGGATGGCTTTATTATATGCTTAATTGGGTGCTAGCGGGACCTTTTTGATGCAAGTAAGCTGCGGCTCGGTTTTAGATAATTAAGGCCATGACGAGAGGGTTTACATAGCAATTGAATAGCAACCGGGGCTTTCTTGCGGCTGAAACTCTTGCGGCCGTCTAAGATCAAAGGCTTTCCTGCTGCGCGTGCGGCCGCAAGGTATAACAGGGCGCCGGCCGCAAGCCTGACAGGAGCCCTCGGCCGCAAGGGAATAGAATAGGCAAATAGCCTGCGGCCGGTCCTTGCGGCCACGCATCTCCTACGGCCGTTAATAGAATGAGGCCCATGGTATTTAAGGTTGAAAAAAGACTTTCAGTCCATCAAGTTCAACCTTTTAAGATCTCCACTGATCTGCAATATGCTGATTAACTATTAATTAATTAGTTGTATATAAAAAAAAAATCAATTCCCTCCTGATCCCAGACACTGCCAACCGGACTTCTCCCTGGATCAATACTGTGTCTCTAATTATCCATGATAACCCTGAATTCTCTTTTTAATTAGAAATAAATCCAGTCCCCTTTTAAAGTTATCTATCGAATCCGCTGTCACCACCTCCTCTGGTAGAGAATTCCACAGATGAACCACCCTTACTGTGAAGAACCCTTTTCTTTCTTTAATGTGGAATCTTTTTACTTCTAACCTCAAGGGATGTCCTTTTGTCAGTTGAAAACCTCTTGGCACAAAAAGCTCCCTTGACAAATCTTTATACTGACCCTGGATGTATTTATATAAGGCAATCATATCTCCTCTTAGACACCTTTTTTCTAGAGAAAATAAGTTTAATTTGGTTAGTCTTTCTTCATAACTTAGCCCCTCCATTCCCCTTACTAGTTTTGTTGCCCTCCTCTGTACTTTTTCCAGCTCTAAAATGTCCTTTTTATGAAGTGGTGCCCAAAATTGTACTCCATATTCCAAATGAGGGCATACTAGAGATTTGTATAGTGGCAGAATTATATTTGCTTCCCTGGCTTCTATACCCTTTTTAATACATGCTAATATTTTATTTGCCTTTGCAGTTGCTGCTTGGCTTTGAGCACTGTTACTTACGTGGTTGTCCACAAGCACTCCCAAATCCTGTTCAATATCTCATACACCTAGATTTGCTCCAATAAGATTATAAATTGCATGGCTATTTTTCCTTCCCAGGTGCATAACTTTACATTTATTCGTATTAAATCTCATCTGCCATTTAGATGCCCATTCCTCAATTTTATGTAAATCCCTTTGGAGGGAAAGCACATCACTATCTGATTTAATTACCTGCACAACTTTGTGTCATCAGCGAAAATGGAGACACCACACTCCAATCCTACCTCTAAGTCATTAATAAATATGTTAAAAAGGAGAGGACCTAATACTGAACCCTGAGGAACCCCACTTACCACATTAGTCCAATCGGAGTATGTTCCATTTACAACAACCCTTTGTTTCCTGTCTTTTAGCCAGCTCTCAATCCATGAGCAGATATTTACTGCAACTCCTGTATCTCTTAGTTTGCACAATAGTCTCCCATGTGGCACTGTATCGAAAGCCTTTGCAAAATCCAAAAAGACTACATCCACTGAGTTGCCTTGATCCAGGTTCCTACTAACCTCCTCATAGAAACTAATTAGATTTGTTTGACATGACCTATCCCTCATAAATCCATGTTGACTCCTACGTATAATCCTGTTCAAATAGACATATTCTTTTATATTATCCTTTATTAACCCTTCTAAAAGCTTCCCACTACAGAAGTGAGGCTCACTGGTCTATAATTACCCGCATTTGCTCTTGCTCCCTTTTTAAATATAGGTATCACATCAGCTTTTCTCCAGTCATCTGGTAGAGACCCTGTGTTGAGTGAATAGACAGGGAGTATTGATCCAGCCTGGATCATCCAGGGAGGAATCAGATAACCAGTATCATGATTTGTTGATCCCTATTTAAGCCAATTGGCAAAAGTTTCACTTGGGTTTTTCTTTCTGCTCACCTTCCTCTGGATCAATTAACAATTAACCTGCATATTGCAGATCAGAGGAGATCTAAAAAAGTTGAACTTGATGTCAATTACTATTTTCTGCAGAGTTAGGCTGATGTAGAAAGGCCCTATATGAATTAAAGCAAGTGCCGTGACTGCAGCAAGAAACCGTAATTCACACACATATATATATATATATATATATATATAAAATGTATTATCTTTTAATTATTTATATTTTATGACATTACATAGATGTGACAGTTGTATTTATAGCTTCAATTTATAGAAATGAGTGCATTTGTTTTAATAAATATTGATATATACACTAGCGAATTGCCCGTCAAAATATGACGGCAATAAAATTGTAAGCCAGGCAATGCTGTTTGCTACACAATGCAAGGCTTTTGCTCCTCTGAGTACCTTTGGCACTCATCACGGGCTCTGCGCTGAGCGCCTTCGGCGCACATCGCATGGCTCGCAATGAGCGCTTTCGACGCTCATTGTGAACCTTTCCTCCCACCTAATATACGGGCCGCTAATTGCAGGGTTCGTTAACCTGGCAGTTTTGTGCTTGGGAATGCCATGTGTCTCTTTCCATCATCTCCCCCTGTTCCTCCTTTGTGTGTCTGCTGAATGTTTGCATGGTGCGCGCTGACTGCCGCTTGTTTTTTTTTTATAGTTCTGCGTGCCTGTCGTTCGTGCAAGTGTTACTGTTTTTGCCGTTGTGTATTTTCTAAGTCCCGCGTGCCTGGCTTTGTTCATTTAAGTGTTACTGTCTCTGCCGTTGTGTATTTTCTAAATCTCGCGTGCCTGGCTTAGCTCAGCCTCATTTTCATGCAGTTTCAGATTTTTTTACGTTTTTGTGTTTTTCGATTACCACGGTTCGGTCGTTAAATCCATATTTTTCCGAGGTTGGTATCCCCCCCCCCCCCCCCCCCCCAGATTCCGAGGTCAGAATTATTTTTCTAAGTCCCGCATTCCTCAACTGCTTGCAGCCTAAGTCCTGCATGCTTCAATGACTCAATGGATCGCCTCGTTTCGCGAGGCTCGCAAGCGTGATGGCAAATCACAGTTTGACAACGATTGTATGTGATATATATATAATCAGGTGAATACCTGAAATTGTGGGAGGGTCCCTCTCCCCACACCATCACATATAGTTGACAATAGTTCTCAAACTGCAATTTGTTGTCACGCTTGCAAGCCTCGCATAGCGAGGCGAGCCGTTGAAGCACAGAAGTCTTCGGAGCACTTTGCTCATCGGCTGCGGGACATGCGTAGCGAGGCGAGCACTTGAGGCATTGAAACTCGGAGCACTTAGGCGATGAGCGCCGAAGGCGCTCATTGCCTGCGAGCCTCGCAAAGCGCAGTGAGCAGTTGAGGCATTGAAACATGTGGCACTTACAACCTTATTAAATTGTGATTCGGCCAATTGAATAGGGCTCTATATAAGCCTATTTATACTGCACACTTGGCACATTGCTGGCACTTTCTCATCAGGACAGCAACAGTACAACTGTACATTATATGCTGCAGGAAAATAAAAAGATATTGTTAGTTCTTCAGGATATTGATTGCTGGATATATTAATTAGAAATAGGTAAAGTATATTAATTTATTAAGTAATTAAGTAATTAATTATTGTTAAAAAAAATATATATAAAAATAAAAAAACTCTAAATAGCATATTTTACACTGCCGTTACTTTATGAATACATTAATGCTTTGCACTTCCTAATACATTTATTCATTCCTAATTAATTATTAACGTACAATAATTTTATAAGAATTAATTAGTAATGGAAAATAAACATTTATACTTTCCACTGCACTCAAAAATGTTTTACTTTTTACACTGCAATTTTATATCTGGATTACTGCTCATTGGCTGCCAGCGATAGCAGTCTCTAAGCAGTTACATATTTAAATCACTTTATTATGCTTTGAGAACTGAAAACATTTTCTAATTTACACTGCACTAAAAAAATTGTATATTTAACACTGTACTCATATATCTGTCTGCGATGAGCGCTGAAGATGATCGTTGCAAAGCACGAAAATTGAAGGACACAGGGGAGAGGCGCGGGGATCGTAATGAGGGCCGCTGGTGCTCAGAGGAGCAAAATTACACAAGAGGAAAGGCTCGCAATGAGCAGCAAAGGCGCTCATTGCGAGCCGCGTGGTGAGCGCCAAAGGTGCTCAGCGCGAGGCTCGCAGCGAGCGCTGAAAGTCCTCAGAGGAGCAAAAACGTTACATTGTGTGGCAAACAGCATTGCCATGGATCCAAATTCTATTGCCCCTTCATTTTTGACGGGCAAGTCGCTAGTCATATATAAACCCCACTCACCTGCTACCATCAAGCACGCTGCAATGAACCCACCCACCTCTTCCCTCTTCTCATCAATCACTACTCACTCCTTGGCCATCTTTTCAGGCCGAGATGACGTAGCTTTGGCCACACGCCAGCTACCAGGGGAGAGGGTCCCAATTACAAATATATATATATATATATATATATATATATATATATATATATATATATATATATACAGTGCATTAAAGCATTTGTTCCTAGGCAACATGGTTCCCTGAAATGTGTTAACCCCTTGAGTACTGGGTTGTGTGTTACCTGAGATGCTGTATAATGAATAATGGGCATAATAATACAATATCATAATTTATAATTACACATATGTTGATATTGTATTGTTAAGTGTTAAATAATGTTGAAATATCATAATTGTTGATAATAAATGTTTTTAGGTTCTATACTGTCACTTGAACTGCTGCTACGGCGCTCAACAAATTTTTAAAAGCCTTTGTGAGTGGTCTCTAGTACACGTAATCCTTCAGCTTTTTGCAGTTACGGCACTGCCTTTATTTGCGAGTGATCCGTAAAATCAGATTTTAGTCTAAACCTCTAATGTAGTAACTTGTAATATTTTTGCAGTACAATAATCAGAGATCTTTGCCATGCTTTTTGGCTTTGTAGTGCAGCAGTCACTTGTAGCAGTTATCTCTCAATGTTTTAGGGATGGGGTAAAAGAATAGCTAAGTAGGATTTATTTTGTTACTACGACACCCATATTTGTGAAGGGATTTACATAGGGCTCTATGTTTGTAGAAAAGTCCTTGACAAATGTAAAAAACCCAAATGGGTCAGTAAGGCAGATGTCCCTGTTTTCTGGGCTCAGACTGAGACTGTCATCCCTGGAGAGTGTTTGCCATTAGAAATATCCAGCAAGAGTAGTGGTTAGATAAGAGTTAATGAGGGTTAGAAATATGGTACTCCCAGTAGTAACATAAGGATGTGAGAGCTAGACCATAAAGAAAGCTGAGAGCCATAGAATTGACGCCTTTGAATTGTGGTGTTGGAGAAAACTGCTTAGAGTCCCTAGGACTGCAAGAAGATCCAGTCAATCAGTACTATAGGAAATTAAGCCAAACTGTGCACTGGAAGAATGGAACAGATATTTTGGCCATATCATTAGAAAACAGGATTCCTTAAATAAGACCCTGTTTAGAGCTGTAGATAGGTTCTGTGGACTTGGAGTGTTAAACGAAACTGCTCTAAATGGGGTAATTTAAAAAAAGAGTAGATAGGGATAGTGGAAATACATAAAAAGGGGACCTACACAAAAGCAATAGAATTTTCCAAATTTCTGGCTTTACATAAATTTTTCAGAAATTGCAAACATAACAACGATAAAAACAAAACTTTTTTTAAAATAAAACTTAAAGAAACAGCAAACATTAAAGGGATATGTAAGTTTCCTGGATTATGAATGCAACGTGTATGAAAAAAATGTTTGCATGAAAAAATACCCAAATAAACATTTAAACACTTACCTAGAAGTTAGCAAAATCTATTATAATTAAGGTTAACACCCCCTCCAATTTGTTTTGGCCTATCCGGTTAGAGAAAGATTTCAGACATAACACTATGTTAGTTGCTATGGCAACACTGCACAGCATAGCCGGGAAGCACGGATGAGTCATATACCAGCAGTGACAACACTGCTCTCCTATTGGCCGAAGGCGCTCATTGCGAGCCACCAGATGAGCACCAAAGTCGCTCAGGGCGAAGCTCGCAATCAGCGCCCAAGGATCTTAAAACACCAACAAAATTAATTTCGCACACAAACAACATTACCTGCCTTACAATCTTATTGCCGTAATTTTTTGACGGGCAAGTCGCTAGTATTGATATAATATCAAATGTTAAAATAAGAGAACCCTTGGGGAACAGTGATCACAACACAGTTTCATTTAAGATTGAATAGAAAAAGCTGTGTTGTAAGGGGCCAACAAAAGCTCTAAATTTTAAAATGGCTAACTTTAATGGACTAATGGCAGCAATACTACATATAGACGGGGATAAAGAACTTACATCGAAAAATTACCGAAAATAAATGGACAACATTCAAATCCTTACTAAATATACAGTCACATCAGCATGTACCATGTGGAAATAAAATGAATAGGAGTAAATCACATCCCATGTGGCTTAACAATGACTTAAAGATCATGATGAAGAAAAAGAAACATGCATTTAAATTATACAAGGAGGAGGGAACAGAGGCAGCTTTAAGTGACTATAAGGAAATCAACAAGGCTTGCAAAAGGGCTATTAGACTGGCTAAAATAGAACATGAGAAGTCAGTTGCATAGGAAAGTAAGACTAAGCCTAAAATATTTTTTACATATATTAATAGGAAGAAGGCGAGGAAGGAAGCTATAGGAACATTACAATGTGACACAGGTCGTCTGATAATTAGTGACCAGGAAAAGGCATATGAGCTAAATAGGTTATTTTCCTTGGTATATACAAGGGAGGTACTAGTGGTTGGGACACTGCAAAATGGGGCTACACTATTATCCCTAAATAATTGGTTAACGCAGGAAGAAATCCAAAAGAGATTGGAGAAAATAAATGTTAATAAAGCCCCGGGTCCTGATGCAATACATCCAAGGGTACTGAGGGAACTGGGTTCTGTAATAGCCATACCATTATATTTAATCTTTCAAGACTCACTCACCACAGGGTCGCTACCAGATGACTGGAGAAAAGCAGAGGTGATACCTATATTTAAGAAGGGAGCAAGAGCAAATCCAGGAAATTATGGACAAGTGAGCCTCACATCTGTAGTTGGGACGCTTTTAGAAGGGTAAATAAGGAACAGTATACAAGAATATGTCTATTTGAACAAGATCATAAGTAGCAGTCAACACGGATTTATGAAGGATAGGTCATGTCAGACCAATCTAATTAGTTTCTATGAGGTCAGTAGGAACCTGGATCAGGGCAACTTAATGGATGTAGTCTTTTTGGATTTTGTTAAGGCTTTTGATACAGTTCCACATGGGAGACTTTTGAACAAACTAAGGGATACCGAACTTGCAGTAAATATCTGCTCATGGATAGAGAGCTGGCTAAAAGACAGGAAGGAAAGGGTTGTTGTAAATTGAACATACTCCGATTGTACTAATGTGGTAAGTGGGGTTCCTCAAGGTTCAGTATTAGGTCCTCTCCTTTTTAACATATTTATTAATGACATAGAAGTAGGACTGGAAAGTAATGTCTCCATTTTTGCTGATGACACTAAGTTGTGCAAGGTAATTAAATCAGATAATCATGTACTTTCCCTACATAGTAATTTTGTACCAAGAGATTTTCAACTGAGAAGAGGACATCCCTTGAGGTTAGAGGAAAAAAGATTTCACCTTAAAGAAAGAAAAGGGTCCTTAACAGTTAGGGTGGTTAAACTGTGCAATTCTCTACCAAAAGAGGTGGTGACAGCGAATTTGATGCATAACTTTAAAAAGGGGGTTAGATATATTTTTGAAAAAAGAGGGCATTCAAGGTTATCCTAGATAACTAACGAAGGAATATTGATCCAGAGAGGTCTCTGGAGTCAGGAAGGATTTTGCTTTTTTTTCCCTTTATGAGACAATTGCCAATGTTTTAATGTTTTTTTTTTCTGTTTGCCTTCCTCTGGATCATTTAACAATTATTAACAAATAGCCCACATATTAAAAGGATCAGAAGAGATCTAAAAAAGGTTGAACTTGATGGACTAACAGTCTTTATTCAACCTCAAATACTATGTAACTATGATACCACATGTGAGGGTTCTATGACCTTTAAAGTGGCATAGAAAAAGTCCCAGTTATTACAGAAATGAAAAGTACTAATAACAACCACAACATTGCAATTGGTTGTAAAGAAAAAGTCTAAGTGGAAATGTCTTAAAATTAAAAAAAATATGTTAGTGTTATTTTATGTACAAAAATCTAACCTAGGAGCTAATAATATTATCTACAGTAATTAAAGAACAACTGTAGTTTAGGAAAAACTTCATAGGTTTGTTAAGTATGTAACAAACTAAGAACATCAGCAGCTGTGCAATACAAGAGCATAGATAATCATTAGAGAAAATCTCATATATAGATGACGCCGCTTGTGTCATGGAGACTTCTATTTTATACTGCTAGCCTGCCTAGAGGAGGGTTATCGTACAAAGATGTACTCTTCCATAGAGTTCTATTATCTAGTGTGTTATTTAGAGATAATTTTCAACAGAACCAAATTGAGGCGTTATCTGAATCCACAATTCCTCCTATTTTTCTAATCATATTAGGAACAAAAACACAATTATTATTATTAATAGTAACTTGCCCGTCAACAATGACGGGAATAAAATTGTATGGCTGGCAATGTTTTTGGTCCTCTGAGCACCTTTCGGCGCTGATCGTGAGCCGCTTGATGAGAGCCCTTGTCGCTCATTGTGAGCGTTTCCCCTCGTGTACTGAAACTTTCCTGTTCCTTTGGTGCTCATCGCGTGTCTCACAATGAGCACCTTCGGGGCTCATTGCAAGGCTCTCCCGCTCATTGCGTGGCTCTCAATGATCGGGGATAGGAGATCCAGTACAGTGGGGGAGAGCTGGTTGGCACCAGGGGACAGTGGACAGGTGTGAATGGGGAAGCATGCTGGGCATATGGAGGGTCCCGTACGTCAGAGACTGAATATCTGCACTCCTTATCTGATTAGATACTCCCCTGTAAAGCCAGGATCAAGGCTCGTACCAAGGGGGTGAGTGTGTGTGTGTGTGTGTGGGGGGGGGGGGGGTGACATGGATAAGCCTTCCCACATGGTTAGGGTGGTGGAGTTTTGTTGGACTGGGTTGTGCATAAATACTGGACAATATCAATGAAGACTGATGTTAGTTTAAACATACATAATTGATGTGTGTGTTTCATTCAGATGGAATAATATTTTTTTATGGGGATTATGGTTGCTGAAACCTGTACTGGACTCTGTTACAGTCGGTAACATTTGCTGGGTGGCTCTACTGATTCTTGTGGTTTGCTGGGCGCTTTGGTGCCTGTAAGCTGCTGCTGTTCCTGCTATCAGGGATTCACAAAGAACCAGACGGTCCTACTGGGTAGTTTTGAACTAGGTTCTTATCCCAGCCCAACAGAAGCAGTAGGTCATCATAGGACACTTCAGTGGTCTTCTAATGTTCTCACTGAGGGTGAAAATGTAAATAAGCATGCCCAGATAAATAATGGTAACAGTGACAAAGACATTTAATTATGTCATTGTTTGTTTCCTTCAGTCGTGTCCATCTCTACGTGACCTCATGGGCCACACATATTTATAAATCGGGCATGCCTATCTTCATCAACTTTTCTGCTACTTTTAATGCTGTAGTTACATGTGTTTTGTGGGTCTTTGTTTATAAAACTTCTATATAGATATTAAGGCAGTTCCACATAGGATTTTTATTTACAACCAATTAGCACATTAAGACAGGAACATCAAATGTTTTTAGAGAAAAATCTCATGTTTTAGACAGTACCAGGTCCTTTAGGGACAGTGGATAGGTGTGAATGGGGAAGCATGCTGGGCATATGGAGGGTCCCATGCATCAGATAAATTATCTACACTCCTGATCTCATCAGATACCCCCCCTGTAAAGCCAGGATCAAAGGGACAATTAGCCAGGGTAGTAAGTTAGCTCTTGTAGACTGCACCAGTACAGGCAGCAGCAGTGAGGATCACCAGATAGTGCTGCCAATATTATAGATTTAGGGTAAAGGTTTAAGCTTGGAAATATTATATGATCTGAGCAGGGCTTGCAAACTGTGCACAATTTAGGCTACTGCTGCTGTCACTGCCTACATAATCAAAACAGGAAAGATCCCAGTACCACTTTTTATTTACAGCCACTTGCTATGTGTGTACTCTTATTTCTTTAAAAATTGTGCCCTTCTGTGTCACTTTAAATATAATAGGTTGTTTTGGTCTGACACATTGCTGCATTATAGGGGGGTGCTGGCTCTATATTGCCATTTGCACCAATAGTATCAGTCACCTTCTTCATAACTCCCCTATCAGACTTCCCATAGATTGGCCAGCTCATGACGTCATATATGCCCCACTCTTTTCCGGGTTCCGCAGCTTCCCAAAGCGACAGACCTCACATGACGCGGCGATGTGGGCTTGGCCTAAGCGTTTGCGGCTTGCCAGGGAGACGCCCTTGATGTTAAGCAATGGGCGTGGCCTATTTTCTTGTGGGTCAGGGTGCGGCCCGTGACGTTACCCTGAGGGCGAGGTCTGTTCTAGTTCCGGGTTCCGCAATACACGCCTGGTTACCACCCCTAGCAAGTTCAGGGATTTTATGTTCGTACTTCCATTTTGAAAGCAGTGAGATCTACTGAATCCTCCTGAGTGCTGCGGAATACTCGTAATAAGGTGAGAGACGGGCTGTGCGCCCGAGAGAGGGGGAGACCCATGGCTGGGGGACAGGGGAGACTGAGGTGGGGAAAGGGAATCTGCGTGTGATTTTATGGAAAATATAAGTTATATGGAGAGCACAGGGTGCAGTATAGGTTATGTAGAGATGTTATGTGGAGAGCACAGGGTGCAGTATAGGTTATGTAGAGATGTTATGTGGAGAGTACAGTGTGCAGTATAGATTATGTGGAGAGTACATGGTGCAGTATAGGTTATGTAGAGATGTTATATGGAGAGCACAGGGTGCAGTATAGGTTATGTGGAGAGCACAGGGTGCAGTATAGGTTATGTAGAGATGTTATGTGGAGAGCACAGGGTGCAGTATAGGTTATGTGGAGAGTACAGGGTGCAGTATAGGTTATGTGGAGAGTACAGGGTGCAGTATAGGTTATGTGGAGAGTACAGGGTGCAGTATAGGTTATGTGGAGAGCACAGGGTGCAGTATAGATTATGTAGAGATGTTATATGGAGAGCACAGGGTGCAGTATAGGTTATGTAGAGAGCACAGGGTGCAGTATAGGTTATGTAGAGAGCACAGGGTGCAGTATAGGTTATGTAGAGATGTTATGTGGAGAGCACAGGGTGCAGTATAGGTTATGTGGAGAGTACAGGGTGCAGTATAGGTTATGTGGAGAGTACAGGGTGCAGTATAGGTTATGTGGAGAGTACAGGGTGCAGTATAGGTTATGTGGAGAGTACAGGGTGCAGTATAGGTTATGTGGAGAGCACAGGGTGCAGTATAGGTTATGTGGAGAGCACAGGGTGCAGTATAGGTTATGTGGAGAGCACAGGGTGCAGTATAGGTTATGTGGAGAGCACAGGGTGCAGTATAGGTTATGTGGAGAGCACAGGGTGCAGTATAGGTTATGTGGAGAGCACAGGGTGCAGTATAGGTTATGTGGAGAGCACAGGGTGCAGTATAGGTTATGTGGAGAGCACAGGGTGCAGTATAGGTTATGTGGAGAGCACAGGGTGCAGTATAGGTTATGTGGAGAGCACAGGGTGCAGTATAGGTTATGTGGAGAGCACAGGGTGCAGTATAGGTTATGTGGAGAGCACAGGGTGCAGTATAGGTTATGTGGAGAGCACAGGGTGCAGTATAGGTTATGTAGAGAGCACAGGGTGCAGTATAGGTTATGTAGAGAGCACAGGGTGCAGTATAGGTTATGTAGAGAGCAAAGGGTGCAGTATAGGTTATGTAGAGATGTTATGTGGAGAGAACAGGGTGCAGTATAGGTTATGTGGAGAGCACAGGGTGCAGTATAGGTTATGTGGAGAGCACAGGGTGCAGTATAGGTTATGTGGAGAGCACAGGGTGCAGTATAGGTTATGTGGAGAGCACAGGGTGCAGTATAGGTTATGTGGAGAGCACAGGGTGCAGTATAGGTTATGTGGAGAGCACAGGGTGCAGTATAGGTTATGTGGAGAGCACAGGGTGCAGTATAGGTTATGTGGAGAGCACAGGGTGCAGTATAGGTTATGTGGAGAGCACAGGGTGCAGTATAGGTTATGTGGAGAGCACAGGGTGCAGTATAGGTTATGTGGAGAGCACAGGGTGCAGTATAGGTTATGTGGAGAGTACAGGGTGCAGTATAGGTTATGTGGAGAGCACAGGGTGCAGTATAGGTTATGTGGAGAGCACAGGGTGCAGTATAGGTTATGTGGAGAGCACAGGGTGCAGTATAGGTTATGTGGAGAGCACAGGGTGCAGTATAGGTTATGTGGAGAGCACAGGGTGCAGTATAGGTTATGTGGAGAGCACAGGGTGCAGTATAGGTTATGTGGAGAGCACAGGGTGCAGTATAGGTTATGTGGAGAGCACAGGGTGCAGTATAGGTTATGTGGAGAGCACAGGGTGCAGTATAGGTTATGTGGAGAGCACAGGGTGCAGTATAGGTTATGTGGAGAGCACAGGGTGCAGTATAGGTTATGTGGAGAGCACAGGGTGCAGTATAGGTTATGTGGAGAGCACAGGGTGCAGTATAGGTTATGTGGAGAGCACAGGGTGCAGTATAGGTTATGTGGAGAGCACAGGGTGCAGTATAGGTTATGTGGAGAGCACAGGGTGCAGTATAGGTTATGTGGAGAGCACAGGGTGCAGTATAGGTTATGTGGAGAGCACAGGGTGCAGTATAGGTTATGTGGAGAGCACAGGGTGCAGTATAGGTTATGTGGAGAGCACAGGGTGCAGTATAGGTTATGTGGAGAGCACAGGGTGCAGTATAGGTTATGTGGAGAGCACAGGGTGCAGTATAGGTTATGTGGAGAGCACAGGGTGCAGTATAGGTTATGTGGAGAGCACAGGGTGCAGTATAGGTTATGTGGAGAGCACAGGGTGCAGTATAGGTTATGTGGAGAGCACAGGGTGCAGTATAGGTTATGTGGAGAGCACAGGGTGCAGTATAGGTTATGTGGAGAGCACAGGGTGCAGTATAGGTTATGTGGAGAGCACAGGGTGCAGTATAGGTTATGTGGAGAGCACAGGGTGCAGTATAGGTTATGTGGAGAGCACAGGGTGCAGTATAGGTTATGTGGAGAGCACAGGGTGCAGTATAGGTTATGTGGAGATGTTATGTGGAGAGCACAGGGTGCAGTATAGGTTATGTGGAGATGTTATGTGGAGAGCACAGGGTGCAGTATAGGTTATGTAGAGATGTTATGTGGAGAGCACAGGGTGCAGTATAGGTTATGTAGAGATGTTATGTGGAGAGCACAGGGCGCAGTATAGGTTATGTGGAGAGCACAGGGCGCAGTATAGGTTATGTGGAGAGCACAGGGTGCAGTATAGGTTATGTGGAGAGCACAGGGTGCAGTATAGGTTATGTAGCGATGTTATGTGGAGAGCACAGGGTGCAGTATAGGTTATGTGGAGAGTACAGGGTGCAGTATAGGTTATGTGGAGAGTACAGGGTGCAGTATAGGTTATGTAGAGATGTTATGTGGAGAGTACATGGTGCAGTATAGGTTATGTGGAGAGTACAGGGTGCAGTATAGGTTATGTGGAGAGTACAGGGTGCAGTATAGGTTATGTGGAGAGTACAGGGTGCAGTATAGGTTATGTAGAGATGTTATGTGGAGAGTACAGGGTGCAGTATAGTGTATGTGGAGAGTACAGGGTGCAGTATAGGTTATGTGGAGAGTACAGGGTGCAGTATAGCTTATTTGGAGAGTACAGGGTGCAGTATAGGTTCTGGAGTGTACAAGTGTTTATATGGAGAGTATAAGTTAAATGGCGAGTAGAGTAAGTTACATAAAGATAAGTTATATGAAGAGTGCAGTGTAGGCTACCTGGAGACTACAAGTTGTAAGATGGAGAGCACAGGGTGGAGTTTAGGTTACCTTGAAAGTACAAGTGTTTATATGGAGAGTTTGGGGTCCAGTATAGGTTACTTGGAGGGTACGAGCTGTCAGATGGAGAGTACTGGGTGCAGTATTGGTTAGCTGGAGAGTACAAGCTGTCAGTGATACAGTACAGGGTGCAGTGTAGGGGGCCTGGAGAGTACAAGTTGTAAGATGGAGAGCACATGGTGCAGTTTAGGTTACCTGGAAAGTACAAGTGTTTTTATATGGAGAGTTCAGAATAAATTATATGGAGAGAATGGGGTGCAGTGTAGGGGACCTGGAGAGTACAAGCTGTCAGTGATACAGTACAGGGTGCAGTGTAGGGGACCTGGAGAGTACAAACTGTCAGTGATACAGTACAGGGTGCAGTGTAGGGGGCCTGGAGAGTACAAGCTGTCAGTGATACAGTACAGGGTGCAGTGTAAGGGACCTGGAGAGTACAAGCTGTCAGTGATACAGTACAGGGTGCAGTGTAGGTGACCTGGAGAGTACAAGCTGTCAGTGATACAGTACAGGGTGCAGTGTAGGGGGCCTGGAGAGTACAAGTTGTCAGTGATACAGTACAGGGTGCAGTGTAGGGGACCTGGAGAGTACAAGCTGTCAGTGATACAGTACAGGGTGCAGTGTAAGGGACCTGGAGAGTACAAGCTGTCAGTGATACAGTACAGGGTGCAGTGTAGGGGACCTGGAGAGTACAAGCTGTCAGTGATACAGTACAGGGTGCAGTGTAGGGGACCTGGAGAGTACAAGCTGTCAGTGATACAGTACAGGGTGCAGTGTAGGGGACCTGGAGAGTACAAGCTGTCAGTGATACAGTACAGGGTGCAGTGTAAGGGACCTGGAGAGTACAAGCTGTCAGTTATACAGTACAGGGTGCAGTGTAGGGGGCCTGGAGAGTACAAGCTGTCAGTGATACAGTACAGGGTGCAGTGTAGGGGACCTGGAGAGTACAAGCTGTCAGTGATACAGTACAGGGTGCAGTGTAGGGGGCCTGGAGAGTACAAGCTGTCAGTGATACAGTACAGGGTGCAGTGTAGGGGACCTGGAGAGTACAAGCTGTCAGTGATACAGTACAGGGTGCAGTGTAAGGGACCTGGAGAGTACAAGCTGTCAGTGATACCGTAGAGGGTGCAGTGTAGGGGACCTGGAGAGTACAAGCTGTCAGTGATACCGTACAGGGTGCAGTGTAGGGGACCTGGAGAGTACAAGCTGTCAGTGATACCGTACAGGGTGCAGTGTAGGGGACCTGGAGAGTACAAGCTGTCAGTGATACAGTACAGGGTGCAGTGTAAGGGACCTGGAGAGTACAAGTTGTCAGTGATACAGTACAGGGTGCAGTGTAAGGGACCTGGAGAGTACAAGTTGTCAGTGATACAGTACAGGGTGCAGTGTAGGGGGCCTGGAGAGTACAAGTTGTAAGATGGAGAGCACATGGTGCAGTTTAGGTTACCTGGAAAGTACAAGTGTTTTTATATGGAGAGTTCAGAATAAATTATATGGAGAGAATGGGGTGTAGTGTAGGGGACCTGGAGAGTACAAGCTGTCAGTGAGACGGTACGGGGTGCAGTGTAGGTTACCTGGAGAGTACAAGCTGTCAGTGATACCGTAGAGGGTGCAGTGTAGGGGACCTGGAGAGTACAAGCTGTCAGTGATACCGTACAGGGTGCAGTGTAGGGGACCTGGAGAGTACAAGCTGTCAGTGATACAGTACAGGGTGCAGTGTAGGGGACCTGGAGAGTACAAACTGTCAGTGATACAGTACAGGGTGCAGTGTAGGGGGCCTGGAGAGTACAAGCTGTCAGTGATACAGTACAGGGTGCAGTGTAGGGGACCTGGAGAGTACAAGCTGTCAGTGATACAGTACAGGGTGCAGTGTAGGTGACCTGGAGAGTACAAGCTGTCAGTGATACAGTACAGGGTGCAGTGTAGGGGGCCTGGAGAGTACAAGTTGTCAGTGATACAGTACAGGGTGCAGTGTAGGGGACCTGGAGAGTACAAGCTGTCAGTGATACAGTACAGGGTGCAGTGTAAGGGACCTGGAGAGTACAAGTTGTCAGTGATACAGTACAGGGTGCAGTGTAGGGGACCTGGAGAGTACAAGCTGTCAGTGATACAGTACAGGGTGCAGTGTAAGGGACCTGGAGAGTACAAGTTGTCAGTGATACCGTACAGGGTGCAGTGTAAGGGACCTGGAGAGTACAAGTTGTCAGTGATGCAGTGTAGGGGGCCTGGAGAGTACAAGCTGTCAGTGATACAGTACAGGGTGCAGTGTAGGGGACCTGGAGAGTACAAGTTGTAAGATGGAGAGCACATGGTGCAGTTTAGGTTACCTGGAAAGTACAAGTGTTTTTATATGGAGAGTTCAGAATAAATTATATGGAGAGAATGGGGTGCAGTGTAGGGGACCTGGAGAGTACAAGCTGTCAGTGAGACGGTACGGGGTGCAGTGTAGGTTACCTGGAGAGTACAAGCTGTCAGTGATACAGTACAGGGTGCAGTGTAGGGGACCTGGAGAGTACAAGCTGTCAGTGATACCGTACAGGGTGCAGTGTAGGGGACCTGGAGAGTACAAGCTGTCAGTGATACCGTACAGGGTGCAGTGTAGAGGACCTGGAGAGTACAAGCTGTCAGTGATACAGTACAGGGTGCAGTGTAAGGGACCTGGAGAGTACAAGCTGTCAGTGATACCGTACAGGGTGCAGTGTAGGGGACCTGGAGAGTACAAGCTGTCAGTGATACCGTACAGGGTGCAGTGTAGGGGACCTGGAGAGTACAAGCTGTCAGTGATACAGTACAGGGTGCAGTGTAAGGGACCTGGAGAGTACAAGTTGTCAGTGATACAGTAGAGGGTGCAGTGTAGGGGACCTGGAGAGTACAAGCTGTCAGTGATACAGTACAGGGTGCAGTGTAGGTTACATGGAGAGTACAGGAATCATGGTTATATAAAGCGTACAAAACTGGTTAAATAGTGTGTGTTATGTGGAGTGAAAGAATGTGTGTGTTTGGTTCTCTGGAGAGTCTGGGGTGTTTGTTGTATGGCGAGTTCTATGGAAATGTTTGGTTATTGGAGAGCATAGGTGTATATGTGGTTATGTGGAATGTGCCGTGTGGAAATGTGTGTTATTATATGGAGAGTCCAGTGTAAGTGGGTGGTTATATGGAGAGTAAAGTGTTTCTGGTTATATAGGTAATACATTGGGTATATGGGTTTATCTAGTTATCCATTTGCAGTGGGGACTCATCTGATTCTGTAATTATGTTATTTGTTAATGTCCAGATTTAGATGACCTGTTCTGCAGTTTGCTGTGTAATGTAAAAGTTGTCTGATCTGATTGTGTTAAAGAAATATCATGGGAGTCCTGTCTTTGGAAAATGTATCCATATCCCTTTAACCCTTACCGCTTTCAGTTTCAGAGAGGCCAGCTATCCATCGCTTTGCAGTGCATTACTGGCCCCTCTGCCAGAGAAAGGGTGTGAATAATTTACCAGCCAGACCTAAGTTTCCTGGATTTTCCATCTTTCTTATCTATACATTTCCTTTTTGGCCTCAGGCGTTGTTTCACCTGGATAGCAAGGAACGTAAATTCATCTCATAATTATAGGATTTTATGGGCAGGGTCCTCATTATCTAATTTACAGACAATGTGGACAAGCCCTTCAGGCCAAATAACCAATATAAAGCAATCCACTATAATCATCTGAAATCAAAGTCTATGAAAATACCATGTGTGTTATAATTTGTAGGTGAGTGACCTTTTTAATAAAGTAAGGGTTATTTAGGAGCCAGTCAGCCAATGTCTAGGTGCTCAGAATTCTAAGAAATACAGTTATTGCACTGCATTCTGGGAAGCTGGTCAGGGTCATGCAAATCTGCCCATAAAGGCTTCTCTCTTTAATTCAAATACCATTTCAAACATGGCTTCCTCTAAGCATATGTCTGGTGTATTACACGGCTTTAAGCAAAGCCAGGATGGATTATGCACAAGCAAGGAAACCTACCTGATTTTGGGAGCCAGTAGCAACATTATAGGTGTAATGTGGAGAGTACAGGGTGCAGTATAGGTTATGTGGAGAGCACAGGGTGCAGTATAGATTATGTAGAGATGTTATATGGAGAGCACAGGGTGCAGTATAGGTTATGTAGAGAGCACAGGGTGCAGTATAGGTTATGTAGAGAGCACAGGGTGCAGTATAGGTTATGTAGAGATGTTATGTGGAGAGCACAGGGTGCAGTATAGGTTATGTGGAGAGTACAGGGTGCAGTATAGGTTATGTGGAGAGTACAGGGTGCAGTATAGGTTATGTGGAGAGTACAGGGTGCAGTATAGGTTATGTGGAGAGTACAGGGTGCAGTATAGGTTATGTGGAGAGCACAGGGTGCAGTATAGGTTATGTGGAGAGCACAGGGTGCAGTATAGGTTATGTGGAGAGCACAGGGTGCAGTATAGGTTATGTGGAGAGCACAGGGTGCAGTATAGGTTATGTGGAGAGCACAGGGTGCAGTATAGGTTATGTGGAGAGCACAGGGTGCAGTATAGGTTATGTGGAGAGCACAGGGTGCAGTATAGGTTATGTGGAGAGCACAGGGTGCAGTATAGGTTATGTGGAGAGCACAGGGTGCAGTATAGGTTATGTGGAGAGCACAGGGTGCAGTATAGGTTATGTGGAGAGCACAGGGTGCAGTATAGGTTATGTGGAGAGCACAGGGTGCAGTATAGGTTATGTGGAGAGCACAGGGTGCAGTATAGGTTATGTGGAGAGCACAGGGTGCAGTATAGGTTATGTGGAGAGCACAGGGTGCAGTATAGGTTATGTAGAGAGCACAGGGTGCAGTATAGGTTATGTAGAGAGCACAGGGTGCAGTATAGGTTATGTAGAGAGCACAGGGTGCAGTATAGGTTATGTAGAGAGCACAGGGTGCAGTATAGGTTATGTAGAGAGCACAGGGTGCAGTATAGGTTATGTAGAGATGTTATGTGGAGAGCACAGGGTGCAGTATAGGTTATGTGGAGAGCACAGGGTGCAGTATAGGTTATGTGGAGAGCACAGGGTGCAGTATAGGTTATGTGGAGAGCACAGGGTGCAGTATAGGTTATGTGGAGAGCACAGGGTGCAGTATAGGTTATGTGGAGAGCACAGGGTGCAGTATAGGTTATGTGGAGAGCACAGGGTGCAGTATAGGTTATGTGGAGAGCACAGGGTGCAGTATAGGTTATGTGGAGAGCACAGGGTGCAGTATAGGTTATGTGGAGAGCACAGGGTGCAGTATAGGTTATGTGGAGAGCACAGGGTGCAGTATAGGTTATGTGGAGAGCACAGGGTGCAGTATAGGTTATGTGGAGAGCACAGGGTGCAGTATAGGTTATGTGGAGAGCACAGGGTGCAGTATAGGTTATGTGGAGAGCACAGGGTGCAGTATAGGTTATGTGGAGAGCACAGGGTGCAGTATAGGTTATGTGGAGAGCACAGGGTGCAGTATAGGTTATGTGGAGAGCACAGGGTGCAGTATAGGTTATGTGGAGAGCACAGGGTGCAGTATAGGTTATGTGGAGAGCACAGGGTGCAGTATAGGTTATGTGGAGAGCACAGGGTGCAGTATAGGTTATGTGGAGAGCACAGGGTGCAGTATAGGTTATGTGGAGAGCACAGGGTGCAGTATAGGTTATGTGGAGAGCACAGGGTGCAGTATAGGTTATGTGGAGAGCACAGGGTGCAGTATAGGTTATGTGGAGAGCACAGGGTGCAGTATAGGTTATGTGGAGAGCACAGGGTGCAGTATAGGTTATGTGGAGAGCACAGGGTGCAGTATAGGTTATGTGGAGAGCACAGGGTGCAGTATAGGTTATGTGGAGAGCACAGGGTGCAGTATAGGTTATGTGGAGAGCACAGGGTGCAGTATAGGTTATGTGGAGAGCACAGGGTGCAGTATAGGTTATGTGGAGAGCACAGGGTGCAGTATAGGTTATGTGGAGAGCACAGGGTGCAGTATAGGTTATGTGGAGAGCACAGGGTGCAGTATAGGTTATGTGGAGAGCACAGGGTGCAGTATAGGTTATGTGGAGAGCACAGGGTGCAGTATAGGTTATGTGGAGAGCACAGGGTGCAGTATAGGTTATGTGGAGAGCACAGGGTGCAGTATAGGTTATGTGGAGATGTTATGTGGAGAGCACAGGGTGCAGTATAGGTTATGTAGAGATGTTATGTGGAGAGCACAGGGCGCAGTATAGGTTATGTGGAGAGCACAGGGCGCAGTATAGGTTATGTAGCGATGTTATGTGGAGAGCACAGGGTGCAGTATAGGTTATGTGGAGAGTACAGGGTGCAGTATAGGTTATGTGGAGAGTACAGGGTGCAGTATAGGTTATGTAGAGATGTTATGTGGAGAGTACATGGTGCAGTATAGGTTATGTGGAGAGTACAGGGTGCAGTATAGGTTATGTGGAGAGTACAGGGTGCAGTATAGGTTATGTGGAGAGTACAGGGTGCAGTATAGGTTATGTAGAGATGTTATGTGGAGAGTACAGGGTGCAGTATAGTGTATGTGGAGAGTACAGGGTGCAGTATAGGTTATGTGGAGAGTACAGGGTGCAGTATAGCTTATTTGGAGAGTACAGGGTGCAGTATAGGTTCTGGAGTGTACAAGTGTTTATATGGAGAGTATAAGTTAAATGGCGAGTAGAGTGTGCAATATAAGTTACATAAAGATAAGTTATATGAAGAGTGCAGTGTAGGCTACCTGGAGACTACAAGTTGTAAGATGGAGAGCACAGGGTGGAGTTTAGGTTACCTTGAAAGTACAAGTGTTTATATGGAGAGTTTGGGGTCCAGTATAGGTTACTTGGAGGGTACGAGCTGTCAGATGGAGAGTACTGGGTGCAGTATTGGTTAGCTGGAGAGTACAAGCTGTCAGTGATACAGTACAGGGTGCAGTGTAGGGGGCCTGGAGAGTACAAGTTGTAAGATGGAGAGCACATGGTGCAGTTTAGGTTACCTGGAAAGTACAAGTGTTTTTATATGGAGAGTTCAGAATAAATTATATGGAGAGAATGGGGTGCAGTGTAGGGGACCTGGAGAGTACAAGCTGTCAGTGATACAGTACAGGGTGCAGTGTAGGGGACCTGGAGAGTACAAACTGTCAGTGATACAGTACAGGGTGCAGTGTAGGGGGCCTGGAGAGTACAAGCTGTCAGTGATACAGTACAGGGTGCAGTGTAAGGGACCTGGAGAGTACAAGCTGTCAGTGATACAGTACAGGGTGCAGTGTAGGTGACCTGGAGAGTACAAGCTGTCAGTGATACAGTACAGGGTGCAGTGTAGGGGGCCTGGAGAGTACAAGTTGTCAGTGATACAGTACAGGGTGCAGTGTAGGGGACCTGGAGAGTACAAGCTGTCAGTGATACAGTACAGGGTGCAGTGTAAGGGACCTGGAGAGTACAAGCTGTCAGTGATACAGTACAGGGTGCAGTGTAGGGGACCTGGAGAGTACAAGCTGTCAGTGATACAGTACAGGGTGCAGTGTAGGGGACCTGGAGAGTACAAGCTGTCAGTGATACAGTACAGGGTGCAGTGTAGGGGACCTGGAGAGTACAAGCTGTCAGTGATACAGTACAGGGTGCAGTGTAAGGGACCTGGAGAGTACAAGCTGTCAGTTATACAGTACAGGGTGCAGTGTAGGGGGCCTGGAGAGTACAAGCTGTCAGTGATACAGTACAGGGTGCAGTGTAGGGGACCTGGAGAGTACAAGCTGTCAGTGATACAGTACAGGGTGCAGTGTAGGGGGCCTGGAGAGTACAAGCTGTCAGTGATACAGTACAGGGTGCAGTGTAAGGGACCTGGAGAGTACAAGCTGTCAGTGATACAGTACAGGGTACAGTGTAAGGGACCTGGAGAGTACAAGCTGTCAGTGATACCGTAGAGGGTGCAGTGTAGGGGACCTGGAGAGTACAAGCTGTCAGTGATACCGTACAGGGTGCAGTGTAGGGGACCTGGAGAGTACAAGCTGTCAGTGATACCGTACAGGGTGCAGTGTAGGGGACCTGGAGAGTACAAGCTGTCAGTGATACAGTACAGGGTGCAGTGTAAGGGACCTGGAGAGTACAAGCTGTCAGTGATACCGTACAGGGTGCAGTGTAAGGGACCTGGAGAGTACAAGTTGTCAGTGATACAGTACAGGGTGCAGTGTAGGGGGCCTGGAGAGTACAAGTTGTAAGATGGAGAGCACATGGTGCAGTTTAGGTTACCTGGAAAGTACAAGTGTTTTTATATGGAGAGTTCAGAATAAATTATATGGAGAGAATGGGGTGTAGTGTAGGGGACCTGGAGAGTACAAGCTGTCAGTGAGACGGTACGGGGTGCAGTGTAGGTTACCTGGAGAGTACAAGCTGTCAGTGATACCGTAGAGGGTGCAGTGTAGGGGACCTGGAGAGTACAAGCTGTCAGTGATACCGTACAGGGTGCAGTGTAGGGGACCTGGAGAGTACAAGCTGTCAGTGATACAGTACAGGGTGCAGTGTAGGGGACCTGGAGAGTACAAACTGTCAGTGATACAGTACAGGGTGCAGTGTAGGGGGCCTGGAGAGTACAAGCTGTCAGTGATACAGTACAGGGTGCAGTGTAGGGGACCTGGAGAGTACAAGCTGTCAGTGATACAGTACAGGGTGCAGTGTAGGTGACCTGGAGAGTACAAGCTGTCAGTGATACAGTACAGGGTGCAGTGTAGGGGGCCTGGAGAGTACAAGCTGTCAGTGATACAGTACAGGGTGCAGTGTAGGGGACCTGGAGAGTACAAGCTGTCAGTGATACAGTACAGGGTGCAGTGTAAGGGACCTGGAGAGTACAAGCTGTCAGTGATACAGTACAGGGTGCAGTGTAGGGGACCTGGAGAGTACAAGCTGTCAGTGATACAGTACAGGGTGCAGTGTAAGGGACCTGGAGAGTACAAGTTGTCAGTGATACCGTACAGGGTGCAGTGTAAGGGACCTGGAGAGTACAAGTTGTCAGTGATGCAGTGTAGGGGGCCTGGAGAGTACAAGCTGTCAGTGATACAGTACAGGGTGCAGTGTAGGGGACCTGGAGAGTACAAGTTGTAAGATGGAGAGCACATGGTGCAGTTTAGGTTACCTGGAAAGTACAAGTGTTTTTATATGGAGAGTTCAGAATAAATTATATGGAGAGAATGGGGTGCAGTGTAGGGGACCTGGAGAGTACAAGCTGTCAGTGAGACGGTACGGGGTGCAGTGTAGGTTACCTGGAGAGTACAAGCTGTCAGTGATACCGTAGAGGGTGCAGTGTAGGGGACCTGGAGAGTACAAGCTGTCAGTGATACCGTACAGGGTGCAGTGTAGGGGACCTGGAGAGTACAAGCTGTCAGTGATACCGTACAGGGTGCAGTGTAGAGGACCTGGAGAGTACAAGCTGTCAGTGATACAGTACAGGGTGCAGTGTAAGGGACCTGGAGAGTACAAGCTGTCAGTGAGACGGTACAGGGTGCAGTGTAGGGGACCTGGAGAGTACAAGCTGTCAGTGATACCGTACAGGGTGCAGTGTAGGGGACCTGGAGAGTACAAGCTGTCAGTGATACAGTACAGGGTGCAGTGTAAGGGACCTGGAGAGTACAAGATGTCAGTGATACAGTAGAGGGTGCAGTGTAGGGGACCTGGAGAGTACAAGCTGTCAGTGATACAGTACAGGGTGCAGTGTAGGTTACATGGAGAGTACAGGAATCATGGTTATATAAAGCGTACAAAACTGGTTAAATAGTGTGTGTTATGTGGAGTGAAAGAATGTGTGTGTTTGGTTCTCTGGAGAGTCTGGGGTGTTTGTTGTATGGCGAGTTCTATGGAAATGTTTGGTTATTGGAGAGCATAGGTGTATATGTGGTTATGTGGAATGTGCCGTGTGGAAATGTGTGTTATTATATGGAGAGTCCAGTGTAAGTGGGTGGTTATATGGAGAGTAAAGTGTTTCTGGTTATATAGGTAATACATTGGGTATATGGGTTTATCTAGTTATCCATTTGCAGTGGGGACTCATCTGATTCTGTAATTATGTTATTTGTTAATGTCCAGATTTAGATGACCTGTTCTGCAGTTTGCTGTGTAATGTAAAAGTTGTCTGATCTGATTGTGTTAAAGAAATATCATGGGAGTCCTGTCTTTGGAAAATGTATCCATATCCCTTTAACCCTTACCGCTTTCAGTTTCAGAGAGGCCAGCTATCCATCGCTTTGCAGTGCATTACTGGCCCCTCTGCCAGAGAAAGGGTGTGAATAATTTACCAGCCAGACCTAAGTTTCCTGGATTTTCCATCTTTCTTATCTATACATTTCCTTTTTGGCCTCAGGCGTTGTTTCACCTGGATAGCAAGGAACGTAAATTCATCTCATAATTATAGGATTTTATGGGCAGGGTCCTCATTATCTAATTTACAGACAATGTGGACAAGCCCTTCAGGCCAAATAACCAATATAAAGCAATCCACTATAATCATCTGAAATCAAAGTCTATGAAAATACCATGTGTGTTATAATTTGTAGGTGAGTGACCTTTTTAATAAAGTAAGGGTTATTTAGGAGCCAGTCAGCCAATGTCTAGGTGCTCAGAATTCTAAGAAATACAGTTATTGCACTGCATTCTGGGAAGCTGGTCAGGGTCATGCAAATCTGCCCATAAAGGCTTCTCTCTTTAATTCAAATACCATTTCAAACATGGCTTCCTCTAAGCATATGTCTGGTGTATTACACGGCTTTAAGCAAAGCCAGGATGGATTATGCACAAGCAAGGAAACCTACCTGATTTTGGGAGCCAGTAGCAACATTATAGGTGTAATGTGGAGAGTACAGGGTGCAGTATAGGTTATGTGGAGAGCACAGGGTGCAGTATAGATTATGTAGAGATGTTATATGGAGAGCACAGGGTGCAGTATAGGTTATGTAGAGAGCACAGGGTGCAGTATAGGTTATGTAGAGAGCACAGGGTGCAGTATAGGTTATGTAGAGATGTTATGTGGAGAGCACAGGGTGCAGTATAGGTTATGTGGAGAGTACAGGGTGCAGTATAGGTTATGTGGAGAGTACAGGGTGCAGTATAGGTTATGTGGAGAGTACAGGGTGCAGTATAGGTTATGTGGAGAGTACAGGGTGCAGTATAGGTTATGTGGAGAGCACAGGGTGCAGTATAGGTTATGTGGAGAGCACAGGGTGCAGTATAGGTTATGTGGAGAGCACAGGGTGCAGTATAGGTTATGTGGAGAGCACAGGGTGCAGTATAGGTTATGTGGAGAGCACAGGGTGCAGTATAGGTTATGTGGAGAGCACAGGGTGCAGTATAGGTTATGTGGAGAGCACAGGGTGCAGTATAGGTTATGTGGAGAGCACAGGGTGCAGTATAGGTTATGTGGAGAGCACAGGGTGCAGTATAGGTTATGTGGAGAGCACAGGGTGCAGTATAGGTTATGTGGAGAGTACAGGGTGCAGTATAGGTTATGTGGAGAGCACAGGGTGCAGTATAGGTTATGTGGAGAGCACAGGGTGCAGTATAGGTTATGTGGAGAGCACAGGGTGCAGTATAGGTTATGTAGAGAGCACAGGGTGCAGTATAGGTTATGTAGAGAGCACAGGGTGCAGTATAGGTTATGTAGAGAGCACAGGGTGCAGTATAGGTTATGTAGAGAGCACAGGGTGCAGTATAGGTTATGTAGAGATGTTATGTGGAGAGCACAGGGTGCAGTATAGGTTATGTGGAGAGCACAGGGTGCAGTATAGGTTATGTGGAGAGCACAGGGTGCAGTATAGGTTATGTGGAGAGCACAGGGTGCAGTATAGGTTATGTGGAGAGCACAGGGTGCAGTATAGGTTATGTGGAGAGCACAGGGTGCAGTATAGGTTATGTGGAGAGCACAGGGTGCAGTATAGGTTATGTGGAGAGCACAGGGTGCAGTATAGGTTATGTGGAGAGCACAGGGTGCAGTATAGGTTATGTGGAGAGCACAGGGTGCAGTATAGGTTATGTGGAGAGCACAGGGTGCAGTATAGGTTATGTGGAGAGCACAGGGTGCAGTATAGGTTATGTGGAGAGCACAGGGTGCAGTATAGGTTATGTGGAGAGCACAGGGTGCAGTATAGGTTATGTGGAGAGCACAGGGTGCAGTATAGGTTATGTGGAGAGCACAGGGTGCAGTATAGGTTATGTGGAGAGCACAGGGTGCAGTATAGGTTATGTGGAGAGCACAGGGTGCAGTATAGGTTATGTGGAGAGCACAGGGTGCAGTATAGGTTATGTGGAGAGCACAGGGTGCAGTATAGGTTATGTGGAGAGCACAGGGTGCAGTATAGGTTATGTGGAGAGCACAGGGTGCAGTATAGGTTATGTGGAGAGCACAGGGTGCAGTATAGGTTATGTGGAGAGCACAGGGTGCAGTATAGGTTATGTGGAGAGCACAGGGTGCAGTATAGGTTATGTGGAGAGCACAGGGTGCAGTATAGGTTATGTGGAGAGCACAGGGTGCAGTATAGGTTATGTGGAGAGCACAGGGTGCAGTATAGGTTATGTGGAGAGCACAGGGTGCAGTATAGGTTATGTGGAGAGCACAGGGTGCAGTATAGGTTATGTGGAGAGCACAGGGTGCAGTATAGGTTATGTGGAGAGCACAGGGTGCAGTATAGGTTATGTGGAGAGCACAGGGTGCAGTATAGGTTATGTGGAGAGCACAGGGTGCAGTATAGGTTATGTGGAGAGCACAGGGTGCAGTATAGGTTATGTGGAGAGCACAGGGTGCAGTATAGGTTATGTGGAGAGCACAGGGTGCAGTATAGGTTATGTGGAGAGCACAGGGTGCAGTATAGGTTATGTGGAGAGCACAGGGTGCAGTATAGGTTATGTGGAGAGCACAGGGTGCAGTATAGGTTATGTGGAGAGCACAGGGTGCAGTATAGGTTATGTGGAGAGCACAGGGTGCAGTATAGGTTATGTGGAGAGCACAGGGTGCAGTATAGGTTATGTGGAGAGCACAGGGTGCAGTATAGGTTATGTGGAGAGCACAGGGTGCAGTATAGGTTATGTGGAGAGCACAGGGTGCAGTATAGGTTATGTGGAGAGCACAGGGTGCAGTATAGGTTATGTGGAGAGCACAGGGTGCAGTATAGGTTATGTGGAGAGCACAGGGTGCAGTATAGGTTATGTGGAGAGCACAGGGTGCAGTATAGGTTATGTGGAGAGCACAGGGTGCAGTATAGGTTATGTGGAGATGTTATGTGGAGAGCACAGGGTGCAGTATAGGTTATGTAGAGATGTTATGTGGAGAGCACAGGGCGCAGTATAGGTTATGTGGAGAGCACAGGGCGCAGTATAGGTTATGTAGCGATGTTATGTGGAGAGCACAGGGTGCAGTATAGGTTATGTGGAGAGTACAGGGTGCAGTATAGGTTATGTGGAGAGTACAGGGTGCAGTATAGGTTATGTAGAGATGTTATGTGGAGAGTACATGGTGCAGTATAGGTTATGTGGAGAGCACAGGGTGCAGTATAGGTTATGTGGAGAGCACAGGGTGCAGTATAGGTTATGTGGAGAGTACAGGGTGCAGTATAGGTTATGTAGAGATGTTATGTGGAGAGTACAGGGTGCAGTATAGTGTATGTGGAGAGTACAGGGTGCAGTATAGGTTATGTGGAGAGTACAGGGTGCAGTATAGCTTATTTGGAGAGTACAGGGTGCAGTATAGGTTCTGGAGTGTACAAGTGTTTATATGGAGAGTATAAGTTAAATGGCGAGTAGAGTGTGCAATATAAGTTACATAAAGATAAGTTATATGAAGAGTGCAGTGTAGGCTACCTGGAGACTACAAGTTGTAAGATGGAGAGCACAGGGTGGAGTTTAGGTTACCTTGAAAGTACAAGTGTTTATATGGAGAGTTTGGGGTCCAGTATAGGTTACTTGGAGGGTACGAGCTGTCAGATGGAGAGTACTGGGTGCAGTATTGGTTAGCTGGAGAGTACAAGCTGTCAGTGATACAGTACAGGGTGCAGTGTAGGGGGCCTGGAGAGTACAAGTTGTAAGATGGAGAGCACATGGTGCAGTTTAGGTTACCTGGAAAGTACAAGTGTTTTTATATGGAGAGTTCAGAATAAATTATATGGAGAGAATGGGGTGCAGTGTAGGGGACCTGGAGAGTACAAGCTGTCAGTGATACAGTACAGGGTGCAGTGTAGGGGACCTGGAGAGTACAAGCTGTCAGTGATACAGTACAGGGTGCAGTGTAGGGGGCCTGGAGAGTACAAGCTGTCAGTGATACAGTACAGGGTGCAGTGTAAGGGACCTGGAGAGTACAAGCTGTCAGTGATACAGTACAGGGTGCAGTGTAGGTGACCTGGAGAGTACAAGCTGTCAGTGATACAGTACAGGGTGCAGTGTAGGGGGCCTGGAGAGTACAAGTTGTCAGTGATACAGTACAGGGTGCAGTGTAGGGGACCTGGAGAGTACAAGCTGTCAGTGATACAGTACAGGGTGCAGTGTAAGGGACCTGGAGAGTACAAGCTGTCAGTGATACAGTACAGGGTGCAGTGTAGGGGACCTGGAGAGTACAAGCTGTCAGTGATACAGTACAGGGTGCAGTGTAGGGGACCTGGAGAGTACAAGCTGTCAGTGATACAGTACAGGGTGCAGTGTAGGGGACCTGGAGAGTACAAGCTGTCAGTGATACAGTACAGGGTGCAGTGTAAGGGACCTGGAGAGTACAAGCTGTCAGTTATACAGTACAGGGTGCAGTGTAGGGGGCCTGGAGAGTACAAGCTGTCAGTGATACCGTACAGGGTGCAGTGTAGGGGACCTGGAGAGTACAAGCTGTCAGTGATACAGTACAGGGTGCAGTGTAGGGGGCCTGGAGAGTACAAGCTGTCAGTGATACAGTACAGGGTGCAGTGTAAGGGACCTGGAGAGTACAAGCTGTCAGTGATACAGTACAGGGTACAGTGTAAGGGACCTGGAGAGTACAAGCTGTCAGTGATACCGTAGAGGGTGCAGTGTAGGGGACCTGGAGAGTACAAGCTGTCAGTGATACAGTACAGGGTGCAGTGTAGGGGACCTGGAGAGTACAAGCTGTCAGTGATACCGTACAGGGTGCAGTGTAGGGGACCTGGAGAGTACAAGCTGTCAGTGATACAGTACAGGGTGCAGTGTAAGGGACCTGGAGAGTACAAGTTGTCAGTGATACCGTACAGGGTGCAGTGTAAGGGACCTGGAGAGTACAAGTTGTCAGTGATACAGTACAGGGTGCAGTGTAGGGGGCCTGGAGAGTACAAGTTGTAAGATGGAGAGCACATGGTGCAGTTTAGGTTACCTGGAAAGTACAAGTGTTTTTATATGGAGAGTTCAGAATAAATTATATGGAGAGAATGGGGTGTAGTGTAGGGGACCTGGAGAGTACAAGCTGTCAGTGAGACGGTACGGGGTGCAGTGTAGGTTACCTGGAGAGTACAAGCTGTCAGTGATACCGTAGAGGGTGCAGTGTAGGGGACCTGGAGAGTACAAGCTGTCAGTGATACCGTACAGGGTGCAGTGTAGGGGACCTGGAGAGTACAAGCTGTCAGTGATACAGTACAGGGTGCAGTGTAGGGGACCTGGAGAGTACAAGCTGTCAGTGATACAGTACAGGGTGCAGTGTAGGGGACCTGGAGAGTACAAGCTGTCAGTGATACAGTACAGGGTGCAGTGTAGGTGACCTGGAGAGTACAAGCTGTCAGTGATACAGTACAGGGTGCAGTGTAGGGGGCCTGGAGAGTACAAGTTGTCAGTGATACAGTACAGGGTGCAGTGTAGGGGACCTGGAGAGTACAAGCTGTCAGTGATACAGTACAGGGTGCAGTGTAAGGGACCTGGAGAGTACAAGCTGTCAGTGATACAGTACAGGGTGCAGTGTAGGGGACCTGGAGAGTACAAGCTGTCAGTGATACAGTACAGGGTGCAGTGTAAGGGACCTGGAGAGTACAAGTTGTCAGTGATACCGTACAGGGTGCAGTGTAAGGGACCTGGAGAGTACAAGTTGTCAGTGATGCAGTGTAGGGGGCCTGGAGAGTACAAGCTGTCAGTGATACAGTACAGGGTGCAGTGTAGGGGACCTGGAGAGTACAAGTTGTAAGATGGAGAGCACATGGTGCAGTTTAGGTTACCTGGAAAGTACAAGTGTTTTTATATGGAGAGTTCAGAATAAATTATATGGAGAGAATGGGGTGCAGTGTAGGGGACCTGGAGAGTACAAGCTGTCAGTGAGACGGTACGGGGTGCAGTGTAGGTTACCTGGAGAGTACAAGCTGTCAGTGATACCGTAGAGGGTGCAGTGTAGGGGACCTGGAGAGTACAAGCTGTCAGTGATACCGTACAGGGTGCAGTGTAGGGGACCTGGAGAGTACAAGCTGTCAGTGATACCGTACAGGGTGCAGTGTAGCGGACCTGGAGAGTACAAGCTGTCAGTGATACAGTACAGGGTGCAGTGTAAGGGACCTGGAGAGTACAAGCTGTCAGTGATACCGTACAGGGTGCAGTGTAGGGGACCTGGAGAGTACAAGCTGTCAGTGATACAGTACAGGGTGCAGTGTAGGGGACCTGGAGAGTACAAGTTGTCAGTGATACAGTACAGGGTGCAGTGTAAGGGACCTGGAGAGTACAAGATGTCAGTGATACAGTAGAGGGTGCAGTGTAGGGGACCTGGAGAGTACAAGCTGTCAGTGATACAGTACAGGGTGCAGTGTAGGTTACATGGAGAGTACAGGAATCATGGTTATATAAAGCGTACAAAACTGGTTAAATAGTGTGTGTTATGTGGAGTGAAAGAATGTGTGTGTTTGGTTCTCTGGAGAGTCTGGGGTGTTTGTTGTATGGCGAGTTCTATGGAAATGTTTGGTTATTGGAGAGCATAGGTGTATATGTGGTTATGTGGAATGTGCCGTGTGGAAATGTGTGTTATTATATGGAGAGTCCAGTGTAAGTGGGTGGTTATATGGAGAGTAAAGTGTTTCTGGTTATATAGGTAATACATTGGGTATATGGGTTTATCTAGTTATCCATTTGCAGTGGGGACTCATCTGATTCTGTAATTATGTTATTTGTTAATGTCCAGATTTAGATGACCTGTTCTGCAGTTTGCTGTGTAATGTAAAAGTTGTCTGATCTGATTGTGTTAAAGAAATATCATGGGAGTCCTGTCTTTGGAAAATGTATCCATATCCCTTTAACCCTTACCGCTTTCAGTTTCAGAGAGGCCAGCTATCCATCGCTTTGCAGTGCATTACTGGCCCCTCTGCCAGAGAAAGGGTGTGAATAATTTACCAGCCAGACCTAAGTTTCCTGGATTTTCCATCTTTCTTATCTATACATTTCCTTTTTGGCCTCAGGCGTTGTTTCACCTGGATAGCAAGGAACGTAAATTCATCTCATAATTATAGGATTTTATGGGCAGGGTCCTCATTATCTAATTTACAGACAATGTGGACAAGCCCTTCAGGCCAAATAACCAATATAAAGCAATCCACTATAATCATCTGAAATCAAAGTCTATGAAAATACCATGTGTGTTATAATTTGTAGGTGAGTGACCTTTTTAATAAAGTAAGGGTTATTTAGGAGCCAGTCAGCCAATGTCTAGGTGCTCAGAATTCTAAGAAATACAGTTATTGCACTGCATTCTGGGAAGCTGGTCAGGGTCATGCAAATCTGCCCATAAAGGCTTCTCTCTTTAATTCAAATACCATTTCAAACATGGCTTCCTCTAAGCATATGTCTGGTGTATTACACGGCTTTAAGCAAAGCCAGGATGGATTATGCACAAGCAAGGAAACCTACCTGATTTTGGGAGCCAGTAGCAACATTATAGGTGCCCTGGGTCCCAGGATTTGTCTAGCAATATGTTAAAATGAAAAAAAAAAAAACTATTTATTTTTGGGAATATGTAGCTGGTTTTATGGTAGCCTAGTTTATGTAGTATATGTATGTGTGTGTGTGTAGGGCAGAACCTGCCTTTTGTAAAAAAAAAATATTTTTGTCATAGCACTGCGCTCTGTGAGCGGATTAAAAGTTCAAGAGCTAGCTGAAGAGCCAATCGGACTACAGTTCATGCCCTGTTTTTCTTGGCAGCTCACATCACCTAATATTCAAAGGTCAAATCTATGTGTAAGAGCTTTAGCACTTGCCCTTTATTGCTTTTCCATTAGTCTATTGATTTCAAAACGACCTAATATTTGAGACCAGATATAGTTAGTTTTAAGATAATAGTCAACTTGAACTTTGCTCAACTTTCGAACACCATAAAACACACCTAAGTTGACCATACTTGCTGGCATATTTGTACAACACCATGCAAATATTGTTACTAATGTACAGTAGACTCTCAGTTAACCAGAACTTGTACTTTAAATAACAATTACATTTTACAGGGCTAAACAAATGCCAGGTTGTCATGCCACAAAATAACTTTAAAGGCCTTGCAGAGTTAGTGAGAACCTTGGCAAGGACATGCACATTTGCATGTCCTTGCCAAGGTTCCCAGAGTGCATTGTAATAACTGCATTTCTTGGACTTCTGAGCATGAAACTGTTTTTTTTTTTTTTAGCTTGTTTTAGCCATTCAAATGTGAACACAAATGTACTATATGTACATACCCGTTCTATCTTTCATTCAAACGGGCAAGATAAGTAGCAAACTGCAATTTTGTGTAGCCCATTGTCTTATTTTTCATGTACAAACATGAGCTGTCATTTTATTTTAATTATTTTGCCTCCGCAAAATTGTGTGTACTATTTTCTGATTTAAATGGAAGGATAAAAAAGAATAAAAGTTTTACAAAAAGCTATACAGAGTTCTGGTGCTATGGTTACTCAAGGAGTGGGTACAACGAAGGAGCCAGACTGAGCTTATGGGGAGTCAGAATGGAAGGATTTGCAAATCGATACAGGAGATGTGCAAAAAATTAGAAGACAAGTAGGAACCAGCAATAAGGCATGGTTAGAAGCCAGACATGGACTATGCTCTTAAAGGGACATGAAAATATTATTTTTTCTTTGTTGCATCAAAAAAAGAGGGTACTATTTTTTTTTTTTTTTAAATCGAGGTCTCCCACAGGCCTTTTTGCAAACTCAAAACGTGCCATTTTGTTTTTTGCTGAAAGTAATGGCTTTCTTCTGGCTACTCTGCCATAAAACCCAACTCTATGGAGCGTACAGCTTATTGTCGTCCTATGTACAGATACTCCAGTCTCTGCTGTGGAACTCTGCAGCTCCTCCAGGGTTATCTTAGGTCTCTGTGCTGCCTCTCTGATTAATGCCCTCCTTGCCCGGTCCGTGAGTTTTGGTGGGCGGCCGTCTCTTGGCAGGTTTGCTGTTGTGCAATATTCTTTCCATTTGGTTATGATAGATTTGATGGTGCTCCTGGGGATCATTAAAGATTTGGATATTTTTCTATAACCTTACCCTGACTTATACTTCTTAACAACATTGTCCCTTACTTGTTTGGAGAGTTCCTTGGTCTTCATGGCAGTGTTTGGTTAGTGGTGCCTCTTGCTTAGGTGTTGCAGCCTCTGGGGCCTTTCAAAAAAGGTGTGTGTATGTAATGACAGATCATGTGACACTTAGATTGCACACAGGTGGACATCATGTCACTAATTATGTGACTTCTGAAGGCAATTGGTGCACCAGAGCTTTTTATGGGCTTCATACCAAAAGGGGTGAATACATACACACATGCAAATTAGTTTTATGCATATATTTTTCTCATTTCACTTCACCAACTTAGACTATTCTGTTCTGATCCATCACATAAAATTCAGATTAACATTACATTGAATTTAAGGCTGTAATGTAACAAAATAAAGGCAAGGGGGGTGAATATCTATGCAAGGCACTGTAAATTGTCTCAAGAGTATGCCCAGTAAGTATTGTAAGACTTTAATACTTTTCTCTGACTATTGAACACTCCCCCCAACTTAGAAAATGAATCATATGCAAGAGCAAATTTTAAATAATAAAAAAGTTATTGTTGAAAGAAAAAAAAATATTAAGCAAAATGTGTTTAAATTTTACTTTAATCTGTAGATTTTTTTTTTTTGGCTGGCAGGTAAAAATCCGAATAAGGTTTTCATCCCTGAGACCTTCATTTGAAAAAAGAAATCTTTCGTATGCAACAAAGAAAACAAATATTTCCATATCCTTTTAACCCTTTGTGTCTAGAGCTCTTGTGCTAGGATATATTTTTCCACTTTACAAGATATTTTGAGAATTCACATAACCCTTGTTGGAAATGTAGTAATTTGTCCTCCCCATGCAATATAGCAAAACTGTCAAACTCTTATTTTTTTTTTATGCCTAAATATGTGCATATTAGAACGCATTTTACCTTCATGTGTTTTTCATGTTTTTTTTTTTTCTCTTTCAAAAAGTGTTCTTAATGAGAAAACTGGTGAATAGGATTTGCTGCATGAAACCACTAATGATTTGTCTACTAATCTAGAATAATTACATTTATTGGGATTTATTGCAGCTTTAATTTGTACGGATACAAATCTAATCCAAAACATTATTATTTATTTATAAGATCCCATTATATTGTGCCAAGATGCATAATGGGTTACTCCTTCGAAAACACACATATTTATCACTTAATACACACAGGAAATTAGCAATAGTTCAGGAATCCGTCAATTAAATGGACAGTTTCTGCATTTTAATGCTTCAAAAGTTTTTTTTTTAATTTTATTTATTTTTGATGATTTGACTGTTAGGGGAAATCAATTCTTATTCCATCAAGCTTGAGAAATCAATAAGCATCTGGGAAGGAAAAATAGCGATGCAATTTATTATCTTAATGGAGCAAATCTAGGGGTGTCAGATATTGAAAGGGATTTGGGAGTACTAGTGGACAACCACCTAGGTAACAGTGCTCAAAGCCAACCAGCACATGCAAAGGCAAATTAAATATTAGTATGTATTAAGAAGGGTGTAGAAGCAAGGGAAGCAAATATAATTCTGCCACTATACAAATCCCTTGTATAGTATAGTATAGTATTTGAGGTTGAATAAAGACTGTTAGTCCGTCAAGTTCAACCTTTTTAGTTCTCTCTTGATCTTTTTAATATGTGTACTATTTGTTGTTGATTGTTAATTGATCCAGAGGAAGGCAAAAAAAAAAAAAAATCCCCATTGAAACTTTGCCAATTGTCCCATAAGGGGGGAAAAAAAGTAAAATTCCTTCCTGACCCCAGAAACTGGCGATCAAATTTCTCCCTGGATCAATATTCCTTCGCTAGTTATCTAGGATAACCTTGAATACCCTCTTTATTCAAAAATATATCTAACCCCTTTTTGAAGTTGTCTATCGAATTCGCTGTCACCACCTCCTTTGGTAGAGAAAAAACCCTAACTGTGAGGAACCCTTTTCTTTGTTTTAAGGTGAAATCTTTTTTTCCCTCTAGCCTCAAGGGATGTCCTCTTGTCAGTTGAAAATCTCTTGCTATAAAACGTTCACTTGACAAAGCCTTATATTGACCCTGGATGTATTTAAATAAGGTAATCATATCTCCTCTTAGACGCCTTTTTTCTAGCGAAAATAAGTTTAATTTGGTTAGTCTTTCTTCATAACCTAGCCCCTCCATTCCCCTTTTTAGTTTTGTTGCACTCCTCTGTACCTTTTCCAGCTCTAAAATGTCCTTTTTATGAAATGGTGCCCAAAATTGTACTCCATATTCCAAATGAGGGCGTACTAGAGATTTGTATAGTGGTAGAATTATGTTTGCTTCCCTTGCATCTTCTACCCTTCTTAATACATGCTAATATTTTACTTGCCTTTGCAGCTGCTGCTTGGCATTGAGCACTGCTACCTAGGTGGTTGTCCACTAGTACTACTAATTCCTTGCATATCCCTTTGTAGGGAAAATACATCATTATCTGATTTAATTACCTTGCACAACTTAGTGTCATCAGCAAAAATGGAGACACTACTTTTGAGTCCTACTTCTACGTCATTAATAAATATGTTAAAAAGGAGAGGACGTAATACTGAACCTTGAGGAACCCCACTTACCACATTAGTCCAATTGGAGTATGTTCCATTTACAACAACCCTTTGCTTCCTGTCTTTTTGCCAGCTCTCGATCCTGTATGCCTTAGTTTGCTCAAAAGTCCCCCATGAGGCGCTGTATCAAAAGCCAAATCCAAAAAGACTACATCCACTAATTTGCCCTGATCCAAGTTCCTACTAACATCCTCATAGAGACTAATTAGTAATAATTTTGTATTATGGAGTAAAATTTGGGGTACTACTACATAAAAAGGACATTTTAGAGCTGGAAATAGTACAGAGAAGGGCAACAAAACTAATAAGGGGAATGGAGGGGCTATGTTATGAAGAAAGACTAACCAAATTAAACTTATTTTCTCTAGAAAAAAGGTGTCTAAGAGGAGATATGATTACCTTATATAAATATATCTTATATAAAAATGATGGCAATAAAATTTGAAGCCTGGCAAGGCAATGCTGTTTGCCACACAATGTGAGGTCCCAACACCACCGCCTCTAATTTGTGGGCCTCTTCCACCCTCTAGTTTATGGGCTTTGCCGCTCATTGCAGGCCTTGTCCAACCAGCCACTTTCATGCCTCGCAGTGGGCACCTTCGGCGCTCATCGCGAGCGTGTCCCCACTCTTTGACCGCTTTGTCGGTTTGCGCCCTCTCCCTTCCATTTGTCTGTTTCCCCCTCTCTCCCTCCCGCTGTCTTTTTTTTTTTCTTTCAAAGTCTTGCGAGCCTCGCAATGAGCACCTACGGCCTTCGGCGCTGATTGCAGTCGCCATTATTTCAAAGTGGTGCGTATTTTTTAACATTGCGTGACCAACATTCGTAATTACCACAACAATATATATGACTAGCTACTTGCCCGTCAACAATGACGGGAATAAAATTCTAACCTGGCAATGCTGTTTGCCACACAATGTGAATCTTTTGCTCCTCTGAGCACCTTCAGCGCTCATTGCAAGCCTATCTCCCCCCCCCCCCCCCCCCCCCCATGTACTTCAATTCTGATTTGCAATTATCACCTTTTGGCTCTCATTGCAGGGTTCGTTAACCTGCAAGTTTTGTGCTTGGGAATGGCATGTGTCTCTTTCCACCATCTTCCCCCTGTCCCTTCCTTTTGTCTTTATCCGCTGAATACCGTTTGCTTAATTTTCAAAGTCCTGCGTCACTGTTGGTATAAGTGTTACTGTGCCATTGTGTATTTTCTAAGTCCCGCGTGCCTAGCTTTGCTCAGCCTCTCTTTCATCCTGTTTTAGATCTTTTACGTTTTTCGTCCACCATTTTTTCCCTTGCTTAGACTATTTTCGATTCCCGAAAAAGGAAAATTATGGCTCAAATTTGCTTTCAACGTCACTCCCAGGCTTCCTGGCTCTCCCCCGTGCTGTGTGAGTGTTTTTTTTTTTGCTTATTTTTAGAGTTACGCCCTTGAATTAAGTTTGGCCGTTAAATTAGCAAACTGCCTTCCTCGTGGTCACCGACAAAGTGCTATGTTTTTCGGCGGCGGCCCGCGTGCCTCAACTGTTCACCTCTCTTTGCGAGGCTCGCAGTGCAATGAGCGTCTTTGGCGCTCATTGCATCCTAAGTCGTGCTTGCGTCGATGGCTCACTTCGATGCAAAGTGCGATGTTTTTTGGCGGCATCCCGCGAGGCTCGCAGTACAAAGAGCGGTTTCCTGGGGGTGCTGCATGCTGATTGGGGGGCTCCGGGAAGTTGTGTAGACCCCCCATGGGGGGGCGGGGTCAACATAATCATTAGAGGGATTTTTAGATATTAATAAAAAAGAAAATGTTTTATGAAATGTGCTGCATACACGTAAGCTGCTTTTTGCCTACAGAGTGCAGAAATGTATTAATCCAGCTCACTTATCCCTTCAAGCCATAGGATTTTTTGGAATTTGACCTCCACCGCACACATGCTCAGAAATAGATAATTTGCAGCAATAATTGCAAGTTTTGTCCTCCAGAAAAACCTATTACTGACAAACAGCCTTTACCAAAGTATTATGGATGCTTTCAGGGTCCAGCGAAATTAGATTTTTGCTTAATTCTGCTCTTATACTTCTCTGCGTTCTTCTTCTTTTTTTTTTTTTTTTTGTAAATAGCGAACAAATACTGCAACACTTGCCTTATGTCTGTATGTATCTCTATTTCTATATTACAGTCTTGTAGTGGTGCCACTTTCTCTATCTAATTTGGAGATTACATCAGCTGCCTTTCTTCTGGCAGAGAGAAGTGATCATAGTAACTGAGCATAGTAACTGGATAGATGCAAATATCATCAACTAATTATAGAACAAGCAAAATCCAGTGCTTTCTAAGGAGGGCACAACACACATGTAAACAAAAATCCCCCATTGCTAAAATCCGGCAACATAACCTTTGTATTGCCACAGGTTTATTGCATGAAGGAATTTTCAATGATCTTATATACTGTTGTTTAGATCAGTGGCACCCAAACCTGTCCTGGAAATCCAAGACCAGCCAGGATTTAGGGATAGAGGTCATCATTTCATGGCTTCTGTATGAAAAGAAGCGAGTATAGTTCACCTTTAAATCACCACAGAGTTATTGCATCATACATGTAAATCTTACATCCAAGAGTGCTTAAAATGTCCCTAATATCCTAAACCCTGAGTGCGTGGCCCATAATTGCTATCACAATATCTGACCTTTTTGAAGTTTACTCGGAAGTCTTTGAGTGCCTGAAAAAAAAAAAAAAAAAGCTTACAGATACGTTTAACTCATTTTAAAGGCAGATAAAATTCCTCCAAGAAGCCTTGGTGCCTCAAGTCTGTTTTTACATCGGAGCTAACACCTTAATTGTGTTGAATTTGAGGCTTGATTGCTGAAATCAGACAATTGAGGGGATAATTCCTATGAGCCCAGAAATCTCTGGAATCACCCCCCCCCCCCCCCCCCTGGGATTTCCCCATCAAAAATATAACCATTGAGATCCCTATGGATCCCATGGCATCTAAAAGTAACCCCTATACCACAGAGATCCTCATGGCTTTTACAATTTTTTTTCCTGGTTTTAAATTTCAAAAACATGTTTAGTGTTTTTTTTTTTTTTTTTGTAGGAAGAGCATTTAAAATATAACCACAATCATCATCAGCAGCTATTTTTTTACAGAAAATCAAAATATTGTGTCATGGACACTTTTATTTGGACTGCGAGTTGACCTGGATTGTAAGGGGGGTAACTATTCTATTGAGACTCATTGTTAATGGCTATGTGTCACTCTTTAAGTAGAACTGAATAGAGATGTTATCTGAATCGCTAGGTCTTCCCATTCCTCCCATGAGTCTTGTTTAATAAGGACCAAAGAAATAACAGGCTGTATTTATTTATTTAAGCGCATTTACAAAAGTCCCTCATAACAGTATGCTATTAATATGACCCTTCCGTTATCTTTTACATTTTATGAAACAATAGTCTGGGTCCTTTCCCTCTTCACCATCGCAAAATCTGAAAGCTGCAGTTCCGCCTCCGTCCGACAGATGGCGCTGCCTCGCTGTCAATTCAGCGCCGTCGAGTTGCGCCACGTCGGAGGGAAGAATAGTTCTTTCCCTTCCCTGGAACTTGATGGCTCATGAAAACTCACACCGCCCTCTGGCGGATGGCACCGGTAACTGCAGCTGTCAGTGCTGCAGAAGAAATGCGCAGGCAAAGAGGGACAGATCCATAGTCTGTGTAATGGTATAACTTATACTTATAATTACCTTTCCTGTTTGATGCCCACCAGCAGATGGTGCTACAGAGGCTGCGACTTTTGTTCAATTTTTTAGGGTTATTTCTTAGGTGCCACTATTTACAATGTAAAGTTTATCATCTGCCCCTACCCTAACCCCTAAATCTAACACTCACTCTAAGAACAAATTGAAAAAAAGACTTGGCGAGCAACTGTTGTGCCACCTAGTGCTGTTGGCGTGGACTAGATCTTAATATGATGCATATATTGAGAGATCTTTGCCTCATCTTATTATTATTATTATTATTATTATTATTATTATTATCTTTATTTATATCGCGCCAACATATTCCGTAGCGCTGTACAGGGGTTGAGTACATAGCAGAAAACAAATTAAACACCTTGTAAAGAATGGAGGGCCCTGTTTTTGAGCATAAAATCAAATGTACATAGAGCTTGTTTTCAAGGCCTGACACAGGATTGAAAACTCGCAAACTTACAATCTAAGGCCCTCATTCAATTGCAATTTGGCCAATTGAATAGGCCTCAAAATAAGCACATAACATATATTTTTTTAAGAAGTTTTTAGTTAGTAAGCATCTATCCAAAAGCAAGGTTTTCACTAACTAAAAACTTATTTAAAAAAAATATGCTATGTGCTTATTTAGATCCCTATTCAATTGGACAAATCGCAATTGAATGAGGCCCTAAGGGTTTATGTGTGATACAAGAGGGTGACAAATACAATTGAAAGCAATTGGTTCAGTAAAGTGGAGGGGTCTGTGTGTTGTACTGTAGATTGTGGGTGTGAGTGTTATTAAGCTGTGGAATGTTCAGTTGTACATGTTAAGGCTGAAGATGATAAGATTTTTTAAACAGGTGTGTTTTTAATAATTTCTTAAAGGTTTTGAGGCATTGCACACCACCTTCCTTTTCATTATAGTAGTGAAGTGTATCAAGATCCTGTTAGTGAATATTGGCCAACATTAAATTGATCATGGTTGAATTTGTGTATAAAACATTAGGGAGAGCGAGCTCTATACCATGCATAATGTTCACCACCTGGGATAAGATAGGCACCAGTGTTCACAGCCGGGGGAGGGAGTGGGTGGGGGATTCCAATGCAGTTTATAAGGCTGCATTCCAGCGTAATTGCTCAGATTTCTGAGACTTTGTTCATCCTTCCTCCACTCATCTGGAGCTCAATCATGGAAAGCCTTTACATTTAACTACTATGCTTCATGTAGTCATATATTCTGTACAACCACCCCTCCAGGGTCAAATCTTTCTTCTAGACTTTCAAAGAGTACAGTAAATAGAGGTTTTGTGTTCACATTTTAATGTCTAAAAATAAGTTAATGACATTTCCTGCCGAGAACTCCAAAGAAATAGTTATTGCACTGCACTCTCGGAAAACTGGGCAGGGACATGCAAATGAGTCCACAATGCATTTTCACTCTTTAATCCATATATCACTTTATACATGTTTCCTTTTAGGCATATGCTCGCTTCATTACATGGCTTTAAAGCTGTGGTGGATTATGCACAAGCCAGGAGATCTTAAATGGATCTCATCAGTGTGGTACTGATTTTGCCCACCATAAGCAAAATCATGTTGTGATTAATAGGCTATCTAATAGACATTCAAGCATGCTGTATGTATGATTAGTTCTGGCATGTGCTAATTAATCTTATTTTATATTGATAATGTTAAAGGTTGTTTTATTATTCTTGAGTTTAGGTGTTATGCACCAATATTTTTGCCCTATAAGTATTTGTTCCAAGTTATCACTAATGCCTTTTTAATAAAGGACATAGGAATAATTATTTTGTTTGCTGCATCAGTAAGAGGGTAATAGATAACTTGTCACAGTGTGTTCTTTATTTCCTCAGATGAAGATGCCTCAAAGCTTAAAAACTTGAGATGTTTAACTTCTCTTGGGGGCTTGCCTCTGTCAGCCAATGAGATCTACAGAATGCATTAGTCCCTCTGCATTTCATTCGTTTCAATGAAGTTTAATATTTTTCCATGCCAAAAATAACAGCTAATAATATTTAAAATGTGTTTTGAAATATAGGAAAACTAAGGTGCCCAGCTTTTAGACTGGATGATACTGGAGCAGGGGTACTCATGCAAATAATTGTCTATTTTGAATAATGTTGTTTTTTTGTATTTTGAGCTTTACATTTTGAATGATTTCAGCAAATTTAAAAAGAGGCCACCTTGTCATTAAGACTGCGGGTTAACACTACAATGTCAGAGAATAACTCCTACTAAATAGTTTTAACTGCTTCCATGCCGGGGACTGGCTGTTACAGGGGTTTTATTCCTTTAGTTCTTTGTGTGTCACACCTAGGACTTGCACAACCCCTCCCATGATGAGTCGTACACTAGGTGGCAAAGGGTGGTCCAGCCTTCTGTGTGCCTTCACCCAGTTTGTATATCTGTTTATAGGGCCACTGTAGTCCATGATGTTCTGGATGGTCTTTTAAATAGTTAAACTTTATAATTGGGAAAAATCTGTATGTTCTTCTTCTTTGGCTTCCTAATTTAAGTTCTTTTTACTTTTTTAACTTGTTGTTCTTTATAGCACGGTTTCATTTACTTCTCTCAGCTGATTCTATTTGTTACTTTTTCAGGAGGTTGTGGGTGTGTTCTTGTTAATTACTTTTACATTGCTCCTGAAAGAAAATTCAGATGCCAGATTCCACTGCAGAATAGTTGCATATGAAATAATAAATTAAAGGCATCTACCTTGTAGACTGGGGTGGGGCGGTGGCAGAAATCATTTTGCATTAGGATGCTCCAATCACTAGCTCTCACACTGCAACCATACAAATCATTACTATTTAGATTAAGAACTTGCAAACAATCTTGTAAGGTGCAAAAAACACTATGTAAGATTTTAAGCTCAAAGACATGGACGTCCATTCTATTTACCTGTCTTCCATGTATTTTGCTTTGTACTTAACCCCTGTATAGCTCTATGGAATATGTTGGCACATAACAAATAAATAATAATAATAAGCTGCCTCTTCTTTTTTTTTTTTTTAATATATATATATATATATATATATATATATATATATATATATATATACAATTTACTTCTTGTAAGCACACTAGATAATCTTTTTTGTTTAATGTTCTTTGTATTGTACCATGTTTATGTGTGACAATGACTTACGATTATTGCATTTATATACTGGAATTTCCTTAATAAAATCTGTAGGAGTGTGGGGGGGGATTATTTTTTTATTTTGTTTTGTTTTTTAATTAAAAAATCATTTCGCCCCCCCCCCCCCCCCCCCCACTCCTACAGATTTTATTAAGGAAATTCCAGTATATAAATGCAATAAACGTAAGCAATTGTCATATATAAACATGGTACAATACAAAACATTAAACAAAAAAGATTATCTAGTGTGCTTACAAGAAGTAAATTGTATATATAAAAAAAAAAAGAAAAAAAAGATTCAGTGGTCTTTATAGCAGGAGAACATGCATCACCCCGGCTATATTTATCATTTTTAAATATGTGGTGGAAGAGATGGCAAGTCCACTCCCAGGAATTCTGTACGTAGGAGGGACACTGCATAAGCTGAATTGCACTAGCAGGTTGTTGCACAAATATATGGTATCAAATTACAACTTTCCATCAGTTACAACTGTTTAAATACTAGCAAATCTCAGAGTTTGCCTCAAGCAAAGTAGTCTTACCTGTACTACAGGTTAGACAGGTAAGCAGGCAATGCTGATATACAGTACTAGGCTGTTTCAACTTGATGGGTGCACCTCTAAACCTGGGAGTTTAACAAAATTATATTGTTGTGGCCTTCTCTTAGTCTATCACTCAATATTCATTCAGTATACGTCATAGATGTGTGCGGTGGCAAAATGTAGGAGCGTATACAGGAAGAAAGGGTGCCCTCCATATGCTGTTTAGATCCTAGATTCTGGGATTTTTAAGAGTAAGTGTTATAACTTTTATTTGATTACACAGAGAAGGAAAAACAAAAAGGCCAATGTAGTTCAAAAACATCTATCATGTGTCATATTTTGGAGGGGGGCATGCTCAACCCAGAAAGTAGCTAGTGGAGCATACTAGGGCGGGAGCACTTGCTAGATGGCAGGTCTAAGAAATGGGGGTAGTCAACCTTCTGCTCAGATGGCAATTTTAAACTAAATCGGATATGCCCCACCTCCCCACTCGAGCGCTTGTTGCTGGACGCTTGTTGGTTGTTGGTCCTATCACATTGTTTGAGAGAGCGGGAATTCCTTTCCTGTGGCCCAGAAGATAAGTGTTGATGTTTTGAAGACCATGTAGGACCCCATAAACAGTCCTTAGTACCCTGAGTTACAGTTGGGAGACTCGAAGGCGGTGTAACGGAGAACCCAATACGTGGCTTTTTAGGTTGAGAAAGTGCTGGGGGAAGATGAAGCAATGCTTTGGAAAGCTAAAGAGAATGTGGCATCCTGGGCAACAAGATCTCTATTGGCTACCTTGCAACTCAAGCTTCAGTGGCCATGTGGCTGAAAACACTAAGTGAAAATGGGGAAGAGATCAGGAGCGGATTCCTCTGATCATCTGACCACAACAAATGAAGCATGCACTGCAGGGTTATGTAAGAAAAGAAAGCTGAGGGAAGTACTTCGGAACAATTGTCAGAGAGTGCAGATTGATATGAAGAGCCATCCAGACGCTTTGTTTCACATAATACTGAGGGGAACCCTAGAAACTGTTACATAGGTCAAGAAAGTGCTGGTGGAAGACGCAGCAATGCTTTGCAGAGCTGAAGGGATCATAGCATCCTTTGAAGAGAGATCTCTATTAACTTTCTTGCAACCCAAGCTTTAGTGACCCATGGACAAAACGCAAAGTAAAAGTTGGGTAAACAGAGGAAGTAATCTGGAACAGATTCTTCCAGTCATCCGATCCTCATATCTGACGAAACAAGCACTATGGGGGTTACATAAGAAAAGGAAAGTAGATGGAGGTGCTCCTGAACAATTGTCAGAAAATGCAGATCTGTATGAAGAGCCATTCGGACACTGTGGGCCTCATTCAATTGAGCAATTGTAAGTTACTGGAGCACGTGTTGGAGCCTGTAAACTAATTTGCTATTCAATTGACATCTCTTTTCAAGCTGCAAACGGTTTATGGGTTACGGGCTTGAAATCCCTGCAGTTATTACAACCGTAACTTACACCATCTAAGCCTTTGATCTTTCACGTCCGCAAGAGTTACGATCACCAAAATCGCTATTCAATTGCAATAATGCAAGCCCACAAATCCTACGGGTACCACATGGGACTCGCAAGGGGGTTTAACCTCTGTCCGTAGCACTGTAAATGCAAATAAAATCAATATTGCACTGTCAATGACGGGGAAAGCGATGAAAGGCATTAGAGTTCATTGCACAACAGGCTCGCAAATCGGCAACCATAAATTTTAAAAATCTTTTTTTCATGTTTCATTTTGGGGTTATATCAATCTTGGGAATCAGTGAGTCAATACATATCCGGTTCACTCATATGGACTAAAACAGTCCTGGCAAGCATTTTTATTATTTTGTATTTGGGGTTTGCTAATCCGATTTGCATATGGAACCTCTAAATGCTAATTGATTGACATGTAACCTCTATGTTTTACTGCCGTAATGATGACGGTCTTATTTTCTATTGGCTGTTTCTAAATGGGTATTTACGGCCTTGCATAATTTTATCATTTTAACTCTCTGAAATGCTACATACAATTGCATGGTTTACAGTTTCGGCCCGTAGCTTGCAGGCTTGTTCAATTGAATAGCTCCGTAATTGGAGCAGAGTTCAGGTCCGCAGACATACGGCCTGTGTACCACAAGTTGCGGCCTTGCAAATGAATGAGGCTCTGTGTCCCACATAACATGCAAGTAACTTTTGCAAATCTCATGACTACCTAATTGTGGCTAAAAGCAGCAAGTTAAACGTGCTTCTTTTCCCTATTGTTATTACTTAGAAACCTCCATATATGGACATTTAAGATTGTGTTGTATGTATAAGCTTTGCTATATTAACACACTTGGAAAACACCAAATTATAAAGGGGGGGGGGGGAGAATAAGACTTTGATCAAATATACTTTCTTTTATTTTTTTTTATGCTTAATGCTACATAGAAAGTTAAGTATTCACATTCTGTCACATGCCCCCAATTTTGGGGTGTTTAAGGGTCGTTTAGACCCTTTAATTCGGGGACTCCCGATTAACCGGAAACTACACGTATGTGACAATAGGGAGCCCCGAAGCTGCTGGATAACGAGGAGTTTACTGTATCTCTATCCCACTTAGATCCAAATGATTTGGAACCTAATGAATTATCTACATTTTTTTTCTCGAACAAGAGACACCTTAACACATTGCAAAAAATACTAAGGAAATAAATATTTTGACAAACCAGATGGAAGAAATTTTGAGAATAAAAACATTTTTTGACAGTAGTTACATAGTACTCAAACATTTTTAACATGTGATATATTTAGAAGAGGAAATCAAACTGCTTACTTTAAAACACACAATATGAAGATTATGCAAAAAGAAACAACATCAGATTAAGGGGAATCCCTGAATCCGTATTGGCTAAAGATTTTATATGGCTTTCTTATTCCATTTTTCAACTCATTAATTGTACCTGTTGCACAAAGTGATAATAGATGGAGCACATAGAATTCCTCTTTCAAAAGGTTTTTTTCTAGGGAATCTCCAAGAGATGCTATAACTAATTACACTACTACACATCAAAGAAAGCTATTATGAAAATAATAATTTGAGTCCCCTTATAAGAATTTATGTTCTGATTTATCCACTAATATTCTTGCTAAGAAGAAATAATTTAGACATGTCACAAAGACACTAGATTACCTAACTAAATTGTTTTGAAAGATAATCAAAAATATTGGTTAATTCTATAAATGAAGTAGAATTTTTTTTCAAATAATGGCAAATACCTTTTTGAATTCCTTCCAATTCCTAATTTAGATAAGATAGGTTCCTTTTGGAGGCTGTAAAAAGTTGAATATTCATATACAAATTGATAAAGATTCTAAGATTCTGCTGGTGGACCCTAATGTAATTTTTTTGTTTTCCCCCCTCTTCTACACTCCCGGTCCTCTTAGATTTATGTTTGAACTCATAAATATATAATTAAAAAGATATTTAATTACATGGATTAACAATTATAGCTACTTCCACACACATTTATGAATAACACGTTTACACTAAGTAGATTAAACTTAATACAGTCTGATTATCTTCAATTTTTTAATTTCTTTGAATAGTAATTTTAAATTTAATTTTCTCTGCATAAACAAAATAATACACTTATACAAAGAACAATTCTTTATGGAAACAAAACAGAAGTTTAGTTAGGTGTAAGAGGAAAAGGGAGTAGTTGCAAGAGAGGTGAAAAAATAAGTGAAAATAAATTAATTTCCCATAGACATCAGGTGTGCTCAAGATTAGCATATTGTTTTAGTTGATCAAAATATATTCTAAAACCTTTTTAAAGTAGATATTGGTCCGATAAGCTGGTCAGATCGTGCAATGATCTCTATGTAAACACACAATAAACGTGAATGTAAGGGGGGGGGGAGGGGAACAAGAAACTCAAGCAAATAGAGATATTGAAAGGGGAGATTGTAACAAATTTTCATTTAATTAGAAAAATTTAACAATCTGGTACAATACTATGGAATACCCATAAAGCATGTATAAGAGGAGTACGTACTTCCTGGTCTATTCATTTTTTTAAAAACAGAGGAACAACATTGAGTCAATTATATATTACATTAATTAAAACAAACAATTTAATCATTTCCAACAATAAACTTGGCATCACAGATGTAGGTTTCATTTTATTGTGGGCTTTATTAAACTATAATATTAACTAGATAAATTAATATGGACTTTCTGTTGTAAAGTAGGTAAGAATTTGGCAAATAATTTAAAGAAAAAAGTTCTCAAATAATTGAAAAAATGAAACCTCAAGATGGAAGAACTTTGTATTAGACCGAAAGAAAATAGGTGAGGCATTTCATAAATATTACAAATCTCTTTACAATTGAGAAGATAATCCTTATTTAAAAATAAAAATAAAAAACCTCAATAGAAGAAATAAAGATATTTTTAAGTCACATTATTCTTTCCAAGTTATTAGAATAGCTTTCTTAGTCCCATTATTGGACACTGATTTGATATAGTAAATTGAGACTTCTTGGATCTTGTTCTACAAAAACATGGTCTAGGCAAGTTCAGTTCTCATTCTATTGAACCATTATACACAAATGTTACTGCATATACAACGGGTATAGGTTATACGCCGGATAAACTTTGTATCCGTAATAGTGCCTTAATAGTTGAACCTCTATCATTAGTTAGAAGTAAGGAACAAACTGAGGGTATTAAAATTCGAAATATTACAAATACAAGTAAATCTTACATTTTACAAGTAAAATAATGCTGTTTGCTGACAACATACTAATTACTGTAACATTCCCTCTGACTTCTCTCAAATATAAAAGTATCTTACTATAAATTAAATACAAATAAAACAGAAATCTTAAGTCTCAAAAAAGATTTGATTTAATTAAAGGAGCGTTTCTAATTCAATTGGGGCTTAAACAAAATAACCCATTTAGGTGTCAAATTCACTCCTAATTTAAAAAGTGGTAATCAACAATGTCAATAAATTCTAAATCCATCTAGCTAAAATGTTAGAAGATTGGAAACTGAATATGTTATAATGAACAAAGATCAGATATCTATTTAGATGCATTCTTTTGGATGTACGAAAATATACTAAAAAAAAACAAAAACTTAAAGGTTAAATTGACCAATTCATATATAAAGGTACCAAACCATGCATCAAACAGGAAATTGTGGATAGACCATTTTCTAGGGGAGGCCTTTCAACTCTTTATATCATAGAATATAATAACAAAGTAAAGATGTCCAACCTGACAAAATGGTGTAGTATGGAAGCAGGTTAAAGGAAATAGGATTGGAGACTTACAACTTAACCATCTGATTTTGGCTTAAAGAACTGGATAGGAAAAACGTTTCTGAATTGCCATTAATAATTAAGTCTGGATTAAAATTGTGGTGTGTGTATACAATAAATTAAAGAACATATTTAAATGTTCACCTCCTACTACCCCATTTTCAATATTGCTTATCTCTTTATCATAGTTGTTGGGAAATATGTGAAATTAAAAATATTTCAGATCTACATTCTAACTTCTCATTTAAAAACTTACGAACAATTGGTTAAAGAATATGAGCCCAATGTAAATCAGGTGCTCTAATTTAGGGCACTGCTGTAAATGTGCTGACAATTGTTTGTATCCATAAAATGTTATTAGCATAGGGTTTGGGTGTCAAAGGATCAGGGAGTAACTTGTAATTTATTTTCTGTTCAAAACTCAATGGAGATTTATGCCTTGCTTTGTCGTGAAGTTCACTTGGAGCAGTGTCAAAAAGGAGTTCTCACAATGCTTTAGAGATGGATGATTAACATAGCTATGTAGGATTTACTCTACAGTTAGGGCACTTGTAAGTGCATTTTCAGGGATTCGCATAGGGCCCTATATTAAAAATAAGTGGTTAGAGAATAATACTTTAAAAATGCTAGTGTTCAAATCGGAATACAAAATAATGAGCAAAGAAAATGAACAAATTTTGAGGATCTCTGTCTGAGAACATATATTATATAAAAATGTTTTTTTAGTATACTAAAACATCATTCCAAAAAAGTTTAAACCGTTTAGAATGAGAAAGTGGGAGGAAGAATTAGGTCAAGAATGGACTGCAACTGAATGGTATAAAGCTTTTGAAATCTCTGAAAGTTGTGAATTTTACTGATTTTGCGATGAAGTCCATTTTAAATTAATTCAAAGATGGTATATAGTCCCTTCCACCTTGGGGAAAAATAGCTCCTTATGAATTCTCAAATAGATGCTGGAGGCTTGGAAATGCTGTAGGCTGTCACATGGGGTGGCTTGTGAAGAAATTTGGCTATTTTGGATTGTTTGTGTTGTACAAATATAGAAAATAATTATGTGTAACCTCTTATCAGAAGGGATACTGTTTCATAGTTTAGATAGGAAGTCAGATGTTTATCTATACAAATCCTTGTTTAGTAGTTCAGTTGTGTCTGACTCTCCGTGACCTAAGCAAGTCAGGCACATATGTCAGCCACTGCCCCTCTGAGCTCCACCAAGTTTGTTTTCACTGCTTCAATGATCTCATCTATCTATCTACGCCTCCCCCTTCTTCATGTACCTTCAATCTTTGGCAGCCTCGGAGTCTTTTTTTAGGGAATCCTGTCTTCTCATGATATGGGCAAAATATTTGAGCTTCAGCCTCATGATCATACCTTCTAGTGAACAGTTTGTTTTGATTTCCTGTATTATTGATCGATTGGATCTTCTTGCCGTCCAAGAGACTACTCAGTTTACTCGAACACCGCAATTCAAAGGCATCAATTCTATGGCACTCCGACTTGTTTTGGTCCACCTCTCTCATCCGTATGTTACAACTGGGAATACCATAGTTCTAACAATGCAGACCGTTGATAATTTAATATAATTGCTAAATTGCTGTTAAAAACTGGAAACGTGAGTTAATATCCTTCTGGTCCGACGTTATAGAAATAGTTCACAGAAATAGATTAATAGAGGGCGAGTATTGGGGGGGAAACTAGTAACAATCATAGAGAAAGATCGGTTTTGAAGTGGAGGTTGTGGGATCAATATGCTGTGGAGTCACTTAATTTGTCCATATTCTTCTGCCTTACCCAAATGTGTTATTTGTTAAGTTTTTTTTTTTTTTTTTTTATGCATTAAATATATTGATGCAAAAGAATTACATATAGAATAATTTTTTTTTTGTATTGCAATAGGAATTATATCTGTTAAATGTTAAGTGTTTGTGTTTTATATTTTGTTTGTTATTTATATTGGGGAAAAAAAAATAGATTGCATTATTTTAAACATCACAATATGTATTTTTGCATAATAAAATGGTCTGGATTGTAGAAAAATGGCATTGAAGTGAGACGATGGGATCCTTTTATCCTGACCTGTTATAGAAAAGAGGGGGAAGTGAGTGATATGTCTGAACCCCAATAAATGTGTCCCTGAATGCAAATTAGATAAGAAAACACAATTAGCAGGTCCTTGTTTACATTTCCTCTTAGATCACTGTTAAAGGGATTCTGTCACCCCAACAGGAAGTTGATTTCATTTTAAAGCACATAACTGGCTATACATTGTACTCGCCGTTTTTCTCTACAGTAGATTTCAGTAGATGATTTCTGATTTTGCGGCTGTGTGCTTGATAAGGTGGGAGAGAGGTCTAACTGCCAGATAACATTGTGAGTGTTTATTTTGGCCATTACAGAGAAGCAGACCAATCCTATTTAGCACATCAAAGCAGCTAATTAATATGTGTGATCTGCTCATTTGCATATACCTGCAGCAACCCTTAATTTCCCAGGATTTAGAACTCTTCATGCTAAGAAAACAACTTGATATTGGTGTGACCAAGTCCCTTTAAAAAATGTGTTTGATCCATTTACTTTAAATCTGTTTCTGTGATACTTTTTTGGTGTTTCTTTCTTAAACTATTTTTATTATGTTTTCAACATGTTCTGGGAAATGCATGATAGAAAGATTTGGTCTACAACCCTACATTTTGGACTACATTTAAATAACCCTATTTAGAACATTTATGAAAAATGTAAAAATAGTTGCTAGTAAAATCCCTTTTTTTAATAGATTCTCATCCAGTGCATTTGTCCAAGGGCAGTTGTTGGTGTTATTATTTAAATATATTTAGCATGGAAATGCTGACCAGGTCTTTCTTTTTCTCCAGCAGAATGGCGTACCCGTACAATACAGGCTTTCCTGGATATCCCGTAAGTATCCTTTGGTCATCTTGTATGTCTGTGTGATTATATGCCTGGATAATAACAGCAATACAAATAGTGCTTTTATCAAAGGATTTCAAAAATCTGCCATTGATATTGTGTTTACCGAATGGCTTGGGTTAATAGAGAAGTCATCCAATACAATGGGTATAATTCACCGACGCCTTTCAAAATGTCTTTCTTTTTGTTGTATGATGCTCTGAAATGAAATGAAATTAGGCTTCTTCCATTTTTTTATTTATGCACAGTAACCCACATTAGCCAGTAAAAAGAAAATTCTAAAATCTCTGATAATTAAAGGGTCTCTTTGCGCATTTTTTTTATATAAATTATTTAACTATATTACTTTATTCATATAATCTTCCACAGTGTAGTTTGAAATTAAAATTTCCACTTTTTTTTTTTTTTTTTTTTTTTTTTATTTCTTTCAAAAAATTCTCTAGAGTAACTGATTCCTACTATGTGGAGCCATCCAATATCTTGATGTTCTCCCTCATGAGAGTGGACATTTTGCAAAGCTGTTACCTAAAGCTATACCCAAAGGGGTGGAGCTTCACACTACCAGTGTCTGATGCTGCTAACAAGCAGGCAGTGAGGTGTTTTGTATTGGAGCATCATGAGCTACTGGTACTGTGAAACTCCTCCCATATGGGCGAGACTTTAGGTCATGGCTATGTAACATGGTAGTCTGCGTTGAGAGAGAGCAGGAAGAACAACATTAGCGCTGGCAGATATAAATGCCACATTCCCATTCTGTAGACTACATGTCGTGTATTCGGTGTCTCCCACAACATCAGGAAGTTGATCTTTTAAAGCCAAAATGGTAGATTTCACAGTTGTATTACTGCATTGAAAGTGTTAAATGCTGTATTATGTATGCTGTTAAGTGTAGTTCTTCACATTAATATATTTTTTTTTTTTAAGTTGACCAAAGTACTGCTTTAGTATCTATTTAGATAGTGTTTTTTTTGTTTTGGCTTGGTGGAAAATTGCTATACAATCACATGCCTTCCTGTGAACTTTATACTAGATCTGAACAAGGGGAAATGAACAAATAATTATAGCTGCCAGAAACATTCTCCAAAAGCCAGTTGTTGCCAGTGTGTAACGCTCTGTAAAGAAACATAATACTAGTTTTAAAGGGACCTCCCTACATAATTTATCAGCTTACATTCAAGATGCATAATTAGTAGTTTGTTACCAAAAACCTTTTCTTTTTAAATGCTTGGTATTCAAAGCTTAAATGTACATTGTAATGTGAATATTTTTATTTAAAGTAAAATAGTATTGATAATGGGCAAAAAAAGTTTTAAAAGTAAAAAAAAAAAAAAAACTTTTCGATTTATTATAGATTTATGTGACTGTATGCAGTCCTTGCCATCACCATTGTTGTCCTCTAGTATCCTCCACAATCTGGGAGTATATATTTCTGCTAATTATATGGGAACATTCAAGGCTGACATAACAAATAAGTGAAGGTCTTTATAAGAAAACAATGGAGATGACCAAGACTACATATAATGTAATTGGTAGTGAATGTAAATATTTGAACATTCTACAAATATTACACTTATTAATTCCAGTACTTTTTAAACTGAGCACTAAACATATGTGACTACAAATTCCATTTAGGTTGAGGGAGTTTGGTAGCATTGGTAGAATTATGTGTTTGCAAATATTTTTTGCCATTATGTGTTTACACTTTACTCATTGTGTTTGATATTTTTTAGGGAGGAGACCCTTCATTTCCACCTGGTCAACAGGCTTTCCCTGGTGGAGGATTCCCACCAGCAGCTGGAGGCGCTTTCCCACCAGCAGCTGGGGGTGGTTACCCTGCAGCAGGAGGGTACCCTGCTCCTGGTGGCTTTCCCCCTGGTAACATGCCATCCTATCCAGGAGGTCAGTATTTAAACAAGTTCATTATGTCTAATTATAGTGGAATTAGTACATTCAAAGGACAGATTCATTATTTATACTTTTACAGAAAGTAAAGTACATTTGTGTTCCCATTTTGAATGTCTAAAAATCAGTTTAAAAAAATGTATTTCCTGCTCAGGTTTCCTGTTCTACGCAAGATCATTATATTGTAGGATTCCACTTCGGAAATCTAATTTGTAATTTTGGGTCCTCTATTCACTCATTTATTTATTTTTAAATATATTGTTACTCCAGCTCCAGGCTATGGGTCACCTGCAGGATTTGGGGCTCCTTCTGGTGCCCCAGGCTATGGTGCACCTGGTTATGGAAGTCCTGGCTTCGGAGCACCAAGTGCGGGTGGTTTCGGAGCACCAAGTGCGGGTGGCTATGGAGCTCCAGGCGCTGCCGGATATGGTGCCCCTCAAGGTGGATTTGGAGCACCTGGTGGCTATGGTGCCCCTCAAGGTGGATTTGGAGCACCTGCTGGAGGACAAGGTTACGGAGGCTACCAACAACCATCTACTCAAGCCTATGGACCAGGAGCACCAGGTCAAATGCCAGGTATATAAAGCTTTCTGCTAATTGTGAACTGTAGAAAACAAATATATATAAATAGCGTGCCCGGGCCTTAATTGTCATAAAGGTTCAGTATGTCAATAAGGATATGGTCAGGCTCTACAGTGTTATAGTAGATAACACCAGGGATGGGGAAAATATCTAACACCTAGGAGGCAGGAAGATTTTTATTGGCGCCAGAAAGTCTGTTTATAGAAGCTGGAATGAAGCGCTTTATAGTGAAACATTATACCTTGGAAAAACATTTAGGTGCAAGAAATACAGGAATTTAAGTGGTATTAACAATTTTTGTTTTTTTTTTTAAATTGCAAGCTTTCCAACATCATCAAACCTACCCACGTACATCTGTTTCAAGGTTACGGCCTCTCATCGGCGTGAGGTCGGTTCCTAGCTTGTGTAGTAGAATTGTTTTGAGGAGGTAGTCTACCACAACAATCATTCAATTTATGGTGGGCAAAAAAAAAAAATGATAGAGGCCCTCCACCGTACAGTAGTAAAGTAAATAGTACATTTGTGTTCACATTGCAATGTCTAAACCAAGTTTAAAAAAAACTTGTTTACTGCCCATGGGTGGAAAATTCATACAATTTTTTTTTCATACACTACTAATTCTTCCCTATCAGATGCAATCATAATCCAGCTCACTTACATATCCCTTTTAAGCTTTTTCAAAGTAGTGGTCCTTTTAATCTGCATTCTAAGATCTCTTAACATCTTGGCAAATGAAATCTGTATTTATTTTGCAAGTTTGGTTACCTGTCTGCTTTTCTCTTCAAAAGGTGGATATCCCGGGGGACCAGCTCCAGGACAGCCACAGCAGGTATGTTTCACCTCGGGCAAAGGCTTGTACACACATTGGGCAAGGTCTCCCTTTGTTTATACTTTTATCGCTGCTGTCTTTTTTTTATTTGAATTATTTATAAGCTTATAACTTTTTGCTATATTTTCCTGTATTGTACCATATTCAGCACTGCCTAAACAGTGTAATAATACATTTAAAGGAGCATTAATAGTACCGTATTGGTCCGAATATAAGCCGCACCCGCATATAAGCTGCACCTGTAAAATTCAAGGGGAAAAAAATAGTACTCAAATATAAGCCCCACCCTTAAAATTGGTGAGAACAAGACTCTCCAAGTGATCAGCCATTGCAAGAAACAGGCTTTCTAATTAGTACTGTAACTTCTTTTGCAGGTTACAGGCCTTACAGGATGTTAGAATCACTAAAATCGTAAATCGCTATTCAATTGCTACAATATCACAGTCTCAAGCACGCAAATCGGCACCCTTAACTCGCAATCGCGCAAAACAGCAGTAATTTTAAGTTCGCGAACCACTATTTAATTGCTACAATGCAGTCTCAAGCACGCAAATTTGCAGTAATGTTACGTTCGCAAATATAAGCCGCACACGTAACTCGCAAGCTCGCAAATCAGCAGTCATTTTTTTTACGGTTGCGAATATAAGCCGCACCCATAACTCGCAAACTCAAAAATCGGAAAAAAGTTGCGGCTTATATTCGGACCAATACGGTAATTAAACATTAGAATGGTTATGTGCATGAAAAAGTAGTATTCCGTTTAACTTGTTCCAAGAGTTCTGGTGCATGGTTTAAAGGACTATATGGAAGGTTCTCTGTTTTTAATATTAAATTAAAGTACCAACATGTTTGTTTGCATATCTAAACATAATTTCATTAGCATTTACTTAAAAGCTCTGTTTTGCTCACTGAAACTTTAAAAAATAGTCCATACAAAGGTCCACCCCTTGTAATTCATGTGCATATTGTCTCTGTAAGACTTGTTGTACTACCCAATCACAGATTCTCTCAGCGGCATTTGAAAACATTCTGTTGAGAATGTCTGATTGGCTAGTACATCTAGTACCAGTAGAAATAGTGTGTGCATGTCCTGCCGGCGGCAGACCTTTTGTAGGGACTGTTTGGTTTCAGTGAGTAAAAACAGAGCTTTTAAGCACTTGTTAATAAGTTCATGTTTTTAATATTAAAATAAACTATCTAAGTGTGTGTTTGCATATCTAAACAGGGAACTTTCCATATGCCTTTAAGGATCCCCCCTGACTATTTCTATTTAGGGTGTGTCACCTACTCCCTCTAGTGACTGAAAGTGAAAAAGCTAAAAAAAATAGGAAATGGTTCTTGTTAGAAGTTTTTAGAGGGTTAAATTGCAGTTTTAACTCTTATATACAAACAAGAACTTCTATAATGTTTACAATCTGTTGTTATAAATGCATTATTACATATTTTTGACTGCAGTGTCTCTTTTTACAGTAATAGGTCTTTATAACCAACTGTATAGTGTTAATGTGTTGGATCCCAAAAAAATATTCTTGTACAAGTAGGTTAGATTGCATGATATACGTATGTTTAATTTATCATGCAATGGATAATTTTACATTTTCAACCATGCTGCAAAAATTAATTTTGGAAATCTAATGTTCTTTAGGTTAGCATGGAGCATCAGGTAAGTTGGGTTGAGCTGTGCATGAGCTTCGTGAGCTATTTGCAGTGATTATTTAGCACAGATTAATTTCTATCACAGGTAATTTGGTTATTTTAGCAATTGTTTGAAAAGCAATATTGCTAAAACGTTAACTTTAAACAGTATCATGTTTTTTTTTTTTATGTTTTGCCTGTTGAGCTTGGCTTACTTGGTAGATACATCAAGACTTGGTTAAACATTTTTGACATGCTATTTCTACTAATAAGCATAATCACATCCAGAAACCACTGTAAAAAAAGTATAGCATTGTATGGAGTGGTGGCAATGAGGGTACACAAAGGTTCCAGTTGTTGCCTACTGTATAAACCCATCACTGTACACAGCTGGTGCTTGTCTGAGACCTTATGTATCTGTTCTCCGTAACTGAAGTTTGAGGAGAGCCTAGCCTTAACGTATCACTACCTTTAGTCTTCATTATGAAAACTAGAGGGACATTTTAGTTTAAAAAAATAAATACATATATATATTTATATATGTTTAAAAGGAGCGACTTCAAAAAAAAAGGGAGGGCAGATTTATAGTGCAAAGGAGGAAAACTTTATACAAATATATTATTTTATATTCTTTATTTTTCCCACGGAAATTTTGTAGTCAATAATAATTATGAGTCAGTCCAGTGGCAACCTTATTCAGTGTACATCCTGTCATGTATGCAATACTGGAACAGATGATCCAGGTTCAATACCTCTGTGAGTGGTGTGAGCATTTTTCCTCTCTAGAAGCTCAAATTGGAGATCTGGAGAGAAGAATTGCAGCACTTAGTGATATTGCTCCCCCTGGAAAGGGGGTTGGTGCTAACTGAGCACAGTTTAGCTGGGCCTAGCATGGAGGGTGGAGCTGGGGCTAGTGAGGATGTCCAGGGAGGTAGCTGGGTTACAGTTAGAAGGGGAATCGGGGGGGTGGGGAACAGGAGGAGGCAGGCCAGTTCTTGCAAACACCAACAGATTTGCCAGATTGAGTAAAACTGTTGGGGATGTCCGTTCAGGAATGACAATGCCAGATAGAGCTGTTCCCTCTAACAGCCGGGATAACAGTTCTACTGGAGGAGTGGGAGGGCAGAATAGTCAGAGCAACAGACAGGTTTTGGTTGTAGGGGACTCTATTATTAGGAAGGTAGACAGGGTGATTTGTCACCCAGATCCCAGCAATCGAACGGTTTGCTGTCTCCCAGGTGCTCGGGTTCGTCATGTTGTGGATCGGGTAGACTAATTATTGGGAGGGGCTGGAAATGAACCGGCGGTCTTGGTACATATTGGTACAAATGACAAAGTTAGTGGAAGATGGAGTGTCCTAAAGAATGATTTTAGAGAACTAGGTAATAAGCTGAAGGCAAGGACCTCCAAGGTAGTATTTTCTGAGATACTACCAGTGCCACGTGCTAGCCCAGGGAGGCAGAAGGAGCTTTGGGAGATTAATGCGTGGCTAAAGATGTGGTGCACTAAGGAGGGGTTTGGGTTTTTAGAGCACTAGGCTGACTTCTCACTTCGGTACAATCTCTACAGTAGGGATGGATTGCACCTTAATGATGAGGGAGCATTTGTGCTAGGGGATAGGATGGTAGAAAGGCTGAAGGAGTTTTTAAACTAGTAGGTGAAGCGAGGGACTAGATATAAGTAATGGGGTAGAAAGTGTAGAGGGTATAAGGGATGAATTAACAACTCATAGGCGGAGGAGATGGGGGAGGGGTAGTATAATCAATAGGGAGGTAGTACTAAGTAATTCAAGTACAGTGGCAGGCACTTCAGAACTACAGACTAATAAGGTGTATGCTTGCTAATGCCAGACGCTTGCCAGGAAAAATGGGAGAGTTAGAATTAATAGCAATTAATGAAAAATGGGATTTATTAGGCATTACTGAAACGTGGTGGGATGAATCTCATGACTGGATTGTTAATCTGGATGGTTATAACCTATTTAGGAAAGATAAGGGCAATGGTAAAAGAGGAGGAGGGATTTGTCTGTATGTTAAGCCTGAATTTAAGGCTATAGTCAGAGAAGATATTTAAGGTGGACCTAGTGAGAAAGTTTGTGGGTAGAGTTAAATAGCGGAGCAGCAAATTCCAAAAGAATATTAGTAGGAGTATGCTATAAACCCCCAAATATAGCTGAAAGTGAGGAAATACAATTATTGTTACAGATTGGAAATGCAGCTATGCACGGGCAAGTTATAATAATGGGAGATTTTAATTACCCTGAAATAAACTAGATAAATGAGATCAGCAGTTCATCTAAGGGGAGCAGGTTCTTGAGTACACTCAGGGATCATTATCTGGTCCAGGTTATACAAGAGCCTACTAGAAATGAAGCTATCTTAGATTTAATCATCACAAATAATATTAATATAGTATCACATGTTGGAATAGGGCAACCTTTGGGAAACGGTGATCACAACACTGTCTCATTTGAGATTGAAATTAAAAAAACAAAATTTTAAGGGGCCAACAAAAACTCTTAATTTTTAAAAGGGCAGATTTTACTGGTCTAAGGGCAGCAATACAAACTATAGACTGGGACAGAGAACGGATAGGTAAAAACACTGAACATAAATGGACAACATTTAAATCCTTACTAAATATACATACACATCGGCATATACCATGTGGTAATAAAAGTAAAAGGAGTAAATCCCATCCAATGTGGCTTAACAATGATTTAAAGATCAAGATACGGAGTAAAAAACAGGCCTTTCAATTATACAAACAAGAGGGGACAGAGACTGCTTTACCGGAGTACAAGGAAATCAACAAGGCTTGTAAAAACGCTATTAGACTGGCTAAAATAGAAAATGAAATATTAATTTCAAAGGAGAGTAAGACTAACCCTAAAATATTAGGCGAGAAGGCGAGGAAGGAAGCTATAGGAACATTACAATGTGACACAGGCCATCTGAAAATTAGTGACCAGTAAAAGGCAGATGAGCTAAATAGGTTCTTTTCTTCAGTATACACAAGGGAGGTACCATTGGTTGGGACACTGCAACATAATGGGGCTACACTACCTTTGCCAACTAATTGGTTAACACAGGATGTAATCCAAAAGTGGTTGGAAAAAATAAATGTTAATAAAGCCCTGGGTCCTGATGGAATACATCCACAGGTACTGTGGGAACTGGGTTCTGTAATAGCCAAACCATTATATTTAATTTTTCAAGATTCAGTAAACACAGGGTCTCAACCAGATGACTGGAGTAAAGCAGATGTTATACCTATATTTAAAAAGGGAGCAAGTCTGGGGAATTATAGACCAGTGAGCCTCACTTCTGTAGTGGGAAAGCTTTTAGAAGGGTTAATAAGGGATAATATACAAGAATATGTCTATTTGAACAGGATTATAAGTAGGGGTCAACATGGATTTATGAGGGATAGGTCATGTTAAACAAATCTAATAAGTTTCTATGAGGAGGTTAGTAGGAACCTGGATCAAGGCAACTCAGTGGATGTAGTCTTTTTGGATTTTGCAAAGGCTTTTGATACAGTGCCACATGGGAGACTATTGTGCAAACTAAGAGATACAGGAATTGCAGTAAATATCTGTTCATTAATTGAGAGCTGGCTAAAAGACAGGAAGCAAAGGGTTGTTGTAAATGGAACATACTCCGATTGGACTAATGTGGTAAGTGGAGTTCCTCAGGGTTCAGTATTAGGTCCTCTCCTTTTTAACATATTTATTAATGACTTAGAGGTAGGATTGGCGTGTGGTGTCTCCATTTTCGCTGATGACACGAAGTTGTGCAAGGTAATTAAATCAGATAATGATGTGCTTTCCCTCCAAAGGGATTTACATAAAATTGAGAAATGGGCGTTTAAATGGCAGATGAGATTTAATATGAATAAATGTAAAATTATGCATCAGGGAAGGAAAAATAGCCATCAATTTATAATCTTAATGGAGCAAATCTAGGTGTATTGGATATTGAAATGGATTTGGGAGTGCTTGTGGACAACCACCTAGGTAACTGTGCCAAGCAGCAGCTGCAAAGGCAAATAAAATATTAGCATGTATTAAGAAGGGTATAGAAGCAAGGGAAGCAAATATAATTCTGCCACTATACGAATCTCTAGTACGCCCTCATTTGGAATAGGGAGTACAATTTTGGGCAGCACTTCATAAAAAGGACATTTTAGAGCTGGAAAAGGTACAAAGGAGGGCAACAAAACTAATAAGGGGAATGGAGGGGCTAAGTTATGAAGGAAGACTAACCAAATGAAACTTATTTTCTCTAGAAAAAAGGCGTCTAAGAGGAGATATGACTACCTTATATAAATACATCCAGGGTCAGTATAAAGATTTGTCAAGGGAGCTCTTTGTGCCAAGAGGTTTTTAACTGACAAGAGGACATCCTTTGAGGTTAGAAATAAAAATATTTCACCTTTAAAGAAAGAGGGTTCTTCACAGTAAGGGTGGTTAATCTGTGGAATTCTCTACCAGAGGAGGTGGTGACAGTGGATTCGATAGATAACTTTAAAAGGGGACTGGAATTATTTCTAATTAATAAGGGAATTCAGGGTTATCCTGGATAATTAGAGAGTTAATATTGATCCAGGGAGAAATCCGGTCGCCAGTATCTGGGGTCAGGAAGGAATAATTTTTTTTCACCCTTACTTTGGAAAATATATTTTTTTCAGCTGTATTGAGACTTTAGGATCCCCCCCATCTTATTCTGCCTGTTATCAGAAAATGCAAAGTTGTAAAAAAAAAAAATCTTAGTTTTTAATGTTGTTCTTAATGTATACCCGATGTGAATGTGAATATTTGAGAAATTCAGTTTTTCTGCTGCATTTTTATGTAAATGATACTCTTGAATGCTAATTGGCTGCATTGATGTGCTAATAAGAATCTCAGTCTGTCTGTGGTGGACAAAACAATGACCTCCAATGTTGGCATGCAGTTAGATCTCTCCCTACCCTTATCAAGTACTATGAGCTGCAACTTAGCATGTTAAAAGTTTAACTTTTATATGGAATTTTACTTCCCTGCAGGATTCCATTTTGATTTCTGTGTTGGCTCTGCCCTCTTCTTTCTCAGGAGGTAGTGTCCTTGTTAATTAATCTTCTACTGAGAGCACAGGTAGTTGTAGTATCACAGTCCATCGATAGAAACTGCCTGTTTCCTCCCTCCCCAGAAAGTTGATTAGCAAAAAACAAAATGGTAGATTCCTTCAGTATAATTTAATCTTAACATTTTTTATATTATGAATGTTATTTAAAATGGAATAGGTTTTTTTTACATTCTAAAAATATGTAGCCTTTTTTCACTAGTAGTTCCTAAAAAGAATCCAGTTCCTAAGCTGTACAGTTTAAATTTATTTTTTTGCTTCTTTAATTTTTGACAATAGCTCATTTAATACCAATAATAGATTTGTATTTTGGCCTCTTGAGTCTTACTACAGCTAATAAAATACAGTTTCCAAAGTACAATTTCTGGAATTAATTTTTCAATCTTAACATTAGATTGAAAATTTGCTTATTTAGGGTTTTTTGTTACCAGTTTTGAACATTTGGTAACTTTACAATCCCCCTTTTAATCAAGGAAGCCGTCTATAAATCACTTGGATGTATTTGAAAAGTTCAAGTGTAGGACCAATTTAATCTGCCAAATATTTATTTTCTATAACTAATTTCCTTTATTTGTCCCCAAATGCTTTTTGGCTTTTTCTCCAATTGGGGGGAAAAAGCATGTTGGATCAAGGTGCGTGGTGCATGTGCGTGGCCTGTTTTTATTTGTGTGTGTGTGTGTGTTTATATGTATGTATGATTATATATATATATATATATATATATATATATATATATATATATATATATATCTCCCTGCCCAACACTGGTTTAGTATTGTTTAATGCATGTACCAACCATTCATTTTTATTAGACTGGCTTGCTTATGTGGCTGTTTCACTGTGTGATATTAAGATAATATTTGTGCATCATCCCCACACTGGGTCCTTATTTGCACCTTCTTTTGTTACATTGGTTAAAATTGCTCATGCTTTTATTTTTTTAATCTAAGCCATAATCTAATCTATAAAAAATATATACAAATTTTATTTCATGAGTAAATAAGCATTTGTATTCACATATTGAATGTCTAAAACAAAAAACGGTTTCATGCCCTGAATTCCAAGAAATTACACTGCATTCTGGGAACCTTGGCAGGGACATGCAAATGTTCAATACATAACCATAGTAAACATGTCTTCCCTTAAGCATATGTCCGCTTTATCAAACAGCTCTTTTGCCCAGTATAAAATAAATGATTATTGTGATGAAATTGTTGCAAAGTCACACAAGAAATACCTATTTTATTATTTTTCAGGTGCATAACGATAAAGATATGAATAGCAAAATATTTATTAGAACAATGCCATTTACAAAGGGAGAGATACGGGTATAAATCACTGAATGGAGCGAGATAGGAAGTAGCATGATCCGTTGCATCAATGCTAAGATTTTGCAGTAACCCTGTATAATATAGTAATGTTATTTTCATGAGAAATGAAGCCTTGGTATATTTAATAGTTGTGTGTATTGATCGTCAAAAATTATTAGAGACACACTGGTTAGATATTTAGTTATCCGCTGTTGTAGACATGTCGTAAGAGTAAAGTGAGGAACGAGGAGGGATTATTTTCTACTTTGTGTTGCTTTTCTTACTTACTGTATATACTAGAGTATAAGCAGAGGCACCTGTTTTACCACAAAATACTGGGAAAACTTAGTAACCCAAGTATAAGCCAAGGGTGGGAAATGTGTCTGTGTCTCCTTGTGTCCCCCCTTCTCCCTCCCCTGTGTTTCTTCCCCTCCCTCTCCCTCGTGTCTCTTTCCCTCCTCCCCCTCATCATCATCCTCCCTACTCATCCCTTTCCCTCTCTCCAATTACCCCTCCCTTTCCCCTCTCTTACCCTTCATCAGCTGCTCCTCTGAGCGTCTTCTGGCTGTGTCGGGACCCGGCATATGCTAATGACGTGACTTCACATGCGCACACAGCCGGAAGACGCGCAGAGGAACAGCTTATGGAAGGTAAGAGAGGGGAAAGTGATGAGGAGGGAGGATGATAAGGGAGAGGGAGGGAAAGCGACACAGGGGAGGGAGTGGTGGGTAGGGGGAAGAGACACAGGGGTGGGAAACACAGAAGAGGGAGAGGGGAGCAGGGTGACTCGAGTGTAAGCCGAGGGGGGCTTTTTCAGCATTAAAAAAAAAAGGGCTGAAAAACTCTGCTTATACTATAGTATATACGGCAATATAATTTTTTATGCCAACATTTTTTTTTCTATTTTAATGTGCAACACACACTCTTTTTTAAATACGCAAAATACTCTTCATTGGGGTTTTACATTATGACATATATAGTTGTGAGCGTACGAGTTGTTGCTAACGCTTGCAGGCTCGCATAGTCAGCCCGCGGCCCTCGCGAAGCGAGCTGCGGCCATTGCGTAGCGAGGGCCTCAGTTGCTGGCATGGAGCCCCGAAGGCGCTCCTTGCCAGCAACTGCGACCCTTGCAAAATTTACGTTACAACGCAAACAACACGACCCAACAACTGCGACCCTCGCAAACTTTACCTCGCAACGCAAACAACATACGAGACACGTTACCACACATTACGACCTTTCAACAATCGGACGCAACTCGCGAACATTACAAAATTCAAAACACAATAAATACACACACCACATACATAAAAAGCTTACCTACAGCAAGAGGGAGCATCCAGGACCTCAAAAAACAACTTACAGCTTCATTTAACTAAAAATAAGAGTTTAAACACTAAAAAATTCGCTAAGCAAGAGAAAAAATGGCCGCCGAACAAAACGAAAACGAGGCAACCGCACTCTAAACACGCAAAACACCACAAACGACCTACGGATATTCCGCTAAGACGCATACCACACATTACCCTCCATTTTACGCCAATGCGGAAGTACACAACTACGCTAACGGTTTGGTCTCGCGCACGCACACTATTACACTGCACACATTCTGCACGCTTACACAGCAGCTCCACACCACTAATGCTGCAGCAACATCAAAACAGATTGCAGCTCTTCAACACAATGCTTCAAAATACGTAAATTATATTCATTTATTAATGTATTATATATTTCAGTAGTACACACAAAACAGCATTAGCTACCTTACAATTTCATTGCTGTCATTTTTTGACGGGCAATTCGCTAGTATTTTATATAAAGTCTGGACATATGAAAAAAATACATAGGCAATTAATCATACAAGTGATTTATACATTAAGAGGAATAATTGTATAAAAGGCTTCAGCGTGCCGACGTATGGGAGCCGACAATTGGGCAGCACACAAATCTGCGCTGGGCTAGAAGCGCTCTGTATCTGTCACTGGCAGCTCTATTAGAGAGACCCCTTAAACCCCTACTTCCTATACTAAACCCTCTGTCCCTTGCCTGAACCCAACTTGTTCTCTCTCCCTTCTTCTACCCGCTTGTTCTCTCCTCTCTGTCTTCCTCCTCCCATCCACATTTATTACTTAGCCCATCCCACGGGCAATAGTGAGCCCCGACATCTGTGCTTGGCATCCTGTGCGCGGCCCAATTGTCAGCGCAACTTCAGCACGCTTGCTGAAGACGGTGTGCCAAAAAGCACAGAACCCTCATTTTACCTGTAAAAACCCTCAATCCAGTGAGGAAGCTATTGTTGGTGCAGCAGGTGCAAAGCACCAGGGCCAACATGTGCCTCATTTGTAATAAAGGCAATAATATCTTAATAACCAAATTAATTATAATATTGATGTGTGTGTGTGTGTGGATCAGAAAGGTTGATTGAACCAAGCATTGTAAACTTCAGTGTTTGTTTACTGTAGGAAAATGCCTTTAAAAAAAGAAAAAAAACATCCTATTGATAAACTACTTTCTATTACCTATAGTTTTTCAACTATACAACATTGTGAAACAAACCTCTGTTTTGCCAAAATTAACCCGGAACTGAAAAAGGCTCTTACTAGGAATCAGGTGGTTTGTTGTCCTTCCCAGCGTGCCCCAGTTTAGGGGGATCATTTGCTCTGTATCTGCACTGAGTAGAGCCCCAAAGATTAAAGCTCAATGTATTTTGTCTTTAATATAAAATCAATTAAATTGAAGGTATCAGCCTACCTTAGATAAGTGCA
>CM050171.1:36611266-36716266 GCA_027410445.1 Discoglossus pictus | reverse complement strand
CAGATGCCACACAAAATAGTAACAGTTTAGATTGTCAGAAGAAATATGAGAAATTAAATATGTTAAATAGGCTAAAGTGTTGGGTGATAAGACCAGTCCACTTCATATTTCCTTATGTGATCTGGTTTTTGTGTTCTCCAAGCTTGTAAGTAAAAGAAACTTGATTGACGTCACTGTTTTTTCTTTTGAGGACAGCAAGAAGAGATTTTTCCTCCAACAAACTGTACAAAAGCCATCCTTGTGTTTTTACCCTTTGCAAAATCTGTTCTTAATTAAATATTTCCCTGCTACATGTCTGTTCTTTTCATAGGGAGCTGGTACGAAGGAGAAAGTGCTCATAGAGATTCTTTGCACGCGGTCAAACAGTGAAATCAGGAACATTGTTGCGTGTTACAAATCCGAGTTTGGACGAGAACTTGAGAAGGATGTCAGATCTGACACCTCGGGACATTTTGAGAGGCTGCTTGTATCTATGTGCCAGGTCAGCTTTTGGACCTTGTTTTATGGGTGTATTGTTCTGTATGGTAATATAAAGCTAGTATGCTCTGATGATGGTGGTGATGCATCATTATGATGATGGTGAATGTGGTCTCTTAAGGTAATCCTGCCTTCAATTCTCAGGGAAATCGTGACGAGAGCCAGACTGTTAACTACCAGCAAGCTCAGCAGGATGCCCAGCGCCTTTACCAAGCAGGAGAAGGCAAACTAGGCACAGACGAGTCCTCATTTAATCTGGTGTTGGCAAGTCGCAGCTTTGTACAGTTGAAAGCGGTGATTGAAGAATATTCCAAGGTAAATGCCCCATTAATATTTAGTTGTGATACGATGGTTGAACTGTATTCATTAGGCAGATCATGCAGTGAACTACCTTTTTTTTCTTGTTCATAATCTGTCCATTTCACAAATACACTTCTGGACAACACATTTTGTCAGTCTCTTTTTTTTTTTTTTTTCACACAGCATATTGTGATGCTATGTCCTCTTTTGTCATTCATACATACATACATACATACGCAAACATAGACGTGGGTTCCATGCTCACAGTGCTAAAGGAGGCATGGGTTACCTGAAAGGAAAATAGAAAATGGCAGCCTCAAAAAAAACAAGCATTTTATAAGTCGCAACCTCCATTTTGCAAACGGATATAGGGTTATTTAACTTTGATTGCTAAAATATATATTTTCTTTTCTTTCAATGCATTATAAGTAAATAGGCCTGGACAGTTGCAAAAGCTACTAGGTGTCTGCCCAAATGTTAAGATAAAGTATTTTTGTTTTGGCCTATTCTGACCTGTTCCAAACACATTTATGACAATGTCTTAGTTTAAAACCTGTCTGTGATATTCCTTTTGAATATAATATAGGGAATTAATAATGTTTTTTTTTTAAATTAATTTAGCCACTAATTTACTTTATACTCCATATATAATCACATATATAGCTTCTGTAACTATATAATCCGTTTTTTTCTTAGAACTATATTTGATTTGTTTCAACATGTTTGAGTTGCCAAATGATAAAGATGTTACTTTGACTTTTGGTAATGGTAAATATTTGTGTGATAATTGAAATATACGGTTCGCCTCCGCTTCCTTCTATAAGTCCATATACTCATTGTAATTTCATTGTTAGTTCAATTTTGTTGTTCTCCCACGTGTGTAACACAGAGAGACATAAAGAAATTTGATAAGAAGTCCTTGTTTCGCTCCTTCAATCGAGTGTTGGCTGTGAGAGCGTCACTGAGGCATTTGTTTACATGCTTCTAGGGTTTGGGCTCTCCCATGCCTGGAATTTTAGAACTGATCTATCCATATGGGCATGGCAGGTATATATCACAGGACATTGCTCCTCTAATGGCACAAAGACTAAAATGCTGTAGACTGCCCTGAATTATTCATTTCTTTTGGGTAATGCTCAGGTTTTTTTGGGGAGAGTGTGGTGAGAGAATGGATGATCTGTAATAGGTGATCATCTTTGTGGAGGTAAAGGGAGCGAGTGCAGTGGAGACTGATCTATAAGGCCCTTTTGGTATTGTGTGGATGATCGGTAAGGGGAGATATTACAATATTGACATTTCACAGTTGGAAATACAGATATACACTTTTCATTGTGTAATAACTAACAAAAATAATGGTGTTTTTTTATTTATTTTACTTCTATTAGTGTTTTATAGCAGAAAATGAATTGCTTTCTAGTGTTTAATGAATGTTCACTTATTGTGCTTTTCCTCAGATTGCAAAGAGAGACTTGATCAGCACAGTAGGCAGAGAGTTCTCGGGATATATAGAAGACGGATTAAAAGCAGTTTGTAAGTAAAGCTGTCCAGAGGTGTTCCTTTTTTATTGACTTGAAGTTTTTTTTTTATATGGTGTATGTATACCATTAAAGAGATATTTAATGTATTGTTTCTTTTTGTTGCTTCTGCAGTATTTATAAAGGTCATATTAATGTTTCTAGCTATACGGGGTCATGCTTGTCTGTCAATGAGATCTTCAAAATTAAAGTATGCTATGTGCATTTTCTGGTTATTTGCAATGATGTTTTAAAATGGTTTTACTTCATAATCTTTCCTGCAAACATACAAAAAACAAAACAATAACTTGCTTAAAGCATTCTCTTTTAAATGCATGTAAATTGTAATCTATGTACCTTTCTGTTTTAATTTTGGTCATTGTGATGTTGCATCTGAAATAGCTTGGTTGCAAGGTCAAAAACTTGGGCGCAGCAGAAGTGATGATAATAAAACAATAACTATTTAATTTTGCACCTAATTTGAAGCATATGTAGGATGACTCTGTCCTATTAAGAGTGTAAACTAATTGTTTAAATAATTGCCGCACTAATCAGACATTGCTAATTTAATTGGGTATAAATGCACAAGATGTTTCAGTATTGTCAAATATTGTAATTGATAACTTAAGATGACATTGGTACAGTGTGCTCTGCTGTATATGATTTTAAACCTGCATTTATGTATTCTGAATTTGAACTTTAAAGGGCCACTGAAAGGCACATGGAAAATGTGTTTTTCCTTTTTGAAATTGCTGCTTATGGACTTACAGGCATTTCTGATCTGCAGAGTTGAATAAAACTTTTGTTGCAGTCTTTGTACATCCCCCCTATTTTTTAAATAAGTTTTATAGTCGCTCACTCCCATTGCATCTTAAAAATATCATCACATTGTTCACCATATGTCTCCCCATATGTTCATCTACATGTAATCTTCTATATCAAAAAATATATATATAATCTTATGTAAAATGCATTTGATAAAGACCCTATATTCAAATGTAAATACATAAATTCTGCAAAGCATTGCAGGACATCACTTCTCCCTTGCAGTGTTGTCACATGATTTGTTTCTCTTAAGGGGTTATCCAATTGAAGCAGCTCATTGGAGATGTTGCCATGCCCCTATTATAATTATATATGAAGTACTTTTGGGAGGGATTCATGGGCTATACCGGCAATAAATAAAAATGCCTATAGGTCAATTCTTAATAAGATTTAAAAATGCAAACCACTTTTCCCACTTTGATTTAAAGCTGCTATCCCATGGTGTTCAACAGTTTTGGACGAGTGCCATGTTCTAGCAATAGAATATTGTCGATTTTTATGTATTTTTGTTCAGTATAAAGTTTTCCGTTTTTTGGGAGTTGAGGAATGTTTTTGTTTATTGCTATATCATCCGATTGACTTTTAAAGCTATTTTTAGAATTTCCATTAACAAATCTACTGGTGGGTATCACCATTGTAGGAACGGTTTGACCATACAAACCCACTTGTCTAAACCATGATCTGATTCCTCTAATGGAAATCTCTTGCTCCCATTACAGTGCAATGTGCTCTCAATCGCCCAGCCTACTTTGCGGACAGACTTTACCGTGCCATGAAGGGCGCTGGGACGGACGACTCCTCCCTGATTAGAATTGTCGTCACACGCAGTGAGGTAATGCTTTTACTATGTAAACTATATTTTTGATATCCCCATATTTGTAAGTAGCAGCAGCAATTTGCTGCCTGGTTGATGATTTGTAATGTATTTTTTTTATTTGTTGACACCATTTTTATGTGAATCTACATCGTTGCACCATGTTCTCTGAGTTGCGGTCCCTGATAAGCTAATACTCTGTAGGGCTGCATGTGCAGTAGTAAAAGTCTGCATATGCTGCACGGGCAGACCCATACAGGGAATACTTGCTTCTTAATATAACAAAGTACACAAAAGTACATAGCTATATTATATACCTGGTGAAGTCAAGAAAACTTCCATATACCTTTTTAAGAATCAGTATCGGCTCTCCTTGCGTTTTTGTCTTTAGTCTTATCATTTCCCCCTGTTTTTAATAGTTGGAATAAAGATAATGTTTTATCAGCGTTGTCCTGACAATTCGAAATAGTATTTTTAGGCACCAATATTCTTTTGGTTTGATGGACATATTTGTTCAGTTTCAATATTTATTCAATATTTATTCTAACTTTGATGAGAGAAATGGCTCTTTAAAGTGTGAAAGAGGCAGTGTTGTTTTTCGATCCGTTGATACTTTTTTGCAATAGAATTTATAAAAATGGATTAACATAGATAAAAACACAGATTTCAGATACTTGCAAAATAGGCTTGTTACATTATTTTCACTATTTTGCCATCTCTGTTTCCATTAAACACTTTTATACCAGTTACAGTATTAAATTGAAATGAACCCATCTTGCTATAAAGGGCAGCAAACTTTTCCATGTTGTGGACTTAAGCTACCGTTACTGGACTAAGGTGTGTGTGTGTGTGTGTATGTGTATATGTATGTATATATATATATATATATATATATATATATATATATATATATATATATATATATATATATATATATATATATATATATATATATATATATATATATATATATATATATATATATATATATATATATATATATATATCTATCCAAAGGAAAATGACACATTTAATGTACATTTACAAGATACATTTAATGTAGCAGATTTTCAGTTGAGTTGTTCATAGTACATGCGTGAGATCACAACAAAGGGGAGAAAAAGTCTAATAAATGGTTGACAACTCAACTTAAATGGATACAGAGAATATACTATCTTTCATTCAAATATGTAAAAAGTTGGATTTTTCCACTAAAATGCTTGTCAACAAATGTATTAAATTCACATGTAAAAGGTTTTATTATACTGTAAATCTTTTTCACTGCCCAGCTTCTTGTATATGATCATTTGCTGCTAGGCTACAGAGGATCAGGGACTCCCCTCTTTTGAGAGCAGTTAGAAGAAAGAGATAATGTGGGGAGGGAGGGTGTCACTGACTGTACTTTGCGTTATTTATGATAGCTATAATAATTAGATTTATTACTCATGTGAATTAATTAAGCTATCCAAGAGAATCCAATTTTTGCCTGGAGAATAGTGGTCTGCTCTGGGATTATGAATAATATATCACTTCAGTTGTGATCCTTTTGTGCACCCACTGCTGTGGGTTTCAAATCGCTTGAATTATTTAATATTTACTAGTTATCTGTATATGAGAGACCACTGTATGCAATATGTTCTGTGGTTCTTGGAGTAAGATTGCGTCCATGTAAGACCGACTCTCCGGCATTATAGCAGCAAGGGGCTTTCTTTGGATTAAGGCTTAAAAGCTAGTGCCAAATGGGGCTACATTCTGTTATCTTGATTGGCTTTTTTCTATGAGAATGTTTTACTATTTTTTCACTGTACTCTAAGTGCAGTCATTCAATAAAGAGTAGTGCTGGAGAAAAGAGAGCTGTCTGTGTGTAACAGCCCTGCTAACAAGGGTCTGTGGTCCTCTGGACCCTGAAGTACTGGGTTCCACCGATGGCTCCAGTTGGGCTGGTCTAAGGGAGGAATTGGGTGGCAGTTCAGAGTCTGATTATCAGATCTCCGGTGCTAGTTTTATTTTCTGTTCCGAGCGTAAAGATCTACAGCATAAAATATACTAAATTTACATATGTGGTTTATGCCATTTTTAAAACAAAGGGCGGTAACAACATTTCTTCAAAATATTTTCCATAGTGCATTCATTTTCAAATTTTTTAGTCTTATAGAAGTCATGTTGATGACTAATATATTATGAATAAACATGTTTTATTTGCTCCTCTTTCCAGATTGATCTTGTGCAGATCAAACAAGCCTTCACACAAATGTACCAGAAGACCCTTGCCACAATGATAGCGAGCGACACAACTGGAGACTACAGACGTCTTCTGCTAGCAATCACTGGCCAGTAGGATCGCCAATACTTGGGAATCAATACCTGTTTGTGTAGATAGGAAATTGTTACACGTGTTTTAGAAACTGTTCACAGAAGAGTCCATGAAATATAACCTGTGGGTCATGACACCCTATAAATATATAAATATAGTGTGTATTTCTATACATATGCCTTATTGAAAATATATTGTATGTGTCACTTAGGCCAATAAATATAAATATTTGGTGCTGTTTGTCTCAGAATTGGAACCATTTACAGGAATCTGTCTGTAGTTTTAGTCAAAGTGTTCCATGTATTGTATGTTGTGGCCACAACTTAATATACTTTGTGGCTAGGAATGTTTTCCAGATTTTTAATATGTTACTTTATATGGAAACACATTATTTTTTTAGACTAACTATTTGGCACTTAACTTTCTTCACCCTCTAACCATCATAACCTATTACAGTCATACGTGTCAAATATATATTTAGCATGAATAAATGTGTAACAAATTTTCTAACAATATCATCTGTGTGTTTTATTTTAATTTTAAATATTCTATACAGAGCCTTCTGCTGTACTGTATTCGGCTATAGCATTGTCTGCAAGTTGAGCTGGATCTTAGAAATTGTCCTTTCCAGACTAACACAAAATCCAGACTAAAACAACGTTAGAAGCCGCCATGTAAGGCATGAACATAAAACATTTTTGGGGAAAAGCTGAATTATAGAAGAGTTTAATAAAAAAAAAATTGGTACAGGAATCCATTTTGTGTTTGTGATATCATGTTTTGATATCTGGATAATGATGGGGGTTAGGGGATTTAGTGCTGTTGGAGGGAACAGGCAGAAGCCCAGAACTTTTGTTTGGTAATGCCCAGAACCTTTGTTTGTTTGGTAACTGGATGCAATTGAATTTGACAACACAGCCCCCACCTCACAGAAGCAGGACATTGCATCCAAGGATGCAACCACATTTCTCCAGAAATGTAAATTCCAATCTCTCATACACACAACTTCCACCAATGCATCATAGATCCCTCCAGAGGCATCAAAACAAATACATACAGTCAGGTCCATAAATATTGGGACATGGACACAATTCTAACCTTTTTGGCTCTATACACCACCACAATGGATTTGAAATGAAACGAACAAGATGTGCTTTAACTGCAGACTTTCAGCTTTAATTTGAGGGTATTTACATCCAAATCAGGTGAACGGTGTAGGAATTACAAAAGTTTGTATATGTGCCTCCCACTTTTTAAGGGACCAAAAGTAATGGGACAATGGGCTGCTCAGCTGTTCCATGGCCAGGTGTGTGTTATTCCCTCATTATCCCATTTACAAAGAGCAGATAAAAGGACCAGAGTTCATTTCAAGTGTGCTATTTGCATTTGTTGCTGTTAACTCTCAATATGAGATCCAAAGAGCTGTCACTATCAGTGAAGCAAGCCATCATTAGGCTGAAAAACAAAACAAACCCATCAGAGAGATAGCAAAAACATTAGGTGTGACCAAATCAACTGTTTGGAACATTCTTAAAAAGAAAGAATGCACCAAGGAGCTCAGCAACAACATAAAACCCGGAAGACCACGGAAAAAAACTGTGGTGGATGACCGAAGAATTATTTCCCTTGACAACAGTTGGCCAGATCAAGAACACTCTCCAGGAGGTAGGTGTATGTGTGTCAAAGTCAACAATCAAGAGAAGACTTCACCAGAGTAAATACAGAGGGTTCACCACAAGATGTAAACCATTGGTGAGCCTCAAAAACAGGAAGGCCAGATTAGAGTTTTCCAAACGCCTAAAAAAGCCTTCACAGTTCTGGAACAACATCCTATGGACAGATGAGACCAAGATCAACTTATACCAGAGTGATGGGAAGAGAAGAGTATGGAGAAGGAAAGGAACTGCTCATGATCCAAAGCATACCACCTCATCAGTGAAGCATGGTGGTGGTAGTGTCATGGCGTGGGCATGTATGGCTGCCAATGGAACTGGTTCTCTTGTATTTATTGATGATGTGACTGCTGACAAAAGCAGCAGGATGAATTCTGAAGTGTTTCGGGCAATATTATCTGCTCATATTCAGCCAAATGCTTCAGAACTCATTGGACAGTGCTTCACAGTGCAGATGGACAATGACCCGAAGCATACTGCAAAAGCAACCAAAGAGTTTTTAAGGGAAAGAAGTGGAATGTTATGCAATGGCCAAGTCAATCCCCTGACCTGAATCAGATTGAGCATGCATTTCACTTGCTGAAGACAAAACTGAAGGGAAAATGCCCCAAGAACAAGCAGGAACTGAAGACCGTTGCAATAGTGGTCTGGCAGAGCATCACCAGGGATGAAACCCAGCGTCTGGTGATGTCTATGCGTTTAAGGCTGTAATTGACTGCAAAGGATTTGCAACCAAGTATTAAAAAGTGAAAGTTTGATTTATGACTGTTAATCTGTCCCATTACTTTTAGTCCCTTAAAAAGTGGGAGGCACATATACAAACTGTTGTAATTCCTACACCGTTCACCTGATTTGGATGTAAATACCCTCAAATTAAAGCTGAAAGTCTGCAGTTAAAGCACATCTTGTTTGTTTAATTTTAATAAAATCCATTGTGGTGGTGTATAGAGCCAAAAAGATACAATTCAGTTGGCTACATTGCACATTTAAGAAATTGCAAGGTTTTGATAGAAGTAATTGAGACCTCACATGTTGCCTCCTATGCCATGTCAGGGCAGATTTAAAAAAAAACACATTAGTGTCTCCTAGAACATAATTTTATTATATAAAATAGCAAATATAAAATGTGTATCTTACTCTCTCTAAACATCCTCCCTATTGTCATTTCTCAAAAGACCATCTTGCAAATATGGGTCTATAATGGACCTATAAGAGACTTGTCCACCACATACAATCTTTCATCAGTAAGTGTCCACAGTTTTTTTCCCACTTTTAGGCAGCTGGTTAACTGCATAAGGTTAAAAACAAATATGTATTACTGATTCCAGTCCTTGTCCATTGCTGACAGAATCAAGCTGGAGTGGATTATGACCTTTGTATGAGAAAAGTCATCATTGGACCCTGCAGTTTGGTCAATGGTCCTGGGGTTGAAGATTATTTTACGAATTATATATATATTTTTTAAATCTTTGGTATAAATGAAAACATAGTATCCGTTTTTCAATACCTGCTGGTTTATCTCACCGCACACATATCTCATGTAACTCAAACAGGGAATGTCATCCGATCTGCTGTAAGTTATTTCACTGAAGTTTGGTGAACAATAAGAGAAAACCCATAATGATCACATGCTTTAAAGGACCACTTTAGTGGTCTTGTAAAAGACTCCATAATGAATAGTTAGGTGGACCTTGATTCGAAAGGAGAGAGGAAAAAAAAAAAAAAACGAATAAAGTTTTATTGTGCAATCTTATACAAACCATTGCTATTTTCTTCATTCATGCCTGCAGGCTGTAACTCAGGACATCTCCACCCTCTGAATGAAGAATTGTTGCGATGTGAAGTGAAGATGTCCTGGGTGAGCTGCCAAATTGAAAACCTTTCAGTGGGTGGGCAAGGGACCTGGAGTTCTCTACGATAAGGGAAACCATGATGAAACATGAGCTGCTAGCATGTACACAAACACACACACACTCTAGTCCATGCCCACTACCAAAATGCATCGTTAGAATGCCAATTTAGATAGCACTCTCCCCTGTGTGGCTCCACTCTAGTCACATTCATGCCTGGGGACAAGATTGAACAAATGCCAATTGTTTATCAAGTCAGACCTAAGTAGTCTTTAGAGGGATCTTAATCAGACCACTAAAGTGGTCACTTAACTGTCGTCAGATTTCCGTGATCTCGTACCTGGTATAGAAGTGGTTAGTCTTGTAGTCAGTCATATTCACACCAAATCAAATTTAAAAAATCTGCAGCCTCAGCAGTTTTGCAGTGGGATGGCATATTTTACATCCTAAAAGGCCTCCAAGGCTTCCTGTCAGTTGTCAGCTTTTCCCCTTTCTTTTGGCTACCATTATGTATTATAGAAGGGCTGGTTAGTTGAACAACCATCCTTATGATCCACTGGTATATGGGTGAATACGGGTGCAAAAGGATCATAAACGTATTGAGAATACATAATAAAGCATACAAAGAAAGATCCTTTTAGGTAATTTCTCTCTGGGATCAACAGAAAAGTGAAGAGTATTATTCAAGGAGTAAGGCTTAACTTTTATTATATATCCATTCCAATAATTCAAAGTACCGTAAATACTCGAGTATAAGCCGAGGCACCTATTTTACGACAAAATACTGGAAAAACTTAGTGACTCGAGTATAAGCTGAGGGTGAGAAATGTGCTGCCCCCTGTGTCCCTCTTGTGCCCTCTGTGCCCCTTTCTTGTGTCCCCCCTCTCTCTCCCCTGTGTCTCTTCCCCTCCTCTCCCTTCCCTGTGTCTCTTCCCCCTCCTCTCCCTTCCCTGTCTCTTTCTCTCATCCTCCCTCCTCAACCCCCCCATCCTCATTCTCAACCCCCCACCCTCAACCTCCTAATCCTCAACCCTCCCATCCTCATCCTCAACCCTCCCATCCTCATCCTCAACCCTCCCATCCTCATCCTCAACCCCCAATCCTCATCCTCAACACCCAATCCTCATCCTCAACACCCCCTCTCCTCAACCCCCCCATCCTCATCCTCAACACCCTCTCCTCATCTTCAACCCCCCATCTCATCCTAAACCCCCCTCCTCACTTTACCCCTCTAATTACCTCCCCCTCTCCCTTTCCCCTCACTTACCTTCCATCTGCAGTTGCTCCTCCGTGCTCCTTCCGGCTGCGTCTTGACACCGCCAATGCTAATGACGTGACGCACATGTGACGTCATTAGCATATGCCGGGTCCCGACGCAGACGAAAGGAGCGTGGAGGAGCAGCTGCAGATGGGGAGGTGGGAGGTAATTAGAGGGGTAAAGTGCTTAAAAACTCTGCTTGTACTTGAGTATATACAGTAAATGCCCAGAAACAGTATATGTCAATCAATAAAGTAACAATATAACATTTTAATGTTGAGTATAAAAGAAAGCATGGTATAAATACCATAAAAACATTATATGGAATCTGTATCACTTAAAAGGTATAATGCCCAGTTTCAAATTATGAAGAACGTAATAACTTATCGCAACAGTCAGTAATATCAGCAAAATTAAATAATAATGGGACTCTAATTGCCCATTTTTTTGTTTTAATCTATAAGGTCTTTCAGTCGTGATGTTCCTCTTCCATGGAGTCCTACGCGCCACCCTGCATCCCATCACCTCATCAACTCTCCTCTTCTAAAACCCATCACCTCCTCCATACTGAATCCAATCACCTCCCCCTGCAACACCCCATCCTTCTGTGTGTGACTCCTGCCCCTATCCTCCCAGTATAATACCCGCAACCCATCTCCTCCCTGTGTGACTCCTGCCCCCCTTCTCTCTGTGTGTGAATCCTGCACCCCAACCCCTCTCTCTCTCTCTCTCTCTCTCCCCTGCACTCCGCTCCCTCTCTATATTATCTGTATGTGGAATGCAGGTGATGGGTGCAGGTGATGGTCGAGCGAGCTAAGGACGGGCTGCTGTCAGGCGTGCTCTTGTCTTGCACGCATTTGTCGGCGCGCTGCTGTTGAGCGTGTTACCTTTCATAACAGTTGTATCTTGTATTCAAGTGACTATCATTTCAAACCACTCTTAATGTTAAATTTAGAAAATGTACAATTATTCTGCCACACCCACAATCCACATTTTCACTGTCAATTTGACAAAATGAAAATTGTGCTCACCAATCTAGTGATGTCGCGAACATAACATTTTCGGTTCGCGAACCGCGAACGCGAACCGCCGCAAATGTTCGCGAACCGGCGAACCTGGCGAACCGCCATAGACTTCAATGGGCAGGCAGATTTTAAAACCCACAGGGACTCTTTCTGGCCACAATAGTGATGGAAAAGTTGTTTTAAGGGGACTAACACCTGGACTGTGGCATGACGGAGGGGGATCCATGGCAAAACTCCCACGGAAAATTACATAGTTGATGCAGAGTCTGGTTGTAATCAATAAAGGGCATAAATAACCTAACATCCCCCTCCATCATCATCTTCCCCTGTATCTCTTTACCCCCTCCCTCATCATCCTCCCCTGTGTCTCTTTCCCCCCTTCCTCATCGCCCTCCCCTGTGTCTCATCCCCCCTCCCTCATCATCCTCCCACCTCCCTCATCATCCTCCCCTGTATCTCTTTACCCCCTCCATCATCATCCTCCCCTGTGTCTCTTTCCCCATCCCTCATCATCCTCCCCTGTGTCTCTTTCCCCCCTCCCTCATCATCCTCCCCTGTGTCTCTTTCCCCCCTTCCTCATCGCCCTCCCCTGTGTCTCATCCCCCCTCCCTCATCATCCTCCCACCTCCCTCATCATCCTCCCCTGTATCTCTTTACCCCCTCCATCATCATCCTCCCCTGTGTCTCTTTCCCCCTCCCTCATCATCCTCCCCTGTGTCTCTTTCCCCCCTCCCTCATCAGCCTCCCCTGTGTCTCTTTTCCCCCTCCCTCATCATCTTCCCCTGTGTCTCTTCCCCCCCTCCCTCATCATCCTGCCCTGTGTCTCTTTCCCCCCTTCCTCATCACCCTCCCCTGTATCTCTTTACCCCTCCCTCATCATCCTCCCCTGTATCTCTTTACCCCCTCCCTCATCATCCTCCCCTGTGTCTCTTCCCCCCCTCCCTCATCATCCTCCCATGTGTCTCTTTTCCCCCTCCCTCATCATCTTCCCCTGTGTCTCTTCCCCTCCTCCCTCATCATCCTGCCCTGTGTCTCTTTCCCCCCTTCCTCATCACCGTCCCCTGTATCTCTTTACCCCTCCCTCATCATCCTCCCCTGTATCTCTTTACCCCCTCCCTCATCATCCTCCCCTGTGTCTCTTCCCCCCCTCCCTCATCATCCTCCCATGTGTCTCTTTTCCCCCTCCCTCATCATCCTCCCCTGTGTCTTTCCCCCCTCCCTCATCAGCCTCCCCTGTGTCTCTTTTCCCCCTCCCTCATCATCTTCCCCTGTGTCTCTCCCCCCCTCCCTCATCAGGGAGTTGGTGCTCACGGAGCACAGTTTAGCTGGGCCTAGTATGGAGGGAGGAGCATGGGCTAGTGAGGATGGCCAGGGAGGTAGCTGGGTTACAGTTAGAAGGGGAATCAGAGGGTACAGGAGGAGGCAGGCCAGTTCTGAGTTGGCAAACAACAACAGATTTGCCAGATTGAGTGAAACTGTTGGCGATGTCCATTCAGGAATGGCAATGCCAGATAGAGCTGTTCCCTCTAACAGCCGGGCGAACAGCTCTACTGGAGAAGAGGGAGGGCAGAATAGGCAGAGCAACAGACATGTTTTGGTGGTAGGGGACTCTATTATTAGGAAGGTAGACAGGGTAATTTGTCACCCAGATCCCAGCAATCGAACAGTTTGCTGTCTCCCGGGTGCTCGGGTTCGGCATGTTGTGGATCGGGTGGATAAATTATTGGGAGGGGCTGGTAATGAACCGGCGGTCTTGGTACACATTGGTACCAATGACAAAGTTAGTGGAAGATGGAGCGTCCTAAAGAATGATTTTAGAGAATTAGGGAATAAGCTTAAAGCAAGGACCTCCAAGGTAGTATTTTCTGAGATACTACCAGTGCCACGTGCTAGCCCAGGGAGGCAGAAGGAGCTTAGGGAGGTTAATGCGTGGCTAAAAAAGTGGTGCAGTGCAGAGGGTTTTGGGTTTTTAGAGCACTGGGCTGACTTCTCACTTGGGTACAATCTCTATAGCAGGGATGGATTGCACCTTAATGATGAGGGCGCTTTTGTGCTAGGGAATAGGATGGTAGAACGGCTGGGGGAGTTTTTAAACTTGTAGGTGGGGGGGAGGGACTATATAGAAGTATTGGGGTAAATAGGGTAGAGAGGGAAAGGGATGAATTATTTACCCATGGGGGAGGAGAAGGGGGGAGGGTTACAATAGAAAGTAGGGAGATATTAATAGGGGCCTCAAATACAGTGGCAGGCACTTCACACCAGCAGAGCCATAGCAACATAAAGTGTATGATTGCAAACGCAAGAAGTTTGCCTGGGAAAATGGATGAGCTAGAAATATTAGCAGTACAAGAAAAATGGGGCTTAATAGGCATTACGGAAACATGGTGGGATGAATCTCATGACTGGACTGTTAATCTGGATGGTTATAACCTATTTAGGAAAGATAGGGGAAATGGTAAAAGAGGAGGAGGGATCTGTCTTTATGTTAAGCCTGAATTTAAGCCTATAGTTAGAGAAGATATTTATGCTGGCACTAACGGCATCATTGAATCCTTGTGGGTTGAGCTAAATAGTGGAGGAGCTAATTCTAAATGCATATTGGTGGGAGTATGCTATAAACCCCCAAATATAGCTGAAAGTGAGGAAATACAATTATTGTTACAGATTGGAAATGCAGCTAAGCATGGGCAAGTTCTAATAATGGGAGACTTTAATTACCCTGATATAAACTGGATAAACGAGACCAGCAGCTCAGCTAAGGGGAGCAGGTTCTTGAGTACACTCAGGGATCATTATCTAGCCCAGGTAATACAAGAACCTACTAGAAATGGGGCCATCTTGGATTTAGTCATCACAAGTAATATTGATATAATATCAAATGTAAAAATAGGGGAACCCTTGGGGAACAGTGATCACAACACAGTCTCATTTGAGATTGAATACAAAAAACAAAGTTGTAAGGGGCCAACAAAAACTCTAAATTTTAAAAGGGCTAACTTTAATGGGCTACGGGCAGCAATACAACATATAGACTGGGACAAAGAACTTACAGGGAAGAATACTGAAAATAAATGGACAACATTCAAATCCTTACTAAATAAACATACTCATCAGCATGTACCATGTGGAAATAAAATAAATAGGAGTAAATCACATCCCATGTGGCTTAACAATGACTTAAAGATCATGATGAGGAAAAAGAAATATGCATTTAAATTATACAAGAAGGAGGGAACAGAGGCATCTTTATGTGACTATAAGGAAATCAACAAGGCTTGCAAAAGGGCTATTAGACTGGCTAAAATAGAAAATGAGAAGTCAGTTGCAATGGAAAGTAAGACTAACCCTAAAATATTTTATAAATATATTAATGGGAAGAAGGCCAGGAAGGAATCGATAGGACCATTACAATGTGACACAGGCCATCTGATAATTAGTGACCAGGAAAAGGCAGATGAGCTAAATAGGTTCTTTTCGTCGGTTTACACAAGGGAGGTACCAGTGGTTGGGACACTGCAACATAATGGGGCTACACTACCTTCACTAAATAATTGGTTAACGCAGGAAGAAATACAAAAGAGGTTGGAGAAAATAAATGTTAATAAAGCCCCAGGTCCTGATGGAATACATCCAAGGGTACTGAGGGAGCTGGGTTCTGTAATAGCCAAACCATTATATCTAATCTTTAAAGACTCGCTCACTACAGGGTCTCTACCAGATGACTGGAGAAAAGCAGAGGTGATACCTATATTTAAGAAGGGATCTAGAGCAAATCCGGGGAATTATAGACCAGTGAGCCTCACTTCTGTAGTTGGGAAGCTTTTAGAAGGGTTAATAAGGGACAGAATACAAGAATATGTCTATTTGAACAGGATCATAGGTAGCAGTCAACATGGATTTATGAAGGAAAGGTCGTGTCAGACCAATCTAATTAGTTTTTATGAGGAGGTTAGTAGGAACTTGGATCAGGGCTACTCAGTGGATGTAGTCTTTTTAGATTTTTCAAAGGCATTTGATACAGTGCCACATGGAAGACTAGTGAGCAAACTAAGGGATACAGGAATTGCAGTAAATATCTGCTCATGGATCGAGAGCTGGCTAAAAGACAGGAAGCAAAGGGTTGTTGTAAATGGAACATACTCCGATTGGTCTAATGTGATAAGTGGGGTTCCTCAGGGCTCAGTATTGGGTCCTCTCCTTTTTAACATATTTATTAATGACATTGAAGTAGGACTCGAATGTAGTGTCTCCATTTTTGCTGATGACACTAAGTTGTGCAAGGTAATAAAATCAGATAATGATGTACTTTCCCTACAAAAGGATTTGCATAAATTAGAGAAATGGGCGGCTAAATGGCAGATGAGATTTAATACAAATAAATGTAAGGTTATGCATTTGGGAAGGAACAATAGCCAAGCAATCTATAATCTTAATGGAGCAAATCTAGGGGTATCAGATATTGAAAGGGATTTGGGAGTACTAGTGGACAACCACCTAGGTAACAGCGCTCAAAGCCAAGCAGTGGCTGCAAAGGCAAATAAAATATTAGCATGTATTAGGAAGGGTATAGAAGCCAGGGAAGAAGATATAATTCTGCCACTATACAAATCTCTAGTACGCCCTCATTTGGAATATGGAGTACAATTTTGGGCACCACCTCACAAAAAAGACATTTTAGAGCTGGAAAAAGTACAGAGAAGGGCTACAAAACTAATAAGGGGAATGGAGGGGCTAAGTTATGAAGAAAGACTAACAAAATTAAACTTATTTTCGCTAGAAAAAAGGCGTCTAAGAGGAGATATGATTACGTTATTTAAATACATCCAGGGTCAATATAAGGCTTTGTCAAGTTAACTTTTTGTAGCAAGAGATTTTCAACTGACAAGAGGACATCCGTTGAGGTTAGAGGAAAAAAGATTTCACCTTAAACAAAGAAAATGGTTCTTCACAGTTAGGGTGGTTAAACTGTGGAATTCTCTACAAAAGGAGGTGGTGACAGCGAATTCGATAGACAACTTCAAAAAGGGGTTAGATATATTTCTGAATAAAGAGGGCATTCAAGGCTATCCTAGATAACTAGCAAGGAATATTGATCCAGGAAGAAATTTGATCGCCAGTTTCTGGGGTCAGGAAGGAATTTTGCTTTTTTTCCCCTCATGAGACAATTGGCAAAGTTTCAATGTTTTTTTTTTTTATGTTTGCCTTCCTCTGGATCAATTAACAACAATTAACAATAATTAACAATTAACAATAATAATAAATAGTCCAAATTAAAAAGATCAATAGAGATCTAAAAAGGTTGAACTTGATGGACTAACTCTTTATTCATTCTCCAATACTATACTATTAATAATTATTTAATCAATAATTTAATTAATAACTAATCCGCATATTGCAGATCAGAGGAGATCTTAACAGGTTGAACTTGATGGACTGAAAGTCTTTTTTCAACCTTAATTACTATGTAACTATGTAACTATCCTGCCCTGTGTCTCTTTACCCCCTTCCTCATCACCCTCCCCTGTATCTCTTTTCCCCTTCCTCATCATCCTCCCCTGTATCTCTTTACCCCCTCCCTCATCATCCTCCCCTGTCTCTTTCCCCCCTCCATCATCATCCTCCCCTGTGTCTCTTCCCCCCCTCCCTCATCATCCTCCCCTGTGTCTCTTTCCGCCCTTCCTCATCATCCTCCCCTGTATCTCTTTACCCCCCCTCATCATCCTCCCCTGTGTCTCTTCCCCCCTCCATCATCATCCTCCCGTGTCTCTTTCCCCCTTCCCTCATCATCCTGCCCTGTGTCTCTTTCCCCCCCTTCCTCATCACCCTCCCCTGTATCTCTTTACCCCTCCCTCATCATCCTCCCCTGTATCTCTTTACCCCCTCCCACATCATCCTCCCCTGTGTCTCTTCCTCCCTCCATCATCATCCTCCCGTGTCTCTTTCCCCCCTCCATCATCATCCTCCCCTGTAACTCTTTCCCCCCTCCATTATCATCCTCCCCTGTGTCTCTTTCCCCCCTCCCTTATCATCCTCCCCTGTGTCTCTTTCCCCCCTCCCTCATCATCCTCCCCTGTGTCTCTTTCCCCCCCTCATCATCTTCCCGTGTCTCTTCCCCCCCTCCCTCATCATCCTGCCCTGTGTCTCTTTCCACCTTCCTCATCACCCACCCCTGTATCTCTTTACCCCTCCCTCATCATCCTCCCCTGTATCTCTTTATCCCCTCCCTCATCATCCTCCCCTGTGTCTCTTTTCCCCCTCCCTCATCATCCTCCCCTGTGTCTCTTCCCCCCTCCATCATCATCCTCCCCTGTGTCTCTTCCCCCCCCCCTCCCTCATCATCCTCCCCTGTGTCTCTTCCCCCCTCCATCATCATCCTCCCGTGTCTCTTTCCCCCCTCCCTCATCATCCTCCCCTTTGTCTCTTCCCCCCTCCCTCATCATCCTGCCCTGTCTCTTTCCCCCCCTTCCTCATCACCCTCCCCTGTATCTCTTTACCCCTCCCTCATCATCCTCCCCTGTATCTCTTTACCCCTTCCCTCATCATCCTCCCCTGTGTCTCTTCCCGCCTCCATCATCATCCTCCCCTGTGTCTCTTTCCCCCCTCCCTCATCATCCTCCCCTGTGTCTCTTTCCCTCCTCCCTCATCATCCTCCCGTTTCTCTTTTCCCCCTCCCTCTTCATCTTCCCCTGTGTCTCTTCCCCCCTCCCTCATCATCCTGCCCTGTGTCTCTTTCCCCCCTTCCTCATCACCCTCCCCTGTATCTCTTTACCCCTCCCCCTCATCACCCTCCCCTGTATCTCTTTACCCCTCCCTCATCATCCTCCCCTGTATCTCTTTATCCCCCCCATCATCCTCCCCTGTGTCTCTTCCCCCCTCCATCATCATCCTCCCCTGTGTCTCTTTCCCCCTCCCTCATCATCCTCCCCTTTGTCTCTTTTCCCCCTCCCTCATCATCTTCCCCTGTGTCTCTTCCCCCCTCCCTCATCATCCTCCCCTGTGTCTCTTTACCCCCTTCCTCATCACCCTCCCCTGTATCTCTTTACCCCCTCCCTCATCATCCTCCCCTGTGTCTCTTCCCCCCTCCATCATCATCCTCCCCTGTGTCTCATCCCCCCTCCCTCATCATCCTCCCACCTCCCTCATCATCCTCCCCTGTGTCTCTTTTCCCCTGTGTCTCTTCCCCCCCCTCCCTCATCATCCTGCCCTGTGTCTCTTCCCCCCTCCCTCATCATCCTACCCCCTCCCTTGATGATAAGGGGGGGGGAAGAGACACAGGGATAAGTGTGAGGGGTGTTAGGGTAAGGGGTGTTAGGGATAAGGGTGAGGGGATTAGGTGTTAGTGTGAGGGGTGTTAGGGATAAGTGTGAGGGGTGTTAGGGTGAGGGGTGTTAGGGATAAGTGTAAGGGGTGTTAGGGTGAGGCATGTTAGGAATAAGTGTGAGGGGTGTTAGGTCTTAGGGATAAGTGTGAGGGGTGTTAGGGTTAGGGGTGTTAGGGATAAGTGTAAGGGGTGTTAGGGTTAGGTGTTAGGTGTGAGGGGTGTTAGGGTTAGGGGTGTTAGGGATAAGTGTGAGGGGTGTTAGGGTTAGGGTGAGGGGTGTTAGGGATAAGTGTGAGGGGTGTTAGGGTTAGGTGTTATGGATAAGTGTAAGGGGTGTTAGGGTAAGGGGTGTTAGGGATAAGTGTGAGGGGTGTTAGGGTTAGGGTGAGGGGTGTTAGGGATAAGTGTGAGGGGTGTTAGGGTTAGGGTGAGGGGTGTTAGGGATAAGTGTGAGGGGTGTTAGGGATAAGTGTGAGGGGTGTTTGGGTAAGGGGTGTTAGGGATAAGGGTGAGGGGGTTAGGTGTTAGGGATAAGTGTGAGGGGTATTAGGGTTAAGGTGAGGGGTGTTAGGGATAGGTGTTAGGGTGAGGGGTGTTAGGGATAAGTGTGAGGGGTGTTAGGGTTAGGGTGAGGGGTGTTAGGGATAGGTGTTAGGGATAAGTGTGAGGGGTGTTAGGGTTAGGTTGAGGGGTGTTAGGGATAAGTGTAAGGGGTGTTAGGGTTAGGGGTGTTAGGGATAAGTGTGAGGGGTGTTAGGGTTAAGTGTGAGGGGTGTTAGGGGTGTTAGGGATAAGTGTGAGGGGTGTTAGGGTAAGGGGTGTTAGGGATAAGGGTGAGGGGGTTAGGTGTTAGGGTGAGGGGTGTTAGGGATAAGTGTGAGGGGTGTTAGGGTTAGGGTGAGGGGTGTTAGGGATAAGTGTGAGGGGTGTTAGGGTTAGGGTGAGGGGTGTTAGGGATAAGTGTGAGGGGTGTTAGGGTTAGGTGTTAGGTTGATGGGTGTTATGGATAAGTGTGAGGGGTGTTAGGGTTGGGTGCTAAGGTGAGGGGAGGATGATGATAAGGGCGGGAAGAGACACAGGGGTGTCCTTGCAGCATAGATCAAAAGAGTCCTTCAGGACTGTATTGCACACTGTGTACAGTAGCCTAGCTATGGTTTTCCCTATTGATGCAGTATCACCTACACTCAGCCTCCTCTCAGTAAGATGGCAAGTTAGTTATGATTCCAAAATGGCTGCTGTCCATGAGTTAGAAGGCTCTGGAAGGGAGTGTATGCTGCTGATTGGCTGGAATGTGTCTGCTGACTGTGACATGCAGGGTCAACGTTTGCTCAATGATAAAGTATAGGGGGCGGGTCGAATATCGGCGAACTATTCGGGACATCTCTACACCAATCCATTTTTTCAGTAAACAATCCTACTAGCCAAGATAATTGAACTTCTAGAACTGTATTGACCTACTTGGTGCTGGTATGAAACCGCCTGCTTATTCTTATTTACCGTCTTTATTATATACTAGCGACTTGCCCGTCAAAAATGACGGCAATAAAATTGTAAGGAAGGCCATGCTGTTTGCCACACGTGGTGCTTTTGTTTCTCTGAGCACCTTCTGCGCTCATTGCGAGCCGTCTACGGGCCGCTCATTGCATGGTTCATTAACCTGCAAGTTTTGTGCTTGGGAATGCCCTGTGTCTCTTTCCAGCATCTGCCCCTTCCCTGTGTGTTTCTCCTCTGTGTGTCTGCTGAATGTTAGTGTGGCGCGCGCTGACTGAAAATAAAACAAACAACAAAGTCCTGCGTGCCTGTCGTCGTTGGTGTAAGTGTTAGTGTCTTTGCCGTTGTCTATTTTCTAAGTCCCGCCTGCCTGGCTTTGCTCAGCCTTGTTTTCCTCCAGTTTCAGAATTTTTTAGGTTTTTCATAATTTTTTTTCTCACTTAGCTGATTTTCGAGTGACTAAACACAGCAAATAAGGCTCAAAATCGCTTGCAACTTCACTCCCAGGCTTCCTTGCTCTCCCCCTGTACTGTGTGTGAGTGTATTTTAAATAATTTTTTAAAATTAATTTTCTTTTTTTTTCAATTTCCACGGTTTGGCCGATAACTTCTTATTTTTCCAAGCTCTGATTTTTTTGCCACCTTAGATTCCGAGGTCGGATTTTTTTCCTTAAGTCCCACGTTCCTCAACTGCTTGCAGTGTCTTTGCCATTTGTATTTTCTAACTCTCGTATCCCTGGCGTTGTTCGTATCAGTGTTGCTTACTTTGCCGTTGTGTATTTTCTAAGTCCCGCCTGCCTTGCTTTGCTCAGCCTTGTTTTCATCCAATTTAAAAAAAAAAATACGTTTTTCGTCTGCCGTTTTTTTTTCTTGCTTAGCCGATTTTTGAGTAACGAAACACGGCAAATAAGGCTCAAAATCGCTTGCAACCTCACTCCCAGGCTTCCTGGCTATCCCCCTGTGCTGTGTGTAAATGTCTTTTAATTTATTTTGTATTATTTTTCGTGTTTTTAGATTTCCTCGGTTCGGCCGTTAACTTTGTATTTTTCCGAGGTCGGATTGTTTTGCCTCCGAGATCGTTTTTTTTTTTTTAAATCTAAGTCCCGCGGGCCTCAACGGCTCGCAGAAGCGCCTTCGGCGCTCATTTCAGCCTAAGTCCTGCGTGCTTTAATGCCTCAACTGGGTATATGTTGTCATGATCCTTCTGACCACCATTTTTAGGACTCATGATCTGGTGGTGTGGTCTGTAAATAGTTATATTATGTTATGTTATGCTAATTACTGTATGTTATGTTACTTGCCTATGTGTGATTGACTTGTGATGTGTGATTCTGTATGCTGCATGTTTGGAAAATGACCACCAAGGCCTCGGCCACAGTAGTGGCAGTAATCTTCCCTAGGGCTACTGCTTCTGGGTACCGTGTGGCATAATCAACCACAGTAAGGATATACTTCTTCCCTGTCTTACTGGGTCGAGCTAGGGGTCCTGTGATGTCTATTGCCACCCAGTGGAAGGGGGTATCTATAATGGGGAGGGGATTGTGTGGTACCCGTGAGGTGGGTGTAATGGCAGGACTGCCTGCGAATGTCCTATTGGGTAACGACCTAGGGAAGATGGAGTGTTGATATGTGACCATTTTTACCCGGTCACAAAGTAAACAAGCCACAGCTGCCAGCCAGGAGAACACTGCAAGGAACGGAGATCCTGGGGCTCCGTCTGAACCAGAGGTGAGCCACCTACCTGCTTGGGGAATAGGGTTGAGGGGAGCTAAAGTAGCGGAATTTAAGGCAGTGTTAGCTACAGATAGTACCTTAGCGGGTATTAGGAGGAAGGCTGCCCAGTGTGAGAAGGGACTGCAGAGGGAGGATTTTATATGGGAAGGGGGGGCTACTATATAAAGTTAGTACTGGGGATGAAAGAGCAGTGCATGGGGGTAGCCAGGAAACAGTTGATAGTACCCTATCCCTTTAGAGACAGACTCTTAGATTTGGCCCATAAGAATATTACTTGCCGGACATATGGGCCGTAAGAGGACCCGACAGCGCCTAACCCATGTGTTCTACTGGCCGGGGGTGAATAGGGATGTGGCTAACTTCTGCGATTCCTGTGACTCCTGTCAGCGGTACGGACATACGGGGAAAGCTTCTCGGGTGCCACTCAATCCCCTCCCCTTATAAATACCCCCTTCCACTGGGTGGCAATAAAAATCATAGGACCCCTAGCTCAACCCAGTAAGACAGGGAAGAAGTATATCCTTACTGTGTTTGTACCCAAAAGCAGTAGCCCTAGGGAAAATTACTGCTGCTACTGTGGCCGAGGCCTTGATAGTCATTTTCTTGAGGATTGGGCTTCCCTGGGAGATCCTGCGTATAGGGATACTCAATTCATGTCATAACTGACCCAGCAATTATGGTGGCTATGTGGGATCAGGCACTTGACTTCCTCGCTTTATCACCCCCAGACCAACGGCTTGTGTGAGCGGTTTAATGGGACCCTGAAGTGGATGCTTAGAACCTTCATGGAGCAGGAAAGGGATTGGGAGAAGCTTCTTCCATACCTTCTCTTTGCTTATCGTGGGGTCCCTCAGGAGTCAACTGGGTATTCCCTGTTTGAGCTTCTGTATGGACGACCACTGAGGGGACCATTGGACCTAATACAGGAGGCTTGGGAGGGGGAACAGGATCAAGCACCGCTACCAGTGGTCCCATATGTTCTTGCCCTTCGGTACAAGATAGCTAACCTCATGGGGCTGGTAAAGGGAGAATGTGTTGAGTGCCCAGGACCGACAGAAAAGGTTCTATGACCAGGGCACTTGAAACCGAGAACTAGAGGAGGGACAGGGGGTGCTCATGCTGGTTCCTCAACCTCAGGATAAGCTCCAGGCTACCTGGGAAGGGCCTTACCAGATTACCCGTAAGGTCAGCCCCACCACTTATGTGGTTTCCTTAAACCCCAAGGGTTGAGTAACCCGAGTAGCTCACAACAACCAACTAAAGGGGTATAAGAAGCGACAGCAGAATATCTGTGCAGTTTGCTTGCCTACTGGCAGCGACTCAGGGGAAGGCACTCTCCCTGACCTCTGTGAACCAATTAGCCCCAGTTCCCAGGCTGAGTTTATAAGTCAGTCCCATAACCTCACAAACCCCCAAAAGAATGAGCTAAACATGGTGCTGGAAAAGTTCTCTAAATTTCTTTCTGCATTGCACGGCCAGACCGCTCTAGCAACCAATGAGGTACTGACCGGTGACTGCCCTCCACTAAAACAACCCTCTTACAGCTTCCTGGAGGGTGTCAGGGCAAGTATATGTAGTGAATTAGATGAGATGATACGGTTAAAAGTGATCCAGCCATCCAGTAGCCCTTGGGCCTCCCCTGTGGTACTAGTGCCAAAAAAAAGATGGGACAACTAGGTTCTGTGTGGATTATAAGAGGCTTAATGACAAAACTAAAACTGATGCCTATCCTATTCCCCACAGACGATTTGCTTGACGGGTTGGGAACTGCTACTTATGTAACTACCCTAAATCTCTCTAAGGGTTCTTGGCAGATTCCCCTAGCGGAGTCTGCCAGAGAAAAGTCGGCTTTCTTCCCTCCCTTTGGGCTCTACCAATTTATGGTGATGCCCTTTAGGATGAAGAATGCGCCTTTCGGAGGCATCTGGATCAGTTACTGTGGGGACACCAGGAGTATGCACAGGCATACCTGGATGACATAGCTGTATTCAGCCAGACCTGGGAGGAACATCTTTTACACATATATAAAGTATTAGGCGCTATTAGGGAGGCAGGACTTACAATCATAGCACTTACAGCAAAAGAAAAGAGGAATCTATATTATGGTGCACTTGTGGACTTGGGAAGTCAAAGAAGGATAAATAAAACGTAACTGTTAAGGTGCATATTTAAAACTGGTTAGCACCATATTAAAAACTGTTACATAGTAATTGAGGTTGAGACTTGTTTTCCATCAAGTTCAACCTTTCGGATCTATCCCGCTTCACCTTCACATGTCCTCGGCAGCACTGACAGCTGCAGTTACAGGAGTCAATTTCCGGGCGCCGTCATGTTTGATGCAAGGCAAAGGACTATTCTCCCCTCTGATGTGGCGCAACTCGATGGCTCTGAGTCGACAGCGAGGCCATCGCTATGTTCGGTGCGGGCGCTCAGTGCCCCAGGGCCTCTGGAGCGCCTCTCATAGCTCAAGGCCTCTTCTGTCGGCACGCCTTATATGAAAATCGCCAGCACCATCTGTCGGTTGGTGGCGGGATTGCAGCTGTCAGATTTTGCAAAGGTGAAGAGGGAAAGGACAAACCTTTTTAGTTCTCCTCTGATCTGCAATATACGGATTGATTGTGAATAAATCCAGACATGAAATAATGCTTACAGATGGTGTAGGTAAACTGAGCGTATAATGAAGCAAAACTGCTTAGTTTTAAATAATATATGTGTCTTCTCTTGGATTTAGGAAAAAAAGACAATTATAGGTATACCCCACTTAAGTCTACCACCTATGGCGCTTTTTCCTGTAATTCCCCACTTAGCGTTAAACCCCACTATAGCACTGTTTTTTTTTGCCCACTGATCCCTGTTGAACGCTGTGCTTCGCTAGATGCTGGGCTGCTTGGAAAAAAGAGAAAGGCAAGTGGACATTGTAACATTTAAAGTTGCCAAGCTCCACCATCCGCAGCATACTTAAAACAAGGAGAAGATCAAGTTTTTGGCAATCACAAGTACTGCATCTTCTGAGAAGATTAGCCGGTCCAGATTCTGGAAACGAATACCAAGCCACACTTTCATATCCTGTGAGCAGAAGCAAGCAGTGGGGTCCAAAGTAGCAAAAGACTGACTAACATTTTTGGTGTATCATTCAAAAACATCTAGAGCCATGAAGGAGATTCTAAAATGCACTTTGCCAGTCATTTGGCAATTTAACTGGAAAGCTTGGATCACCATGGACATCTTCAAAAACTAGTTCAGCGAAAATTTCTGGCAGTCTGTGAAATGCTACTGCAGGTGTAAACGGATTGAGGCAAAATTACTCCTGTTGATTGACAACACTGCAAGCCACCCTACCAACTTGTCTGAGCTCCATTGCTGCATTCCAGTGGAAGTAGTTTTCCTTCCACCCAACACTACACTCATCCAGCCAATGGATCAGGGGGTCATTGAGACCTTCAAGGCCTATTATCTTCGCTGCACATTGCACTAGCTCTTGACTAAACAGACAGCAAGGATGAACAATTCATGATGGATGTCTGGAAAAAGTATATCTTGTAGGCCATAACCAACATCGATTTTTGTCCTGGTAGGAAGCGACACAGCAATGTCTCAAAGCTGTGTTGAGGAAGATATGGCAAAAGCTGGGTGCGGAAGAGCAACCAGAACAGCCCATAATTGCAGAAATAGTGGATATTGTCAATACAGCTGGACTGGGAGATGTAGACACCCATGATATTGAGGATTTGGTACAAGCTTCCGACGAGAGCCTGACAAACGTGGACCTCCAACAACTGTCAGAACAGGGCATTGAGGAAGCCCAGGAAAGCAGTGACTGACACAGATGGAACCAAAATAATTTTCCACTGAGTTCCTCACCAAAAGTTTGTGGTCCATCCATGACCTTATGGATCATTTTGTGACCAATATTATGGAGATGCAGCATTCGTGGGGCTGTTACCAGGTTCTTTTTGTGTTATGTTTGCAGTTTCTTAAACGTTAATATAAAGGCAAACATTTTGAAATGACCCCGTTTAGAGCGCTTTCGATTACCACTCCTATTGCCAAGAACCTATCTACTGCGTTAAACGGGGTAACCCTGTATGTCCAAAATGTGTTTGAAAGTCCTGATCCCAAAATTCAAATGGCAGTTAAACTGAATTAGTGGTTTCTGGTTAATACAATTCTTTGTATCTGTACCTGGTTAGTAATAAGAATTTGAATAATTTACATTTTAGCCTCAAGCTCCTATATATGTGAATAGGGTAATGGTGGGACGTTAGAAGATATTTGTGTTACCCTATACTGTGGCTTTGAGGTTAAAAGGATATCAAGGTTCCCTGATTTTAAGATCAAAACAAACTACCTAATCTATTTTTGCATATCTAAACATTAATTAACAAGTACTTAAAAGCTGTTTTTACTCACTGAAACCTTCCAAATCGTCCTTGTATGGTTTTGCCCATACAGTTTATGCCTACAATGTTTCTATTGGCACTACATCTACTAGTCAGCCACAGATTGAATTGCTGCTGAGACAAAGTATACTGTTCTGATTGTCTAGTACATCTAGTACCAACAGACACACCGTGTGCATGAGCTGCTGGGGGCAGACCTTTGAGTACAAACAGAGGTTTTAAGCATTTGTTAATAAAATGATTTTTAGATATGTGAATACACACTTAAGAAGTTTATTTTAATATTAAAATCAAGGAAACTTTCATATCCATTTAATAATCTTGGGCCTTATTTTGAAGATTTAACTTATTTAAAAAATTGCTACTTCATAAACTCTTTCATGGATACCAGAAAGCCTTTTGGGATAACGTTCATACAAAATGGAATCCAAAGATATTGTTTTAAGTAGTGTTGAAGGACTAAAGTAAAATAATGGAATCGGTGTCCCTTTTAAACAACAACAGTGCGCCAAACACATTTCTTTTTAAATACATTTTCATTTTATTTGGGAGAACATCTTACATTATCGCCTGCAAATAGGTTGCATATTGTAAAGGAAGTAGTTTTGGCAGTATAGAAGAAACATACAGTCTTATCATAAATGACTTACACATCTACAGTAGGTGATTGATGAAGAATTATATTTCATTTAGAAATATCAGAGCACACTTTTCTTGCATGATGGTTTGACTATTTTCATTTTGGGGGAAATTTTTCTTTTCTTTTTTTTTTCAATTCTTGATTATATTAAAAAGCAAAAGGGAAAAAAAACATACAAAATTGACACACTGATCAGCGCAGTGGCCCATGCACAAAATGTATTGTGTGCTACTGCTTATAAAATTCTTTAATATTTCAGAACATGCATAAAATCTCAGAGGAGGAGTATGTACAGTTTTTCGTTTATGGTAAAGGAAACAAAAAAAAAAAGGGGGGAGATTAGCGGAATTGATGATGTTGCAAAGAATGTCAAAATGTAAAAACGTTCAATAACTATCAAAATAATAACACCACCATGCAGTCTTGGATTTACAGTCACTAATGTTATCTGGTTGGACAGAGCATTTCCCGTCGAAACAAGTGTTTTCAGTCTTTACAGAATTAAGAAAAAAATATTAAAATTCCTGCAGCTATTCAGCCATGTGAATCAGGCATTGAAGCAACTTTAATACTCACAATTAACTAAAAAGTATTCATAACATCTATGTAACCTGTAGATGCGGTTCCTGTACATCGTAGGTTTATATATTAAATATTTGCAAAAAAAAGAAAACATGCATACACAAAATACAATGCCAAGCTTTACAGACTTGATATGAATCAAAAATGTACTTTAACATAATGTACAATGCTCAATTGAAGTACCTTCGAATGAACAATCCTGATTTATTGTATTTTTTTTTTTATGTTTTATTTTTTATTTATTTTTATTTCTCTTTTTATGTTTTTTTAATTTAAAGGAATGAAAAAATCTCCACAAATTTTGGGCAAAAGAGTTCTGAAATTAAATAGTTGTTTGATCTGTGTTCAAGTAATAAATGTTCCTACGTAGAAATCTTTCCATATGCCTTAAAACTAAAAAATACAGCAAGTATAATACATTATTTTGCAACAACTAATTAATACACCTGAGGTCAGCATTATAGTATGGCCAACTTCAATTTGGCATTGTTTTTTTGTAGTCTTGAAAATATATTTTTGCAGCCTCAGTATATTTAAGACAATTCAATTTTTTTTTTTAAAGACATTTTCATAAACAAAATGTCTTTTTTAAATAAATAGCGTTGAGGGATGTACTTAAATTCTGCTTGGGGGAAAAAAACAAACAAAAAAAAAAACAAATAAACTATGACTATCTAGTGAACAAAAACAAGGTTTCCATTTGTAAACGTAAGTGTCGACAATGATAAGCGTGAGATGCTGCACTAGATGTGCTTTCATGACAACAGCGCAACACTTTGCCAAGGTTGGGTGGCCAATCCGACAATGTCCAGATCTTGGAAATGGGACAGCAAGGTTTCCTTTTGCTACCCAGGTCCCCGATCAGTCAGTTTAGTTTGACCCGATCCGCATTTCGATTGAAGCTGTTATATCACGAAGCAGGAATCTAGGACTTCTCAGGCAAGGTGTGAGTATCCTCCGTAGTGGAGTCGTCACTGGGCCTTGTTATTACCAGTCCCGTTGTTCTCCTTGGCATTTACCGAATGTATACCGTCCTGCTGTCGAGCGTCTTTCCTCGGTGGCATTCTCTCATTGATCCTGTCCAATCCCTTTGCTTCTTCAAAACTGCAGATTTTATGTTGCGGAGAGAATCCTCGTATTGCTTAAAATGAAAATGCAAAAAGGTTAGTGAGTGGAAGAGAACCAATTACAAAATTGCCGGGCAAAAATAAAGGAGATATTTAATATGATCAGAATGTTCACATCTTATTAATATTTGTGTTAGTAATAATTCAGATATATGAAGTACTGAAAAATCTTGTCTGTGTAACTGGCATTAAAACAGAGGGGAATTAATTTATTACATTTTTTTTAATGGATATGGAAGGGTTCCTGGGATATTACTAGGTATATAATATCCCTTTGTATCTATTTACTTTTATGTAATTTGTTTTATTAGGAAGAGCTGTTGTTACTGCCTAAAATCAAACAAATATTACCTGTTTGGGTAGCTCTGTGAGCTGCAGACCCAAACAGGTAATATTTGTTTGATTTTAGGCAGTAACAACAGCTCTTCCTAATAAAACAAATGTACTTGATGTGCAGTGTCTCATACTAATCAATCAGTGACCATCTCTCAGCAACATGGTGCAGAGATGCGGTCCCTGATAGCCTAGGACACTACACTGCACATCCAGCCCTACAGAGTCTGTAGGGACTGTTTGTTTGATTTTAGAGACCGTAAAAACCAAACACTTCTAAATTTAAAAAAGTACATAAAAGTGTCAGATACACAGGAGTATTATATACCTAATAAAATGCAGGAATCTCTCATATTCCTTTAAACAAGGCCATGTCTGTAATCCAATAAAAGGGCCACTGCATAGGTTCCAATTATAGTTCAATAGTAAAGCATCAATAAAAACATTTGCAATTGGAATTACATTTACTAATTGAAAGAAATAGCTTTGATTTTATAAAAGTGTAGCAATCACTCAGCTAAATTGATGCTCCCACCAGATTAGTCTTGTTTTCATTATCCTCATTGGTGGTGATAACCATAGAGGCTGGATGTTCACTAACAGACACCTGAGAAATTTCTGCAAGAGTAAATTCTTAATCAGGAGGCTACTAATCAATAATGTGGGTAATTAGGAATTGATAACAGCAGTCTGGTGGCTGAATGACAGCCAACATTTAATAAATTCAAAGATGTTCTATTACTACAGGACATTTCTTTTAATGATTTTTCAACAGCAAATATTAAGATTTTAAAAGATGCTTTACTATACTACTTTAGGACCCCCACTGTGCACCTTTAAACTTGGATGGGATTGGTTTTCTGAGGCTGTGATGGCTACATAGTTGCATAGTAAAAGACTTTCAGTCCATCAAGTTCAGCCTTTTAAGATCTCCTCTGATCTGCAATATGAGGATTAGTAGTTAATTAATTAGTTGTTAATCAGGTGATCCGGAGGAAGGTAAACAGAAAAAACAAAACAAGTGAAACTTAGACAATCGTCTCAAAGGTAAAAATAAAAAAAATTCCTTCCTGACCCCCTTGGTCTCTCTCTCTAATTATACAGGATAACCCTGAATTCCCTTTTTAATTAGAAATATATCCAGTCCCCTTTTAAAGTTATCTATCAAATCCGCTGTCACCACCTCCTCTGGTAGAGAATTCCACAGATTAACCACCCTTACTGTGAAGAACCCTTTTCTTTCTTTAAGGAGAAATCTTTTTACTTCTAACCTCAAGGGATGTCCTCTTGCCAGTTGAAAACCTCTTGGCACAAAAAGCTCTCTCGACAAATCTCTATACTGACCCTGGATGTATTTATATAAGGTAATCATATCTCCTCTTAGACACCTTTTTCTAGAGAAAATAAGCTTAATTTGGTTAGTCTTTTTTCATAATTTAGCCCTGATGGCTGTTTTAGCCTTCACCACAAAAACAAACAAAAAAAAAACATCACAGTTTCAGAAAACCAACCAGCAGTCCCTAAGTGGAGAACATTAGCCTATATCTCATACACTCAAAAAAAATTTTTTTATTATTGCACAGGATATTTTTAAGTGGATGTCTGCTACAGCTGCCCCATATCCAATTATGCAAAAGGGGTGGCGCTAAGCAGTACAGCGCATTGGTCAGAAACCTATAAAAGTAAGAGCTTTAAAATAGAACTACTAGCATTACAAAGTTTAACAATTATAAATAAAGCATATCTATGCAGGTACTTTAATTATTTTTATAGTACAGTGTTCAGGGATGTCAAAGCTGCTATGAACATGTTTTAAGTTTGTTCAATATAACAAGCTTGGGGCGCCATGCCTCTAAGTGATAGTAAAAAAAAACTGATATCAGTGACTATATTAATTTACACTTCTTAAAGGAGCACTGTAATAGAAGCGCTTTTAAATCTGATTGTAAAATATTAATCACCACCCTCACCAAAAATGTAAGTACTTTTACTCACTATTTTTTTTTATTGTGCATTTGCTTCACTCTAGCAGTAATCCATTTGAAGTATCTCCGTTTATTCTTCTACCACAGAGTCATAATTTGCTGCATTGTTTACTTATGGATGTGAGCAGATCTCTTTTTTTTACTGTAGCACTGTGTAAGTAGCAGGATAACTTCCCTTATGTCTATTGGAAGGATGTTTGCACATCCATATTAGAAAACAATGTAGCAGATTATAAAGCAATAGAAGTTAGGAGAAAAGAAACACTGGGAATGGGATACACCCCAAGGGAAGCAAATAAAGAGGGAATAAACTATTTTTTTTATGGGGGGGGGGGGGTGGTTATAGATTTACTATTTTATTATCGATACGCTACATTCAGAATGAAAGTGCTCCTATTACTGTAATATCTATTACCAAAATTAACTGAAAAGGGTTGAGTGAGAAAATAAATCTTGCACTACCAGAAAAACTAGAACGACCACATGAACGAGGAATAGATCACAGAGAATATGATTTTAAGTCATGCACAAATCATACTCCCAGAGAAGCATTTAATGTACTATATGAAATCTTCCCTTGCACTGCACAACACAAAGTACACAAACACACTATTACAGGGTAAAAAAAGAAGGGACAGAAAACGGGACTAATTACTCTACAATACCATGCCACAGGGGGTAACTTAAAGGGGACAGATCAGTAATGGATCCGTCTCTGGTTGTGCAAGCTTTAACGGACTCACAGCCACATATAACAATTGATCCCCCGACCACAACACCACAGATCTCTGCTGACGCACAGATCCTGAGCATACCTTTATCAGCCTCAATTGCCTCAACAGTGGCTGTACAAGTGAGCAGATGCATGCAAAATGAATGAGAGAGATGAGAAGTGTAATATCGCATAACAAAAAAAAGGCAATGACCAACTCAGTTACAATATGGCCCCAGCTTATTCATTGCAAAAAAACACAAACAACCCCTCCCCCCCCCCACATTATTATCATCCCCGCACAAATTGGTTAAGACAGCATTGTATTTTAAAAGCAAGCAGAATGAAAACGTATCAATGTAAATGAAGATTTGCATTGCAAGGAGGGTGGCGTTCTAAAATGAAAAGAGTGTTAAAAGTACTGTTCAAAGTAAGAAAATTAATATAGGACCAATAGTGCTACTTTAGGATGCATTATAAGGCACATCAAGTTTGGAGAATTAAAGGGATATGGAAGGTTCCTAGATGTTACTAGTTATTTACCTTTATATACTTTATTTTCTAAGAAGTGTTTATAAGCTCTGTTTTTAAACATATAGTTCCTGTATGGGTCTGCCCACTGCAGCGAATACAGACACAGACTCTGTAGGGCTGGGTGTGCAGTGCAATATCCTAGCCTATCAGGGACCACGTCTCAGCTGCATGTTGCTGGGAGATGATCATGGATTTGTAAGTGTGAGATACTGCACAGCAGAGTCTGTGTGTTCATAAGCAACAGTGGCCAGACTGATACAGGGAGTGTTTGATTTTAGGAAGTAAAAACAGAGCTTTTAAGTACTTCTGAATACATTAAAAGTACATAAATAGATACAAAGATGTTTTACATATCTAGTAAAATCCAGAAACCTTCCATATGCCTTTAGCCATCAGTGACAGAAAACTAAACATACTGTAACAGTCCCCTCCCCAGTAAAGGTGACTAGCACAAGAATAGCACAAGAACAACTTAGGGGCAATGTAAGCAAAACTATTTTCAATCTGAATGTAAATTCAAGTAAAAATGTAAGCCAAATTTACCCCATCAAAATGCTCTAAGCATTTTACTCACCGTTTTATTGTTTATTTACTAGCCTCTAGGAATAACCCATTTTCAGGTTATGTGTCTGTTTCATTCCCGTGCCTCCTAGTGTGGCACAATCACCAGCATCGTTTACTTGGCCAGAACAGTGCAAACATTGGATAAATGATTACTACCAAAATGGTTTGCATTTTTTTATAAAGAAAGAAAACCAGTAAACAATGCAGCAGATTATAACACAGGAGAATGAAACAGGCAATGAAACAGAAAATGAACAATAAACATTTGGCGAGAGGAGACTATTACACCATTATTTCACAATCAGATTGAAAAGAGCTTCTTTGACAGTTTCCTTTAATCCTTTTACCAGCATAGCAAGCCCCCTGCTAGTGAAAGGGTTAAAGATATAGTTAAAGAAAAATTGTAAACGTTTCATCCACAACACTGCAAAATAATCTATATCTTGTTTTATAGATAAATATTAAGATAAAAGAGAGTAAATATTCTTTGCAATAATGTGCCCTTGTTTCCTTACCACAACTGAGAGCAGACTAAATGGACACTTTTTTTTTTTACGTGAAAAAAATAAATGTAATTGAATATCTACTGTATGCAATTGTATGTTGATCTTGGTCATCTCCATTGTTGTCTTTTATGTCTCCATTTCCAAGGCTTCTTCCTTCTGGAAGTGCAGATAACCAAAATCTGGACTATGAATGAGCAAATAGCAAATCACTGAGTGGTAAGGAGCTAATCGAGGCCCAGCATATTGATAATAGCGCATAGATTTGACAGCAGATAAGGACCAAAAAAGCCCATCTTGTCTGCCCGTTCTATTTATGTAAACATTTGTCTAGAAAGCTATTACACCAATCTACATAGATAAGTGTAGGGACAGGGGCAGATCACACAGCACCAGGCTGGAGCGCAGAGTTTCATCAGAGAACAGTACTGATGACAGCGCGCTATTAAGCTGCGCGGGAAGGACGTGCCACCTACATTCACACATTCTTTTTCTGAAAGATACTTCCCTTAGGAACTGTATTAATTCCTTTAATATATCTGAAAGTTTCTATAATATCCCCCTCTCTTGTGTGTCCTCTAAACATATCTTGAAATCTTTCCTTAAAAGTTTTACCAACTAGACCACAATTTTAGTTGCTCTCATTTAAATAGTTTCTATTAGTTAATATACTCACCAATAGCGGGAAGTATTAGAACACAACAATGGAGATGGCAGGACAGCATACAATTGCATGTTGTTTATATTAATAAGACATTTATGCCATTATCAATTCTTTAAGACTGCATAATAAAAAATATCAGACTACAGTGTCCCTTTAATATCCTTGTATGACCCACTATAAATTAGTTACATCCATGTTCCAATCAGACATCAAATAGCGAATTATTTACTATAAGGAGAAAAGTAAATTGTTTTCTTGAAATCAAATGTTTTTAGTTTATTTATTCTAAAATCAGAAAGTGTTTAGAAATTAGTTGTGCTGCATTTGTATTAACTGTATAGATAAGTAATATTTCCCATAGTCTACCTACTGGTTCATGAAGGCAAGGTCACACGCAGGGACAATCTACTTTACACAGTTATTCGTATAAAGACAATTTCCTTATTTTGACGTATTGTGAAGTGGAAGGAGCCTTGGGTATTGTAACACTATCTGTAGTCTAGTGAAGCAGTTATGTGGCTCTTTTTTTCATTTCCAAGCCTACTTTACACTCAACAAAACCGAAGCTCACAGATCTAAATGCATAAACATTTTATTTTAAACTTTCTAAAAAAATATTTAGCTTACTCTCAATTTTAGCGCTTTAAAAATGTGTACTGTAAATATAAAAACCAGGATTCCTTCAAAATTTAGGATAGGACAAGTCCCAGTAGCCTCTTTTTCTGTTTTTCTTCCTAAGGATGTACATTAGGTATGGTGCATCTATATAAATACGTTGAAGCAATAGCTCTGACATAAAAGTTGTAATTTTGCCTACTACATTACTTCAAGTAGGTTTAAAAAATTCCTGAGCAAGACTTATTTATTAGAGAGATGAGAAATTGCATCCAGCATGAGAGCCCTTGTAGCCCACTTCTAAAACGTTATATATATATATATATATATATATATATATATATATATATATATATATATATATATTTAACCTAAGTATTGCTTCAGACTTAATAACGATTAGATTATTAATTACTAAATGACGGTATCTATCCTACACTAAAAGCTGTACCACAGAACTGTTTGGATCACCAGTTGGTGCACGTGACATGCTCTGATGGATGGGAGGAGGTAAACAGGCAGCCCCTATGGATACAAAGAGGGAAATTAAAGCGCAAGCCCAAATATACAACTGTATAAATTAATACTAATATTATTTTCGATATGCCAGGTGCAAGTTAATCTTTTAAATGACTGGTTTTAAAACAACAAACAATATAACTTTATTTATGAATCCATCCTTGAGGTTTTAACAAAGATTAAATGCCCAGATTATTTTTGTATGTTTAAAATCGAATGCCTTGAATATGTATTTAACATAAATACAATTTGTAAATCAGATGTTTTACAAATTAGCATAAGAAGAGTAATCCTTAAAGTACAAATAGGTGTATAACAACACTGAGACTCTTACAAGTGAATTAAGGATTATAAAACTATAAAAACGTCAGATCAGACATTTAGTTTACTGAATATTAGCAGAAAGGAGCACACTGGTGTATTTGTCCTGGAACCAAGAGTGCACTGTAGTGTGTAACAAGTTCCCAAAAGGAAGGCAAAAAAAATTAATTAGAATATACCCAATTACAGATTCCTTACTTGTATTTTACTCATTATCTGTCTTATTGACTAAGTGCCAGATAGGGGATCATTGAGGCTCTATGCAACCCTACACTAGGTGGGTATAGAATAGGAGAAAGCCTAAATACATCTTTAGCTGTGAGACGACTTTGATTATTCAGTCATAATATATAACCCCATATAAAATAGACATCAGAGACTGAAGGGTAACAATCTATAATTTGAATCAAAATTACTATGTATAATGGGATTGTTGCAAAATGTATAGTCAAAAAACGAAAATTTGTAGGGAAATTGGCATTTTCTACTTTTATTTCCTATAGCTATTAAGCTCATCCAGTTTTTAAATCTGAAGCATATACGTGATTAAGAGTGTAAAAAGTATGACGGCATTCCAGATATTTGAGCATATCCATCTATTTCCATTAAAAAAAAAATACATGGAAATGTAACACCTTATAGAAATATGCAACTATCGTTACGGACTGTTATATTCAATTTTCTTATATTAAATGTATTTAACACATATAAATACACTTATAACGTGCAACAGAGCAAAGCCACATACCAGTCATTTTTAATACACAAGACTTACTAGTGTGGATTCAGTGCCACACTTATACATACAACTATATCTAGAAAGAACAGCACTGAGGAAGGATCAGTTACATCTGTAGAGGAAGAAAGCAGCATGTAACAAGGAGAATATGAAGAGGTTATTTTTACACAGAACAATTAACATACAAGACTTTGGCAGCAATTACCAGGGTACAAACAATAATGTAATGTCATCTCTTTATCTGGATAATGACACCCTCCTATGAATCTATAAATAATATGTTTGTTTCCAGAAACAATATGATCCAATTTGAGATCTTCTTGTTTACGAAGGGCACAAAAAATTGCTATACCTTTAATTTGAAACTTGGTTTCTGTAGTTTATAGTAAGCTAATTTGTGTGATTATGTGCTTAATTACATGGACTTAATTGCATCATAAATAAGTTGTAGATACAAGTTGTCCCAAATGCAATCTGGAACCAAAGTGAAATCCCCAATGTTGTAGCCCCTACAGCACCAAACAGAAAATCGTACTGCAACTCGATTGGAGACGGCCCGTATGTTTGCGTTTGTCCCCGATTGCGATGCTATTCAATAACTCAAGCCCGCAAGTTACTGTCCCAAAGCCGAAACCATAAACCATGCACTGGCTCGTAGCAGTTCAGGGCAAGAACGTGATCAATTCAGCAAGCCCGTAACCGCCCATTTCTAATCGGTCAATAGAAAATGAGACTGTCAAAACATGCGACAGTAAAACATGGAGGTTACATGCCAATCAATTAGGTTCGGGGGTCTGATATGTGATCAGACTTGCAAAATCGAAAAATAAAGAATTATGAAAATGAATGCCAATACTGTGCTTGTACCCTGAAATTAAAAATAAATCTTATATACTGCCGATTTGTGAGCTTGAGACTGTTGCGCAATTCATTCTAATGTCTTTCATCGCTTTCCCCGTTATTCACAGTGCAGTATTGATTTTTTATTTGTATTTACAGTGCTACAAATAGGTGTTTAACCCCCTTGCGGGTCCTCTCTAGCACTGTTGGATTTTCTCTTTCATTTGCTGTTTACGGGTGTGAAAACATTTGCGGGCTTGGGGAAATTGAGCAATTGAACAGCGACTTGCGATTTTAGCCTTGCGAAAGTGAAAGATCAAAGGCTTCGGGAGGCTGTAAGTTATGAGTTTAACCATCACCATAACTCGGAAGCTGATCGGAGCCCGCAAAAAGACGCCAATTGAATAGCAAATTAGCTTGCTAACACACTTATAAGCTACCGGATCTCCCGAACCTCAATTGAATGAGGCCCCTAGTATGTAGAGTTGCCTAAAATATTGGTGCTTTGTATATGAAAGATAGAGAATAATATTATTATTACTATTATTAATACTACATCTAAAAGCAGAGACCTCACAATATCAAGTTGGACACCTATACTGTAGACTATTTTTTGGTGCTAATAGAAACCAAGTCGCATATTATACAAGTTAGCATACAGTGATATGGAGAGGTGTAGCTCAAAAAATAAATAATTTACAAAACAAATTGCTAGTGCAATGTATAGTGAGTGACTTATGTTCTTAAAATGTTTTCTGGTTTAAAAAAGTCCAAATAAAGATGATTTGTTAATGTCATTTCTTAAAAAAAGTACCAAAATGACTGCGACACACCACTTTTATTTGCTTGACATTTACACCCTGGTATTATGTACCATCTCCCATTACCCAAATTACAAAGCACAAAATTATTATTAGCCACTAAGACAGAAATTGAAAAGCTTTAGAAACTCCCAGCATGCAGTAGAGAGATTAGAAAACAAAGTAGATGTGCCCCAGTCCATTTGGGGTACAGCTAGGTGTGTATCATTACCACTTTGGAGGGTCTGACGTCCTCCTGCCAGCACCCCGCTAGGCAGCATTCCAGTGGGAGTTAACCCCTTCAGTGTCAGCACACTTTCACTCTCCTCCCTAGAGAAAAAGAACAGCATAGAGGAGCATTATAACATGGCATCTAACTTAACATCTATACAATGAAGAGAAGAGTCAGACACAAAAGCAGATTAAAGGATATGGAAGGTTCCCTGTTTTTAATATTAAAATAAACTACCTAAGTATTTATTTGCATAACTAAATATCTTTTTAACAACAAGTGCATAAAAGCTCTGTTTTTCCTCACTAAATCCTTCCAAACAGTCACAACAAAGGTCTTCCCTATAGTTTCTATTGGTACTAACCAATTACAAATGGTTTCTCAACAGCATTTTTCGATTTGCTGCTGAGAGATAGTGATTGGTTAGTATATTTAATACTACAGAGACGCTATGTCATAAGCTACTGGGGGCAGACCTTTGTTGGGACTATTTGGAAGATTCCAGTGATAAAAACAGAGCTTCTAAGCACTTGTTAATAAAATAAGGTTTAGATATGCAAAAAAAACACTTAGTTTATATTAATACTAGCGACTTGCACGTCGAAAAATGATGTTCAATAAAGTTTGAATCAATGGCAATGCTGTTTGGCACACAATGTTAAGCTTTTTATACTCTAAGGACCTTCTTCGGCGCTCCTTGAGCGCCTTCAGCGCTCATTGCGAGCCACTCCTTGCGTGTCCTTTGTCTCCTCTATTTTTTTTAACTACTAATTAATGGAGCAATACATGAATACAGTTTATCTTTTTCTAATAAATATATGTAACAATCAATAGCCTGAAGAAGTACCAATCTCTTATTGTCCTGCAGCATATAATGTCCAGTGGGACTGTTGCTGGCCTGAGGAGATAGTTTTATGAATGTCCCAACTGTGCATTAGAAATAGGCTGCGTGCGCGAGGGCAAACTGTTGCTTTATTTGTGTAAAACGCTACTTTAGATGCGTAATGTTGTTAGCGGCAAGTTAGGATTGTAAAATAGTGTAGTTTGTCTACGTGCTACGCGGTTTGCCGTCCTTTGTAATAGTGTATTTTGTATCTCGTACGTTCCTGGGTGAAAGTGGTACAAGGTTGGCGCTGTTTTGCGCGGTCAACGGTGGTGTAGCCTCGTTTTCATTTATTTTTTGGGCCGCCTTTTTTTCTCTCGCTTAGGCGATTTTCGAATGTTGACACTCGCCAAAATCGACTTAAATTCACGTTCCACCTCAGTCCCAGACGTCCTGGTTGTTCCCCCGTGCTGTGTGTGATGTTTTTTTCGTATGTCGTATCCCGCGTTCGTCAAGTGCTTGCAGCATAAGGCAATCCCGCGTTACCTAAGTGTTTGGAGGCTAAGTCCTGCGTGTTTCATTGCCTGGGAGTTTTAGTGCCTTAATGGCTCGCAACGCAAGGCTCGCAGGTGATGAGCGCCTTTGGCGCTCATCGCCTAAGTGCTGCAAGTTAACGGCTCGCCTCGCTACGCTCATCGTCTAAATCGTACGCACCGCGCAAAGAGTGACGACGTCTCGTAGTTCGACAATTATGTGATTAAATAAAGGGAACATTCTGTAAATATATATATATATATATATATATATATATATATATATATATATTCATACATAGTAGTAGTACAAATAAGGAATAGTACATTAGTGATTCTATTTGAATGTCTAAAAATAAGTTGATGAAAACTTATATCCTGCTCAAATTTCTCAAAAATACAGTATATGCATTGCAGTCTGGGAAAACTGGGTGGGACATGCAAATGAGGCCACATAATGCACCATCACACACACACACACCTATCTATCTATCTATCTATCTATTATACATATATACACACACACACATCTAGCTATAAAATGAAAATCTTAACAAGTATTAAAAAGAGAAATGTAAAAAAAAAAAGCCAAGCAAAAGTGCAAACACTGTCTACAATTCTAGTAGTCATCACCCCATGCCAGGACAGTTTAAGAAATAAGAGAATCAAGGTAAGGTTCAAACCAAACTACACATGGTAATATTTAAACTGTATAATAATTTCCAGTTAAAGTGAACACTCACTAAAAAAAAATATTCCTGTCTACAATAAAAAGAATAAAATAATTCCAAAAGGATGTCGTTTTTTTTTAAACATATATTTTGCCTGGTTAAATACATTGAATTTTCCTACTCCAGGCTGACGTGTGCTGCAAGAATGCAGATTTCACAGTAATCAATTGTAAAATGTGGCCGTATTTCACAACTACTGCTAGTAAATCTCATACCGCCCCCATGCACAGTATAAATACTTTACGTATAAGACTGGAAAAAAAGTTTGAAGTTTCATGGCAAATAATCCAAATATAGGGACACAAAACAGGAGTCAACCACCTGCATTTTATGCCTTGTTTTTAAATGCAGAATATAAAAGATAAAGAAAGGGTTAAAGGATAGTGAGAATACACTGCAATGGTTTAAGTATACAGCACTCCTGAACAGTACCCACCAGTGATCCATTCAGAGCTTAATTAGAGGCAATATAGGGCTCGCTACCCCTTCTGGATCACAACCATGTCCGGCTGAAGGGGCTTGTGTACCTTAATGAAGCTGTGAGCTATGCCATGTAGAGTCACCTAAGATGGGCAGGACATAGCAGAAAGGTCAGATTCACTGGAGAAGGAACTGGCAACCCACTCCAGTATCTTTCCCAAGAAAACTTTATGGATAGGCACAACCAGAGTCAGAACAATAGATGTCCCTGGCGTTCTGTTGTCCATAGTGTCACAGAGAGTCGGACACAACTGAACAAAACAAAAGGGTTCGCTAGTGCAATCCCATGATGGCTCTGTCCCCAACACAATTCAAGGTAAGTAACCCAGGAGAAATACACAGTGCTGTGGGTTGAGCGGAGCTTTCATATAAAAAGAAATAACTAGTTAGGCAATCAAAAAATATACACAAATAACAAACCAGTGAATGGTCATAAGTTTTTAAATGTAGGGTTGTCTAGACTCTAAATGTCACTGTGTAGTTATCTTCAGATATGGAAAGTTCCTGGATTTTATTCGATTTATAATATACCTGTGTATCTATACTTTTCTGAACTTTATTATTTTTTTTAAGCGCTTATAAGCTTTGTTTTTACTGCCTACAAGCAAACAGTCTTTGAATGGGTCTGCCTTCTCTAGCTCATGAAGACACGGCTCTGTAGGGTTGAATGCCAAGAGTCTCATAGTAACCAATCAGTGACCATCTCTCATTAACATTCTGCAACATGCTGCTGAGTCTGTGTGTCTGCATGCGCTGCAGAGGGTAGACCAATACAGGGTCTATTTGTTTGATTTTAGACCGTGAAAACAGGGCTTTTAAGCGCTACTTAATAAAATAAAAGTACATAAAAGTAAATAGATACACAGGTATACTATATGCCTAGTAAAATCCAAGACCCATCCATATGCCTTTAAGGCGGTGATAGGCAACCTTGAGATGCCACATATACACCCTCAGAACCTTTCAAAGGGCCACACAATTGTTTTTGTTTTAAGGAGTAGAACAATGGTACAATCACTGTGCAAGAGTGGCAGAGGTGGATTCATTTGTATAAGAAATATAGATAATCTGGGTGTGTTTTGCAGATCAAGAGAGAGCGATGTGCTAGTTGCGAAGAGATAAAATTGCCTGTGTATGCTCTCCCACTGGACAAAACAGGATGGGACCCCCGTGCAAAGTGTTTGAGGGCCACATGAGGAGCCCAGATTGTTTGTTGCCCAGCACTGCATGAGAGAACCCAGAAATAGTTTATATAAAAATAATTTAATGATAAAAAATTTGATTTGTTATCAGTAGGCAGAAGATTGTTGGCTCTTCTCTGCATCAAGGGCTCATTGCAGCAAAGTGCTACGGCCTTCGCGATAAGCGTCTGTGGAGCTCATGGCGTGACGGACAAACTCGCAAGATGATTTGTGTGTGTGTGTGTATATATATATATATATATATACACATATATACACACACACATACATACATACACACACATATATAAACACATACACACGTAAGCACAACTCATTACATATTTTAAGCTTATGAGCAAGCCAGGTTAGTTAGCAGCCAGCAAAACTTTTTTTAGAATCCAAGGTATGTTTATATATAGAAATATATGTATTATACCTAAAATGTTAGGAACCCTGGCAACCCGGCATATGTCACGCTCTGTTTTATGGTACAGTGAGGTGCCATACATACATAATACTCTTTTGTAAAACCAAAAGGAAAAATGGGGGGAAATGCCTTAATCGGGCTGCCGACAGGGCACATAAAAGGCAATAGCTGCTTTCAATTATTTATTCAACTTGCAACAATGTTGCCAATTATCAGTCTTTAAAAGAGTCTTCTCTACTGTGACCCTCCAATCTGACTTACACTAGAACAAGCAAACAAAGCCAGTACTAAAGCAATACTCTGAGGTCATTTACTGGGCGGTATGACACAAGTTAATGTCTGAGACCTCACTGACCAGATGGCAGGTTTGCTGGTTACCGGCACTATATTAACATTTTTGGGAAGGTTAAGGGCAAGTTCTGCCTAAACTTAACTTTAATATTTAAGAGCACTCTTATAGAACATCAACTAGTCAAACTTTATGAAACTTGCCGGTTTGCCAGTTACTCCTCCAAGTTTGTGGGGAGGACAAACTACCATTTGTTTGATTTTGTCATTGAAACTCTGTAATCTGATTGGTCACAAGTTCAAGAGCCAGCTCAAAAGCCAAACAAACAGTAGTAATGTTCTAAACTGTACAGTCATGCTCTCCTTTCTTCAGCAGCTCACATCACCTAATATACAGAGCTATTGTAGAAACAAATGGCAAGTGCTATAACTTACACATATATCAATTTCATATAAAAGGGGAAATAATTCAGGTGAAATCTCCCTGGTAAAGAATCACGGTGGTAAAAAAAAATATTTGGTGTATGTATTTTGTGTAATATTAGGGAAAATATTTCTAAAAAGTAAAAATAAACTTTTACTTTTATGTGCAATCTTTCTTTATTGCAAGCCTCCTTTTTCCTCACCAGCATAATTGTACAACAAAGTAATAAATTAGAGGCTGTATATTCATTTTTGTTACATTGTAAACATATGTTGCCTATTGTAAAGTGTGGTTCTTCAAAAAAGGATATTTTAGATTTATGATCAAGGTGGTCCTTTAAGTTTTTTCAATACGTTAAGGAATCACAGTCTATATAAGGACTACACAAGAAGTCTACACAATCAATAGGTTAATGGCAGCTTTTCACACTCTAAATCAGAACACAGATCACAATACCACAGACAATAATGTGTTTGCAAAATCTTAATGAAGCACCAAATAAACATCTAGGGGAAAATACTCTTATAAACAAATAAATTACATTTCAATTTGTTCAATATCCAATACCCCTTTATACAGGACTCCTTTTAGCAAATGCCTGCTATATTGCAAAGCTTTAAAGCATAACTTAGGGTGAATTATGCACAAGTTAGGAAACCTACCCACAGACAGTCACTGTGTTCATCTTAAATGAAATCATCTCATTAGTGTGGGGCTGGTACTTAAAACGTGTTCTCTATCTATTGATCAAGAAACGAAATGTGACGTCTAAGAAATAAATGTGGATTTTCTCAAAGTACTTGTGCATTTTACAAATAAATGTTCTAAGTGAAAGAATGTGTCATTCCAAAGACTCAGAGACGTACCTGAGCACAGAAAACACTCTTGCCATTTTGCCAATCGCCCGGATTTTGTTCCTGATGATTTCTTTTCGAGCAGCAGCTGTACCTACTTTCAATGGAATAAGAAAAATCTCAAGCTCAGGAATACACACATTTAGAATAAACCTCCTGACACAATTTGCAAAAACATAACCACACGCTTCAAAAAATAAAATGTTTTCAAACGGAGTAGCTCATGTTAATTTGCTGGGAAAAGCAAAAATAAGGAATAACAAAACCGAGCACAGCAATAAAGTGCAGAATTAGGGAAATGAGGAGCTTGTATAGCTTATAAATGTTTAGACCCAATTTCACACAGCTATTTTCATAAAAGCCTAACATGTCTAAGAAAAGAGAGATCTGCATATGTAGAAAGATGTATTATGTCACAGGATATCCAGGATTACCAAGTTCTTATTGTATGGCTAGCTCTTGCGTGGGATGGCTGTGTAACAGGTATAAGTCTTCTTTACAGTGAAGTGAATATGGCCCAGATGTTGGAGCAAGGAGATCCCGCTCCAGGTATATGTTCGCACCACATGTGGAACAGAAATCATTCAAGTTAGGTAGGTAGGAAACATGGATTGGATAAGACTCCAGTTATATGGACAGGATATGTGGAGTGAAAAGACTCCAGTTATAGATATATAATATAATTTGAAGTGGAAATATGACTCTTATAATGCAAGGCCTGCTCTTAACATGATACAGATCACATTATATAGAGTAGCTTTACATTTAACAGATAGCTTGTGTAAAATTATAAAGGGGCTTTGCACAGAGAACATGGTTCTTGCACTCTTATGAGCTAGAGTATATGTCATGGAGTTATTTTAGCTAACATTATGTTATGGAGCCGATATTGTTCCTTTTAAATCGGACAGACCACGTGTGGAGCAGATAATGTCATTAATGACATGAATCGGCCTCAAGTATCTGGCTTGTTTTATATTACAGGCTAGCTTGATTTTAATATTATTATTATGCTTTATTTGTAAGGTGTTAACATATTCTGTATTCCTAATTTTGAATGGATAAGATTCACTGTATGTGAATAAGTACATAGGACTCCAATTTCATATGCTTTGGATTCCTATTAGTTTAGTGTTAATTAGTTTAGTCCTATTACAGTGAACTAGTGCTAGCTAACAATCTACCACGACAATTTATGGTGGATCAGCTTAGCTTCCCTAGAATGCAAATGTACTCAAAATACTGACAGAATATTTGTGTTATCCCAATTAAAGGGCCAGTGTAATTTACAGGTGAAGGGCTGCAGGTATCTAGCTCACCTCTTGTTAGTTCAAGAAATGCTTTTTTGTTATAAAGTGGACAATAAGGCCATCAGTAAATAAAATAGGCTTAAAATTAATATTAACCAGATTGAGATGCTGGGAATATCCTCATCTGCATAAGCAATAACAAAGTCAAAGGCACTCAATCAGAGAAAAAACTTACCTTAATAGGTTAGTTCTATAGCCATGATAAGCCACTCTGAGAGTTTTTAGCTCAATTGTGCCCTTCACAGGGAGAAATATCCTGTAGTATATCAGTCTGGTCTCACTCAATTGAGTGACCCAGCCCCGAAATACCAGGCAATTCTACCCTGAACAGGAGAAACCGCAAACCCCAGACGGACCTTTCAGCCTTCATAAGGGCCTCGTCAGTAGTGTGTAGCTGAATTCCCTAAGGCATAGTAATCAAGGAGTCCACATCTAGCGACCCCAATCACCCTTAGGGAGACTAAGCCCCAAGTTTTATTTGCATAAGCAAAAAAAAAAAGCATTTATTTCCCTTTCATCGCGACTCATGTTGTTTGTCTGGAAGTCATTTAAGTTATCTGGCCGCTGTTTCATTATTGTGACTTAGAAGTTCCTTTCATCTAGTACAATCTTTCATAAGCCATTGTTTAGAATATCAGGCAACAAACATAATTAATGCCATCAGGTTGGGGAATGGTCACACAAAATATGCCAGGTGACTTCAATGGCCTCCAGGCAAATAATTTGATGAACGTGATGGGAGATAGGTAGAGATAGACCCAGCAAATCAGGAAAGTAACATTCATTTTTAAATGATTTTATTTACAGATGGCTTTATCGTTGACATTGTAAACACACATTTCCTGAACAAGTGGTGAACTAGATACTCACAGTCTCTTATCTGGCACGTATACTGGTTCACTTCAGGAGCTCTTGCTGCCGTAAATTCATAAAGCCATTTCTAAAATTATCATTAAGTCTCCTAGATGCAAAGGAAAAAAAAAAAGCTTTCGTAGAAAATGCATCTAGAAAATCGACTGAATACATATTCTATAGAATTCATTTAATTTTTTCACAAAAATTCTTTTTTTTTTTAAACTGGTCACAAACCAATCAAATTATTTGAAGTGTTTACATGTGTCTTATTCTAAACAAAAAACAAATCTACAACAGCAACACCTTAAATAAAAGTATATTTACTAAAACTGGTAATTATCCTACTTTAATACCCCAACTATAAAAAAAATAAAGTTCAACGATACAGAATAAATAATTGAAATTGACATATAATTACATGCAAAACTGTAAAAGAAAATTGCCAATAATTAAACCATGGAACATAAGACAGACAGATGTAAATGTCCCCTAATCATGCAGGTCTGATACAGATGTTAGAGACATATAGAGGAAACAAATCTACGAATGAAAGAGGAATGGGGAGCAGAAATAGAAGAAAAAAATGTCATGCACAGAAAGACAGATGTCTAGGAATATGACTTCTCAAGGATGCAAAACCCAGATTATTTTCAAAAGCTTTTGTGGAAAAAAATGTGAGCTGTAAATAAAAAAATACCAATAAAAAATGTGACACAGGAAACACCCATGTAACATTGTTTTATACGTGCTGTATAGTAACTAAAATAATTTGGAAGTCATATTTCAAAACAATGTGGCTCTGTCTGGTCTGTACCTTTTTTATTGCCATATATGAGTCGTTCTTCAGATGGAGAGTCCAGAAAAAAAGGAAGTGAATGATGGAGAAATAGGTGAGTGAGACAAATAAAAAGAAAAGATATTTTACTCAGCAGTGGCAAGAATGAAGGTGGAGAGGCAAAAAGCAAGAAAATGTGGAAAATGCACAGTGTCAGTGCTAGAGGCTTCGTGTAAGGGGGTGGGTGATGCATTATTTTAATTTAGAAGGTGAAAGGTTGTCTCACTATGTAGTGCAGCTGAAGAATGTTAAAAGGAACACAAGAAGTGCTAGAAATAAATATAAGATAATATAAAAGTGCTTTAACTACTGGGATGAGGAGAATTATAAGAGAGTAAAAATGTTTAGATGCCATTAATGGGGCAGTGTAACAGGGTAACGATAATTAAAGTAATAATAGTAAAAAAATAAAAGCAAGTTATAAAAAATATTGTATTGCTCATTTGCTAGAATCAGGGAGCAATCAATGTTCAGTGTCTCTGTCTGTTTCATCCTCTTCTTTAAGGATATATGGAAGTTTGTGGGATCTCATGTGTGTAAGTTTGTATCACTGGGCGTGTCTCATGTTGAATAATTTTATTGAGGAATTCTGTATATTGGTAATTCAAAGTATATTTGAAATTTCTTGTGTGTGCTACACCACCACGGCAACTATGTAGGTACAGCGTCCTAGATAAAGAGCTGTGCAGAGTTGTGTCCTAGCGAATCAGCTGTCAGTAACAAGGCTACCTCCCAAGCAGCTTTGTCTCAGCCAGTAAGAGAGAAAGATACATTGTTGTTGCTCCCTCTAGATTGGCCACAACGAATTCAGAATTTTATGCTAATTTAGCCTGGATTTTCACAGGTGTTCCTTGTCATAATCAACTGCCCGAAAACGGAAGAAGTTTTGCAAACTTTAGGGTAAAAGTTTATTAATGTTTATTTTGGGATTTTTTTCATGCAACATTTTTTTCACACACTACTGATTCTCCTCTATCAGGTCCATTCATAATCCTTGACACTTCCATATACCTTTAACAATGTGTCATAATCTGCTGTATTGTTTACTTGCTTCAGAACAACTTTTCTAGAATTTGCACTGTTCAGAAACAAAGCAGTGCTGCCTATCCACACAAAAACAATGTAGCAGATTTTACATAGTAGGACTGAGGAGAATCAGAGACACTACAAATAGATTACACCTGAAGGCAAGCAAATGAGCGATACAAAAAAGATAAAAACATTTATAACTTTTTGTTTGGACAAATGTGGCTTTTTATTTACTACAATAGACTAATTCACATTCAGAATAAAAAGATTATGTATTAGTGTCCCTTTAACAAAGTGAGGCACATCAATAATTACTGTTACCCAAAGATAGCCCAATAAGGATTTGCAGCTTACATTGTATAAAAACTACATGTTTGGGAAAAATAAAAGACACAGATGTGCAGTGAAAATGGAGTCGGTTTGCAGCTTTTGGTTTCTTGCAGTGAGAAAAGGACAAAGACGTTTTATAATGTTCTTGAATGTAGGCAAGAGACAAAGTTGATGGAAGTTTAATACTCATTAAATATTAATCAGCTTAAAACTGAGGAGTCAGTATCTTAGTCTAATTGCTGCCAGCAGGGTTCATAGTTAATTGCTGGCCCAAGATATTTCTCCCCAGTTAAAAAATAGACAAGAGTAAGGGCTTGAATATTTTAGGAAATATTAAATAAATATCAAACTGTAACATAAAAATACAGGGACACATTTTTGAGTGGGTATTCTATTAAATTCATGGGGAATCAGTGGAGGTTCTCAACATGGTATAATTTAAAACTACAGACAACAACAACTTAGATTGATATAAAAAAAAATGAGTTCTCCCCATAAGAAACTTAGACTGCACTTTTTATCTGTAAGTCAGCTTTTCTGACCCACCCACAAAGACTCTCCATATCCATATCACTTGTTAATGGCGGATCATAGCCAATAATCGCTGATTACCCCATGCATCTCTCTGAACCTAGTGTAATCAGCAAATATTCGCTATGACTCGTAATCAATAAGAGATACAGAGAGTCTTTTGTGGGTGCATTAGAGTCTGACTGACAATTAAGTGCAACCTTCACAGTAATTACATTTAAAGTTACATTTTGTTTTTAATAACATTAGATTGATAATGTACTTCTATTACATATAGTTTAAATTATACCATACGTGGAATCTCCACTGCGTGACCTTAAAGGACCACTGAAGTCACCCTATGTTCTCTCCACCATCAGCTAGAGTGGAAAATTATGTGCAAAAGTTGTTTATATTTTTATATTTGATCAAGAATTAACTTAGATATTGCCATTTTAGTTATGGTTTGTATAGCCTCCAAAACCCTCCCACAAAAAACTGCATAAATAACAAGGTCGGTGTCTGTAACTGTTCAGTGTTCACTTCAATTAAGCTGTGAGCTATACCATGTGAGGGACACCCAAGATGGGCACGTCAAGAGTGAGCAATGAAAAACTCTTTTATACAACTGTTATGCCGACATACAATGCCTTAAAACCATGTATGAAAATATATTTAAAATAGAATGTGTATCAGTTACAGACTCCAACCTTATTATTATTAGAGATACTTGTATGTGTTTCAGCAAACTGGATCACACAAAGTATTAGGTTTAGAGCCTTTAAACCAGACAGTAGCTATGTTACATAAAAGTACTTTATTATATTCTAGCAGCTTGTGTAGCAACTGAGGAAACAGCACAGCCAGTTATGCTGCAGACTACAGAGCTGGGATTCCCTAATTCATGTCCTCATACAGACTATATTTGTGATTTAAAAATCAGAATTATGTTATATAGGTTACATATAGTAACTGTATGTTATGTGGTGCTATTAAAAGCATAACAAAACATAGGTACCTTTACTATGCAACCTAAATAAAATAATTATGATCTTTAAACAAGACAAAATAGGTTTATGAGGACTTTTAATAGAGACTCCGCTCAATAGTCTGAAGCTTCACTTATGTGCTACTTCCACAGTTGTTAAGCTAGCTGTCCGAATATATATATACATTACATAGCCACTGTTTGGTTTAAAGGCTCAAAACTTGATCCTAATTAATATTCATTAAAACCAATGGGTATATAGCTCATTACGCATTCAGGCAGAGGCAATATAAAGTAGTTCCCTATCATAATTGGCCATGAATTCAGCACCACTTTTAAAAAGGAAAACACTTTATTACACATGCCTTTTCATCCTCTATCTAATGGCGCAGAGCACATATGGTGACTTCAGTGGCCCTTTAACTTCTAGATATGAATACTATGAGAGTTGAATAAGGTTCCACAGAGTTTATAGTCTTTCATAGAGTCGCTTAATATATGGTGGGAAAGTATCTTTAAACAAATCCAAAGCCCATTGTCAATTCAGCCAGAAACCTTTCATTTCAGCTTATGGATAGTAATAATAATTGTGTTTTATGTTAAAATCAAATTGAATCAGCAATCTAAAAATGATCCTACCGTCAAACTGGTCTTCGCCTTCTGTCATAAGTTCATCATCTGAGCAAATGCTAAGAACATTCACCAGCATCTCAGTCACTGCATTAAAAGAGCAAATGATAGTAAAGTTAAATAAAACAATGGAATCTTCACAATTAGCCACAATTAACTAAATAGCTGCTGAACGAAAACCTATATCACTATTGTTTTTTTATGCCAGGTTGCATACAGAAAAAATGTTCACATAATATTGCATTCATTAGACAAGGAACCCCTAGATTGTAAGTTTTTACCCCTTATCTAGTCTGGCTACTGAAATTGTTATTTATTTAAAAGGCCACAGCAGTCCCAAATGTTTTATTGTGTATTTAAAAGAGTTTGTTTTATACATGGCAAAATATTTATTGCATGGATGAACTAGTTTTCGACATTATAAACCACTAGTTTTACATTAAAAAAGTTAAAAATAAAGTTTATAATCTTTTAAATGTGTGATAGAACAGGCTGTGAAACTGCGGCACTTTAATATTAGGTACAATTTAGACCGCAGTTAATCTTCTTATTAAAATAAAAACAAGAAACCCTTTTGAAGATAATATAAATAGCAAATCATAGGCATTTCTGATCAAGCTTGATCACAATGGCACCTTTAACAAATTATTAGTAGAAAGAAAACCAACGAGATTTTATGCTACAAATAAACAATCACCACAATCACCACTGATCCAAACTATACCTTTTTCGCCAACGAAAGGTAATGACCAAGTGAAGACGTCCATAAAATTGGGCAACCAGTAAGGGTGAGGGGAGCAGTTGAACTGTCGGATATTCATCACATTATTCTCATACTTTAGAACAGCAGCTGCAATGTACATATGGAAATTACTCAAAATGCCATTTAGTCCAAAGTATTATATTTCATTTTATACCATTTAATTCAAACCATACACACTCATATAATTTGTCAGTTAATTCATTATATGGATGGAGTTACATTTAATTAGTAACAACTACATTTGAAAAAACGTGAAGTCAAAGTAGATTGTGCCTAAATAGTCCTGTATTGTTCCACTAAGCACAACGATGAACTATTGATTGCATGATTATTCTTCAGGTAAACTTAAAGAACCACTGTAATGATCCTGCTTTTAAAAAGTATACCAGTTGTACTAAGAAACTAAGAAAGTAACTATCTATCTATCTATCTATCTATCTATATACACACACTACAGCAATTGTTTCACATATGGGGGACTAAGAGTGATAGAAGCCCTCCACCGTACAAAGTACAGTAGTACAAACAATGAATAGTACATTAGTGATTCTATTTGAATGTCTAAAAAATAAGTTAATAAACTAATTTCCTGCTCAAATTTCTCAGAAATACAGTTGATGCACTGCACTCTGGGAAAACTGGGCAGAGGCATGCAAATGAGAAAAAAATGCAGGCTCACTCTGTCAATCCATAAGCACTTTATACATGGCTCCTTTTAAGGTAATGCTTACTGTATTTCACATAGCAATGGATGGATTATTCTTTATATTTACTGTACTCTGTAAGGGGGAGGGCTTCTATCACTCTTATGACCACCATAAAACTAAATGATTTTGTGGTAAACTCATTCACCATCACAAAATTTAACACACAAGTAAGGAACTACTCCCACATGGATGCGATCCATTTTAAGATCAAAAACAGCGGACTGTGGGTAGGTCTCTTGGTTTGTGCACAATTCATCCTATGCTATGCTTTAAAAGCTGTGTAATACAGCAAGCATATGCCTAAAAGGAGCAATGTATAAAATGGCTCATTTTAGGTATTTGCATTAAAGAATGAAAATGCTTTGTGGACTCATTTGCATGTCCCTGCCCAGTTTCCCAGAGTGCAGTGCAATAACTATGTTTTTGTAATGCTGAGTAGGAAGAGTTATAGGAAGAGCTTATATGAATTAAAAGAAGATTCCTTTTCCATTCCTTTAATATTTGTTTCCTTGTACATGAAAATAACACTGATAAGTATACATTCATTAAACAAACCTAGATAAAATATTTATTTATTATTTATTTAACTAAAAGTCAATTTAAGCTAAGTAATGTATAGTCATTTATCGAACCCAAACACATTATATACCATGTACATTTTTGTATGCAATGTGTATAAGCGACAGAAAATAATACATTATTGTAAAGAAAAATGTACCTTTATTATTGTAGACATCTAAGTAATTAGGTGCTGAAAATATTGTTATTAATGAGGGAAACCCTGTAGTTTGACTTTTTCTGTACATTCGATAACTATAAAACAAAGAGGTGAGAAATAATTACAAAAAACAAAACAAAAAGACTTGGCAAGTACTGAAATATATAAAAATATGTGAACACGCTTACCCTGCATCCTGTGCTTCATGTGCTCGGATGATTGAGAGCAAGTTGTTATTTTGCAAAAACTCACATACGGCTGGGTAGCTGAAATGACGTTAGAAGGACCCATTAAATATACAGTTTTCGAAAGCACGTGTAGCATGGATGGAAAATGATAAAATCCACTTACCTGTAAAAGTAAGAGCACCCTCTGACGGTATTATGACTGAAATGTTCCTGCGATTTCTCATTCCCAAAATCCTCTGATGGATCTGACCATAACAAGTCGCACATCGGGCCAAACGCAGGTGGCTCCTTGAACCTATCCAACTGTGAATATTAAAAAGAAAACAAGATTAAAAAGGAATAAAAATGATATAAAGGATTAACATAAAAATATTAATATATGTAAAATGTTCATATTTATATTAAAGCAATATAACGTCATGTGTGTGAAGTGCGTAAATATCTTATACACTGCCTACTGGTTTGGGGTCCGAGTGGGTGTTATCTGATAATTTGTATCATCTCTTCTGCTGTGGAAGAAAGTCGAGCTGGATTTTTCATTGTTTGATTTCAAATTAGCTTTTAGCATCTGAAATCTTCCACTCCCTTGCACATGTTCATTAGTAGGCAGATTGCATCTAAACTTGCAAACCCTGCCATCCCGCCCCCTTATACCTGGAAAAAAACTATTAAAATGAAGATTTTCTCTTAAACATTGACTTAATGCCTATGGAGTACATAGCTCATATTGCTGTTAGTTTGTTGGATACTCCACAAACATATAAAGATTCCCTAAGCTACAGTGGTCCAGTAAAACAATGAGTGTGAACAGTGCAAAATGTGGTGTTATAATGTTTATTGCCAGGATTGGGTTATCTGAGAGTCAAAAGTGACTCTAAGCTACAAGAATTAGAAGAGCCATTGCCAGTGTATATACTTTCCAATGAGTTTCTTTAGACTGTGATGGATGTTCACACAGACCTAAGTTGACCTCTCTTCTGCTAATGTCCTTGCACAGTATTATTTCTAACCACACCATCGCTTATAGAGGATTCATCCGCTGCTCATTCTTGGGTCACTCTCACTCAGTACATTTAAACGCTCTATTGAGTCTGTTGTGGTGGATGCATTGGTCTTATTCTTCCTTTGAAAGTACACACTTGAATGCTTTATTGCAGGATGTAAATTGTGGAGCAGGAAAAGATAAGATACCCCAGAGAAATATACCATAGGAAGCACAAAGGCACGTTTTAATAACACATTAGACAATATAAAATGCATATATACCATTTCCTCCAAAATCAACCATAGCCTTCTACTTAAAGGTACATGGAATTTATACATGATACATGTTTAAAACAGAGAAACTGAAAAATAAAAGAAAGAGTTAAACCTCAAACAATTCTCTCAAAAAGCTACATGGAGCTTCTCATGTGTGCAGTTGTATGTAGGGAACGGACCAAAAACTACAACATTCAAATGGCAATTCTGTGATTGCTACAACCAAAGATGTCAGCTTACCCCTTTGGGTTCTTTAAACATACTAAACCCAAAAGGAAAAAATGTGAAATTGTATTATTGCAGTGCAATTAACGATTTAGAGGATCTTGGAATGTATGGTTTCCTCAAGACTTGAGATCAGTGAAACTCCCAATGTCTCAAGGTAAATCAGAATGCTATAAAATGTATAAATATTTATAAAACAGTAAAAATGAAAAGGCATCCATAAGATCAGAGCCCCTTTAATACTCTGGCTACTTTTGCAAATAGAGGGTGGGTAGATATTTGGACCATCCTTTCTAAAGGAAATCATGAACATAAAATAATAAGGTCATTAGAGCTGACCATATCATTTTTTTTTCTGAATTAGTAAAACAAAAGCAAATAATCCATAATGCAAATAAATATAAACTGTACTCACTCTTTTAATGTCATCTAAAGTGTGTATTTCTGGGGAAAGTCCTCCATGGACACACAGAAACTGTTGGTTTAAAAGTGCCGCCAAAGGAAGGCAATCGAAAGCTTCCATACAGGCTTCGTAGACTCTCTCTGAGTATTTTATTTTACCTGCAGAAAACACAGTATATATAAACTGGATAAAAAAAAACAAAAAAAAAAACAACTAAAGACATTGTGTTATAAACCAAAGAATCACAGTTTGAAGGAAGCAACTGCATAAAAAAATAACAATCAAGCTCCAAAAATGTGTATGAGCTTTTAAGTGAGTCCTAAAAATAGAAAGAAATTTAAAAATAGAAGGATCATTGTGTTTAGAAAAAGAGCTTGCAAAAGCTTCATAACATATTTTGCAGTTTTCTTACACTTATGGGTTATGGATCCCCTGCTAGAAATTAAATGCTCTCAAAATGCATTTGCCTAAAATAAAATTACATTAGTTTACATGACAATCGGCCTTTCTGATGCACCCACTATGGATTATGTAGTATCTCTTGCTAATGACAGATCATTGTCAATACTTGCAGATTACTCCTGGAACTCAATGCAAAACCAGAACCTGGGCATGCTCAGACAACACAAGTTTCTAGGCTGATTAGATGAATCCCTAATAATTTAGTTGTCTAATTAGCCACACAGAAAACATCCCACTATGTAGATTCCCCTGATGTCATTGTCTTGCTCCATAAAGGATCTCTGTCTCATCTTTGATCAACTGAGCAGTCACTTGAATCAGGAAGCAATAGAGAAGTTGCTGGGGGAACCATGACAGTGATAGACTGCTGCAAAATAAGTTTTTGCAAGCATTTTATTCCCTTATATGCAACACTCCTTTTTTAAATATTACCTTTATGTGACTGTTAAGACATTAGGTCTTCTATAGCAGCCTATCTTCTTTTAAATTGTACTCCTTATTATGTAAATAAGTGTAGAAATATGTTTCTAATTCATTACAAAAAGTTTGCTTTTATGTGAGTGGGTGTATTTATTAACAATCTTACCAAATGCAAGGAAGTCACAACTCCTGAATAATTAAATAGATATTAAATAAACTTCAACGTCCGAGTTGTGTGATGGAAGGAAGATAAACACAGAACCAGCACCTCAGGCAGGTTCATTCTTTTACAAACCATTTTATTTACAGATGGCTTTATTGTTAACTTTATAAGCACATATTTCTTGCACTAACAAGTGGAGGACTTGTTACTCACACCCTTTCCTCTCACTTTCTTGGTATTAGTGATAACTGCAGCATCCTATCCCTGGACACAGTTACTTCCTGGATCCCACATTACCAATCTTCAAACCACAATTACAATTTAAGAAAGCAAGATAGAAAGATAGAAAATATGGTCTTAATGTCAAAATAAAAAAGTGCAAATTCCAACGCTACAAAGAGTGGACAAACCTATCGATTTACTTACATTCTTGCTTAAAAGTGAAGTATTCTGTAAGATGTCTGCATTCATGATTGCCTCTTAAAAGAAACAAGGTGTTGGGGTACAGGATCTTTAGGACCCATAAGTACAATACACACTGTTGGAAAAGTATAAAAAGAGATAAATATATATTTAAAAAAACAAGTTAGTTTTAAATGTATCATTTTTGGTTAATTCTATTCAATATTTTAATGCAGGTTTGATCTTTTTCTTGCAAATGTCCAAAACTGTATTCTTGTTAACAATGGGCCACACATTTACTGAAGTTGTCAGCAGTTCTTGTCAGGGATATGAAGGGTTTATGGGTTTTAATAGGTATATTATACCTGTGTACCTATTAACTTTTGTGTACTGTACTTTATTTTATTAAGAAGTGCTTATATGCTCTGTTTTTACTCAATAACATAAAATAGCCCCTGTATGGGTCTGCCCACTGCAGTGTATGCAGACACGGCACACCGACTTTTGGGAGAAGGAGCCCTGCGCAACGCCATGTGTGCGCCCACAAATTGTGAATTCACACGTGCATTCACCCACTATCCATCTCTGTAACCCTCTAACTTTTCTGCTTGTATATCATTGTTGATAAATATGGTGGTAACTTCATGGGTGGAGAGAAGTCAGAGTGAGACATCAAACTATGGAGCAAAAGTTATAAATAGCAGACTTCTTTCTAACACTCCTTATCTAGGGTTAGTAATTGACTCTCACAGGGTGGTGAAAACGAATGAAAAAAGAGCATGCCCGTGGATAAATGATAATAGACATAGGGACATTTATTAGAGTTACAGTGTCTATGTCATTATAGATAGAGTTATTTTATTGGTTTCATTATCAATCTCCATTATGAGTTTTTCAATAATAACAGAAAATCATTAGGAAAAAAAAGGAGGACTGTGTTTTATGCTTAAAATACCCACTTTCAAGCTCAGGTATCTAACAGTTCTACTAAAAAAAATTAATATCAACTAACCACAAATTACTCTTTAATATGTGTTTTCATTTCTGCAATAACTAGGGCTTTTTCTATGTCACTTTAAGTGATTGTCGCCGCAGCTAGTCATTAGATGATCTTCTGGCCCCTCTATTCACAAACTGCTAGCCAACAAGGGCACATATGAGAAATAGCCTTCACACAACAGGTGACACACAGGACAAAAAAGAGCAATGACAGATGTCCTCTGCCCTCAACGTCTAAAGGGATTGTGACCTTACTAGACACCTGCTGTCCAAGGATGGTCTTCTTTACTAAAAGTAGACTCTATGTTTCCCAATTTACAAATCATACTGCTTTATGATTAGCTCTATGGTGTAATAAGGAGCATAAACTCCAGTGACTTTGGCAACCTGCTTAATTTCAACAACTACAAAAGTCATATATTTAAAAAATAAAATAAAATAGATAGATAGGTACAAGGTATTTTCAGTCCATTCGTATTTAAATATACAGAATCACATATTAAAAGGTGCTATTGTTCCTGAACAAGCCTCACAGTAAGAGAAACACAGAGATACATTACCAGTGAGTTTCCTTTGGTAAAGCTATCACTTTGCAACACCACCTCATCTGGAAGCACAGCAGGAACCAAGAGCTGAAGCTACCAAATGGATTGGCTAAATGATAACATAATGACTTCAGTAACATTTCTATGCAAAAAAAGATTGTTTTTAATATTGTCTCCAAACAACAGCACCTTTGAATATAAGATTCAATATATTTAAAAAATATACACTTTTCAAGGGCTATACTTAAAAGTGAAAAAATACAGACTTGATTTTATTACATTTTACATGCAATCATTCTGATGCGCAATCTGGATTTTAGTTTCCGCTGATCAACTTCATAAAATGTAGTATTGCATTTTTCTTTGTACTTAACCCCCTGTATAGAGCTACAGAATATGCTGGAGAGTTACAAATTATGGATAATAATAACAACAACTGAAGTGGGAGTAGACACTGAATGTAGGGGAAGCTTCTACCTGCACAATGAGAATATGACATCTACAATTGCAGGTGCCCTCATTAGAACTAATGCAAAGCTCATTATTTGACAAGAGCACACCCTCCTAAGAAAGTAAAACAACAAAGTCAGAGGTGCTCAATCAGAGAATGAACTAACCTTAATAGGTTACTTCTATGGACATGATAACACACTCTGGCCCTCATTCAATTGCAATTTGGCCAATTGAATAGGGCCCTAAATAAGCACATAATATATTTTTTTAAAGAAGTTTTTAGTTAGTAAGAATCAATCCAAAAGCAAAGTTTTCACTAACTAAAAACTTCTTTAAAAAAATATGCTATGTGCTTATTTAGGGCCCTATTCAATTGGCCAAATTGCAATTGAATGAGGGCCTCTGAGAGCAACCTCTTTTTAAAAACTAAGGGCCCAATTCAATTGCCCAATTTGTAAATTTATACATACTTAAAATCACTCTTAATATTGATACATATTTGGCAAATATTACTTACTAGCGACTGACTTGCCCGTCAAAAATGACGGGCAATAAAATTGTAAGGCAGGTAATGCTGTTTGCCACAGACATTCATTTTTTTGGTGGTCTGAGATCCTTTGGCGCTCATTGCGAGGCTGTTGCAATTTTTTTTTCTGATAGGCGCTTTTGCTGTTATTGTTTGGTCGGCGCTGATCTGCCTTTTGCTCTTATTGCAAGGCTTTTTGTACTTTGCGCAGCGTTGACGCTAGTGAGGCGCGCAGTGAATGGCTTTTGTGTTTATTGCAAGAGTGTTTTTTTTGTGTATATGTATTTTTGTATGCTAATTAAATAATTAATAAACTAATATACTTTACCTATTTGGAAGTAATATATGCAGGAAGCATTGTGCTGAAGAGCTGACAATCTGTTTTGATGTTCCTGCAGCATACAATGTAGATTTGCACTGTTGTGGAGCGGAGGTGTGTCAGCAATGTGTAGTGTAAATAGGCTGCGTGCGCGAGGGAAAGCCGTTAGGGTAGCTGTGTACTTCCGCATTGTGTAAGTTAGTGTTGTAAAATGGCGGCGAATGTGTATGTGGTAAAAGTGTATCTTGAAAAGCCATATGTGCTTGGTGGTGTTTTGCGTCTTTAGGGTCCTGTAGCCTCGTTTTAGTTTTTTTCGGCGGCCATTTTTTCTCTTGCTTAGGGGATTGTCGTGTGTCTAAACTAGGGAATTTGGACTTAAATTAAGGTGTGATTTCACTTGCAAAGGTCCTGGGTGCCCCCTTGCTGTGGGTAAGCTTTTTATGTCTTTTTTGTGTGTATTTATTGTGTTTTTAATGTTTTCTGGTGCGCGTGGTTCGGCCGTTAAGGTCGTATTTTTGCGAGGTTGTAATGTTTTTTTTTCTAAGTCCATCGGTTCGTATATTTTTGTGTAAGTCCGTATTCAGCGATTGCGTGTTAGATCTATTTTGTTAAAGTGCCGCTTGTGTGGGTGTTTGTAACCGCGTGTGAGGACCCGTAAATACTCCACCTCCGCAAATGCGGCACCTCGCTTTGCGAGGGTCTGCATTTGCGGCCTGCAATGTGCCTTTGGCTCATTGCAGCCGACGTTGGAGCCTCCACCTTCCGCAAATGCGGCCCCTTGCTTTGCGAGGGTCCACATTTGCGGACCAAACTGCGTCTTTCACTTCGAGAGGGACGCAGTTCTTACGAGCTCGCAAAGTGTGACAACGATTTGTAGTTTGCCAACTATTATTTGTGATTTGCGCTAATGAATTCTTAAGTCAATAGAACGCATATAAACATTTATAAAAAAACATCAAAAGCCAAGTGTATGAGTTCAAGGCATTTGCAAGTAGCTAAATGAATAAGGCTATAAGAAAGTAGCAGCACAATCATCAGACAGAAGTTAATATGTTTACCTCTATACTGAAATAACCTCTGTCTACATAGTCTCCCAAGAAGAGGTATCTTGTGTTAGCTGGTGATCCTCCCACTTCAAACAGTTTCATCAAGTCAAAGAACTGCCCATGAATGTCACCGCAAACTGTAAAGAAAGAAAACCCAAAATGAGAGAGGAAGCTTTGCTAGTAAATCCCCATAATAAATCACATTAGATCCGTATATATGCACTGCAGCTCGATTCGAATCACAGGTTCAAAGCCGATTTCCTAAGTATATAAATATTTCATTCTGTGATTTGTATAGTAACAGAAGCAGTTAAAGGACTCCTGTACAATGGAAACAATCGTTAAAAACTTTAATTCTGACTAAGCAGCAAAAAAAAAATCATACTAGTTTTAGAAAAAAAAAAGTTTGATGTCTCTGTAGGACCCTAGAGGGATCCATGATACATATGGTACAAGTTGTGTGTGTGAGTAGTGCATTTATATTTCTGGAGAGTTGTGATTTTATTGAATGGTGCCAGGTCTGCTTCTGGGCCAGTGAGGGGGAATGGGTATGGTGTCAATTTCAATCATATTCAATTATCAACCAAAGCCTCTGGGATTCTGCCTGTTCCCTTTTTTTTTCTTTAACTGTACTGATCCTTCTGTTTCTACTGTATTCATACAAAATGATGTATTACAAAATAATACAGTATTTACATTGTTGTTTTACAAAAGGGCAATATAAATCAAAGTGTTAATGTTGTATGAACTTAGGAAATATTTATTAGATCCATAATTATGCACACTCGTATCTAATTTTAACTATTGCGGACATCAATATATTGAATACATTTTTAATAAAAACACCAAAACTTCATACCAATGAGCAGCAAGACTTACTCTCCCTTCACAGAGTATATTATAGAATCTCTCTCTATTTGTTAATGCACTTCAGCAGGTAAGCTTGTCTCTTGAATTCCTCGCTACACATATTATCTCAGCCGAGTTGGGATGAGTAAGCTAGGTTGTATAAGAAAGTTAAAGGGATATGGAATGTTTCTTAATTTTACTAGCAGTATAATATATCTGTATGTCTTTACTTTTATTGACGTTATTTTATTAAGAGCCTAAAATAGTTCCTAACTGGTTTCTCCCATCTGCAGCTCATGTTGCAAGTGTAGTTCTTCAAAATAGTAAAATTCCAAAATATGACCAAAGTGGTCCTTTAAGTCCAGAGGTCCTTTCATGAATAAACCTGTGGCATATATTCTTTAAGACTTAGTATCACTTTCTATACATAAAAACTAATTATTACCTGTAATTGGTGCTTCCACTTCTATCATAGTCTTTTCTCTCCGTAAAATTTCCGCCCCCTCATTGATGATCCGAAGTGCAATTTCTTCCTCAACTCTACCTTCTTTTATTAAGTGGTTCTTAAGAATGTCCACTCTGGGCTTTCCATCGTTGTCAAACACTTCATCTGACGTTAATCGATGTGTGGGGGGAAAAGGGACAGCTGCAATAAAAAGAAAAAGGGAATAAAAATTATTTGGAATTAAATAAACACAAAATAAAAACGTAGTTTGAACAATAAACACACATAAAACAGAATACAATGACAGAAAAACGGTCGGTAAGCCTATCAGTATCATAAAATAAGTTATTTAGCTTATATTTAAACATTCAAATGTGAATACAAATGTATGATTTATTTACTGCACAGTGAGGGCTTCTATAAACTCTTTTGCCCACCATAAGCTAAATGATGTTGTGGTAAATAGCCTTCCCACAAAATCTAAAGCAGTTTTTTGGAACCATCCCCACACTATTGAGTGCCATTAAAAATCAAAATAGTGCTATATGTGGGTAGGTGTCCTAGCTTGTGCATAACGCATCCTATGCTATGTTTTAAAGCTGTGTAATACAGCGAGCATATGCCTAAAAGGAGCCATGTATAAAGTGGTATTAAAGAGTGAAAATACACTGTGGACTCATTTGCATGGCCCACCCAGTTTCCCAGAGTACTATGCAATAACTAAGTTTCTGGGAATTCTGTAGTAAATACTTTTTTAAAAATCTAATTTTTAGACATTGATATGTGAAGTATTTATTTACTGTACTCTGTACAGATTAACTGTTTTGCCCACCATAAGCTAAATTATGTTTCAGTATCCTGAAATACATTGGGGGTTTTCTCAGTGTAAATGAGCTTGTCAACTCCTGCCTGTTAAGAATTCTTAATAAAGTTTTTTTTGGCACAAAAACAAACAAACAAGGATAACCAGCTGTTATAGTCACTCTTGTTTGCATCTTACTATGTCTGTTTAGGAACTTCTTATGTTTCAATTGCTGACTCAGCTAATGCTATATTTGTATTGTATTATGAAACAAAATGTTGTTAACAAATTTACGAATGTCCTTAATAAAAACTATTGAATTTATGAACTATAGAAATGCTAATTCATTAACTAATCCAATATTTAGACCAGCTGCCAAAATTGCACATCATTTGCTCCCAGCTTAAAGGACAACTGCACAACCAAAAAAACAAAGATATGTTTGAAATCGGAGACCGACTCAAAAATACATATATCGGGTTTTTAATTAGAAAAAGCATGTTGATGCTTCTGCCGGACCCCAGAGGGATTTGTGTGTGAGAGAAAGGCATTTACATTTCTGGAGAGCTTGCTTCTTGGCCAATAAGAGGGTATGATCAAACATGGCTCTTGGCTTCTGCTGGTTTACTCCCCCTGCACAACTCCCTCCACTGATAATTACAAACACACAACTCCATCATCCAGCTCTCAGGATGAGATGTAACAAACACAAATGGATTCCTTATGAATAGACGATACCCCCTTATCTTTGTTATATCATTTCCAAAAAACTGATTTTGTTACCTAGCAGTGGAGGGAAAGATGGGAGAGGAAGGAAGATGGAGGGGTCTGGAGCATTTGTTAGATAAAAGGTGACCGAAATTGACGGAAACCCCCTTTCCCCCTCATACACCCAGAAGCAGGAAGCATGCATCAACAAATGCAAGCACTGCTCTCCAAAAATGTAAATACTAAACACACACACACACAACCTTCAATAAAGTTTCATGGATGACACCAGGGTACAGAAGAGGCCTAATCATGCACTCACAGTATTTAAGCCTTTGTGCACCTTAATCATTATAATTGGTGTTTAATTATAGGGAATATTATATTCTAAACCATATGCCACTTTTCAGGCAAATTCATATTTTCAAAGTCAGTTGTGCTCAGATGTCTAATGCAAAATGGACACTCAAATACACTAGGGACTGCCACACTGAAAACAGACTATTAGGTGCCCTCCATATCAACTAATCTTTTCAGAAACTCATCACTAGAGGGCAAAAGTGTGTGTGTGTGTGTGTGTGTGTGAGAGAGTGAGAGTGTGTGTGTGTGAGAGTGTGAGAGTGTGTGTGTGAGAGTGTGTGTTTCTAAATATGAAGTCACATACAAAAAAAAAGCAGGAATTTGTAACTAAATAAATCAAGGGTCAACCACCACTGGGACCAGAGCCAATAAAGTTTCAGTTCTGCCTTCTTTACTAGATAGATATAAAATATGTCATTAGATGGAGTCAATCCCAGCCCTCTGGTCCATAGGAAAACCTGCAGACTGAGGAGATCCCGGTGGTGCCACACGTGTTGGGTTTTGGTATAGACTGGAGGCTCTAACTGGACTAGACAGGGAGCATCTGCCAGCCTCCCAAGGCAAGCAGAAGTTATGGTATGACAGGAAAGCAAGGGAGTAGAAGCTTGTTCCTCGTCAAAAATATACTGAAGCTAATGTCTAACACTCAGAATAAATCGCATGCCACATGGGAAGGGCATCATTTGATTATCTATACACTAAATGATAACACCCACATTGTGGGGCTCAATAAGCAGAATACCCTGCAAACACATTAGGTGACGACACTGAAGACTGTTAGGTGCCCCCCTAATGGCATGTCCTTTGATAAGCAAACTAATAGTTTCAGAGACTTATAACTAGAGGGCAACAGCAAATAAGTTTAAAGTGGAGATGAGGAACATTTACCATTTACAAGTGAATAAGAGATATCATCTTGTGCCATTGGAGGGGGGATGTCTTTATTAGGAGAACAAAAGGTCTAAATATGTAATGGTCACATAAAAACAGTAAGTCTCTCAAAACAAGGCAAGTGCAGGAATTTGTAAATAAGGTTCAATCACCACTGGGACCAGAGCCCAGTTCTGATATATATATATATATATATATATGGCTGTACGTGGGAGGGATTCCTAGTTTGCGTATAATCCAACCCTAGCTTTGCTCAAAGCGGTTTGATACAGCGGGCATATGCTTAAGGGAAGCCATGTTTCATATGGTTATGGATAGCAAGGGTGTAGCCTTTGTGGGCACATTTGCATGTCCCTGCCAGGGTTCCCAGAATGCAATAACTGTATTTCTCGGAATTCTGGGCATTAAACAAGTTTTTTGTAACTTGTCTTAGACATTCAAATGTGAACACAAATGTACTATATATACACATATACATACATACACACACGTATATGTGAATGTACAGCTATACATTTTAAAATGTATATACTAGTAGTAGTGAATAAGACTGAAAAACACCATCAGTTAGAAAACATTAAAATTGGTTTCAGCAGATCTGCTTCTCTCCACCTCTTGTTAGGAGGCGAAAGAAGATTTGTTCATGAGGTTGTCCTTATTTTTATGAGCTGTTTAGGCTAGCCTACAACAGCCACTGCAGGGATGTAAACTGACAAATTATGTTATCAGGACAACAGACAAAGACCTCTATCAGGATAGTCCCTTGGGAAAGACCTCTCTTATAACATGGACACCTGATGAGGGGTGGAGAGAAGCAACTCACATTTACAACACTCAACTTTATATATGTTTGTTTTAAAAGCTACATTTAATTTATTGTCTTCAAAGATTCATTTTATTGTAAATAAGTAATAAAATTAGATTACACTACAGTTGTTCTTTTATCAAGTGGACCTGGCTAAGGGTAGGGAAACACCTTTAATGACAGTGAGACCAATATCTGCTGTACCAGTGATAATTACAGGTTCTTGAGACAGATAACAATACTAGCAGACTATATAATGACAATTAAGGGGTATCAAGTGTCACTATGACAGGACTCTGTTAGATGTTGCACCTTTAATCAGTAACGAGAGCGATCTTCCTGAATAGATCTGTTTTACTGATAACAACCTGGACTAAATTACAGGTCAATCAAATATATAGAAAACCGCTTTATTTTTTACTTGCCTGCTGAATGTTTCAGCTAGTCACAGAAAGTAGACTACTGGAAATGTACAATCATTTGCAAAGGAATAACACTGAAACTGGATAGTCTCACCTCACTAGTCAACTAGATCTCCATATAGCCAGGTAGACTAGTGAGGAACCAAGGAATCATGCATTTATAGATATATATCTAATCAATCAAATTTGTAGCCGTGACTGGTGGCTTCTGGGATTTGTTAAGCCCAGGCCACAATATCCTTGGTTTTATGTGCAGGAGTTCAGTTCTTTCAGTTGTAGATAATATTTTATGTAGATTATTTATTTGTTACACAGTAGCTTGACGGTTATTAATAAAATTCCCACTTTCTATTGTTTTAGATTATTCTTTTTTCTGCTTTGGATCATTATTATTTGTTTTTTAGCTAAATACTGTTCTCTTCAATTATCAGTTACTACATGTATTATTTATTTAGGGTAATAAATTACATAAATATGTGTTCATTAAATCATTGTTTGTTAATGCTCAGTACTGATAGCTGTTTCAGGTATTAAATTTAATTTTGAAAGAGAAGTATCTTTAAAACCCCAAGAGAAAGAATCACAGGGCGTTGTATCTTGTGTCTTAAAAATAGCTGCAGGTTCTCTGGACTTACTGAACGTAGATAATTATATATTTAGTATTAACAAAAGTAAAACAGTAATCCAATATAAACCATGCATTGTCAACAGCCAATGATGATACACAACACACAACAGGCACTATGTAAAGCTTATAATGTAACCAACACGGGTCAAGTGGGGTATCTAAGTGGTGTAGTCGTTACTCAAATAGCTGACCTATATTTTTCCAAAACAAAGGTGTGATAATACCATGTGTTTCTGAAGAAGCTTACTTGGTGTCTATTTCCACTGAGGAAAAAAATATCATTACATTTTTGTGCTGTTGTAAAGTTTCAACATATAGTAAGCTCTACTACCACAAGCATAAGGGAAACTTAAAATATCAAGAACCACAAGGGTCGCCATATGTGCTCTACACCATCAGTTAGAGGATGGAAAATTTGTATACATTTTTTAAATTGATCAAGAATTTACAAATATTATCATTTTAGTTTAGGCCTTGAAACTGTTCCACAAGAATCTGCATAAATAATAAGGCTGCAGTCTGGTAACTGTTACGTGTTGTATTATAAATTTACACCAGTTTTAAGAGCAGAGTGTGGTGGTAAAGCGGTAAGCATTCTGTTTTCATGGGTTCGATTCCCCTGCCTTCCACTTGTTTTTTTTTTTGTTTAACTAATGTACTTATTTATTTCATAATCAATCAATTTTATAACATTATAATCAATCATATGAATACAAAATATATACATATAAACATATGTATGTATGTGTATTTTTAATAAGTAGTTCACATGATTACCGTAAATTAAATATTTTTAAAAAATAAAATATTTCATATTGATACATGCTTTATTATATAAAACTAAAGAACATATTTATGATTTTTTAACAGCAAAGAAAAATGTCTCTCTCTGTGGTAAATTGAACTCAAGACCATTGCTCATTTGCTACACTACCTGCTAGAATATAGTAAAGTAGTTAGTTTGCCTGATTCAAATCTTGTACACCTGAACCTAATTAATATTCATTATGTTCTGCGCGGTACAGAGCTCATTACTCAATCAGGCAGAGGCAACACAGTGAAAAAGCCTAACTTCTATTCATCATAACTCCATGAATTCAGCATCAATTTAAAAAATGTAAACACACACATGCTTTTTTACCTTTTTTATACATATAAGATATGTATTTATGTCAGGGGCTGTCCAGTCTTAAACTTGAGCCAGCCAATTTGTTTTAGAGGCCAACCTATAATATATAGGTTTTAAATGGTTTATGGATTGAAGAGCGCGGCATTTGTGGTCACATTTGCATGTCCCAGCTCAACTTCCCAGAATGCAGTGTAATAACTTTTTTTCTTGGAATTCTGAGCTGGGAGCAGGTTTTTTAACTTGTTTTAGACATTCAAATGTGAACACAGATGTACTATGTATTTGCTGTACGATGGGGGGCTTCTATCGCTCTTTTGCCCACCATATACTAAATGATTGTTGTGGTAAACTGATATATAAGTTAAGTCGATCTCAACCCACCTTGACCCTATGGCCTGCATCACGCGAGACACATCTTGTGTCTGGTTGTGCTTATCCATAAGGTTTTCATGGTAAAGATACTGGATTGGGTTGCCAGTTCCTTCTCTAGTGGACCACAATTTTTTGACGTCTCTGCTATGGTCTGTTCATCTTCGTTAACGTTACATAGTATCACTCACCGCTTCATTGAGGTACACAAGTCCCTTCACCACGACATGGTAGCGATCCAGAATGGGAGCATATATTTATGAATGGACTAAGTCAAGAGTGTATAGTAAACTCTCAATGTACCACTGTAATACCATAATAACAAGAGCCAAGTGTTTTAATTAGGCATTGATCATTAATAAATATCATATGAAATTATTTAGAAAAGTAATTTTGAACATTAAATTTACTTTCAACAATAGTTGTCTAAACCTCCTGTTTAGCTACTTGTCTCCACCCCTTTATGAGACAATATAGGGGTAGAGACAAGCAGCTCAACATGAGGTTTAGATATCTGGGAAGCTATCCTAAACGGTCAGACATCAAATATCCAGCCAATGAAGACCATCTGCTCCTGTCTAGACATAAGCTTGTGTCTGATCATTGAGGACCTTCTCCTTGTTCAACCCTTAATGACCTCATAAGGGGAGGAGACAAGAAGCTCAAGTTTAGAAGTTGATGCGTGAAAGTAAATATTTAATAGGATTTTTAGTGATTTTTGTCATTGAATACATTTTTATTAATAGTCAACTAAGTAAAACATGCAGCTTATGTTGTTAAAACATTAAATGGCCCTTAAAAATGTAAATAATGTTGTCCCTAACTCCTGTAAGTAAATAATAGAAGTACAATTTTAGTTACTCTGGCTCTTGGGATATTTCCATTTTGTAAATATTATGTTCAATTTATTCTTCTTCTTCTTTCAAAGATCTTCTTTCAAAGCAGCTGCGTTCCACATTTGGCCTCAATGACTTGTTACTAAACTATTCTTTGTTCATTGCCTTTGCTTTAATTGAGGGGAAAAGTAATTATAGATAAATATCCTTGCGTAAATGACAAGAAAAAAAAAAATCCTTTTCACACCAGTATTTACAAATCTGGGAAAAACAAACATAATTAGCTTTTTAGTAAAATGAAAGGATGTTATTAAAGAAAACATACATATATAAATGTCCAATATATTAGGTGAATATTAATTCCTAGAGACCACAGTGAGACATGAACAGCTAGCGCCAAGTGAACCAACAACCTAATTGGCTTGTGTCATCTGAGGTTGTATGGGAATGATTTATTGAATTCGATTAAGTATAATTGTTGAAAAGACATGTTTCATGCTGTCTAACTTGATCTCTAAGGTTCATGTTCCAAGTGCTACAGTCCTCTTACTAAGGGCTTGTATTCTCCTGGATCATGAGGATATAGGGGTCTGCTGGCAGCTCCCACCAATTAGTATGAGAGGGAATCCTGGTGGTAGTTGACATCTTCTTACCAGCAGCACTACAATTTCCAGTCTGACTGTTTTGTTACATCAAATCCATAGTTTACACACCTACTAATGCTGTTAAGTTTGTTGAATACTTTACAAAAGTGATTTTTGCTTATCTATTGTTCTTTAAAGGTATTCTGTAATGGTTTTGCCATTGAATCAGTAAAAATATCTAATTTTAAAACCTGAACCACAGCAGTAAAGGCCAGAGTTTTTGTATAATCTGTCTTGCAAAGATATTTAACTCAAAACTATCAAGACAGTAGTTGACCCACTAGTACACTAAAAAGATATCCCGCCCTTGACGACGGAAGCTGGAATAACCTGGTAAACCTTAAACAATTATAATTAATCAGCATAGGAAGCCACCTCAATTCCCTTTCATCCTGAAAGCAGGTCACGCAAGTCAAGCTGGTACAGCTGCAAGGGGCAAATCACAATATATCAACACGGCCATTGCTTTATTTGGCTTTCTAATTTGTCAACTGGGAAGGTAATCCTAATGTAGGTGGCACTCTGTTGTGGATAGGTTTAATGCAATATCACATCATTGGGGCAGAGCTTTCAATAGAGCAAGATATGCAACAAAAAACAGTATAAAAAGTAAATCACTTGTACAACAGATGAAAAATATTACAATGTTTTTATTATACTGTTTCTTTAAAGGACCACATTAGCAAGAGGAAAATGTATTTAAAGTAACCATTGATGATTAATAAAATTAGTTAATAATGATTTATAATAGCAATATTTAATATGATGTTCACTTTTAAAGATCATCACTTTCAAAGCCTCCAATTTAGCTTTCTCCACCCTCTTAAGTTAACAAAGGGAATGAGAAACAGGTCTAAAGGGTTTTTAGAGCAATCTGATTAGATAAAAGGATACACATTCGTCTACATTTTCTTGGCAAGAAAATCCCTTTAACACAGCATGCCTTCAGCCAATAGAGACAAGTATGTCAATATGATCTTGTATCTGAAAATTTTGCAGCTGTCTGCTAGGCAAAGAAATGTCCCCCTTTGATCTTCCGGTGTAGGGATAGGGAAGTTCAGTCCTAGAGATCCACACACAGGGCTGGATTTCCTTTCTGTGCCCAGCTAAGGGAATCAGGATGACTGAAGAAGGGATTGTCTTGCCTGTACACAGCAAAGATATCATCAAATCCTGTGTGTAGTTCTCCAGGACCAAACTTGTCTACCCCTGTTCTAGTGGATGTAGATCATCAACAGCCCAATCAGAACTTCGAGAGCAAGTTTAAGTAAATGAATATGATGTTTTTAATGCTCAATGCCTATTTAAAACATCTAGCTCCTGTTAGGACACCACAGTGTTCCTTTTATGCTTACAGATTATTTTAACTGTTGACATCACCGGGCAGTTAATAAACAATCATACCCAGCAAAACAACCTAAATCTGCAAATGTGTATATTGCCTTGGGCAAGGACACAACACATGGAAGCATGTCATGAATAAAGACTAAATAATTACCTAATGAGAAAACTACTGTGCAGTTATGATCTTTAAGAGTTAATTTGTAATCACGCAGGTCAAAGAAATGTCTATTTACAACACACAGCTGACCTATTTTGACCGCACAAATATTTGATATACCTATGTTACATTCTGAGAACAGCAGTGTATTTACATATAAACTGGGCAAACGAAGCGGTACCATCCACCCACTTAGTTACCAGTCTCTAATAGAAGCAAAAGGCATATACCATTGCAAGACTTGGACATGATTTCCCATTATATTCACTAATAAATAATTGTAATATTAATCTAAATTTAATGCATAACCCCAAACTGAGCATATTTTTCTCCTATTACAGATTTATTTACAAGTTCCCAATTAGAAGTGGTCTGTTGTTCCAAATGTGATGTATCTAGTACAATGACTGAAATAGATTATATTATATAAAAGTACATAAAGTAAACATTAACTGATTAATGAATAATTAATGGAATTCATCAATACTGAGCACTGAAAACAAAACAAAAAAAATATGTGTGTGTGTTTAGATGACCCAGCTAATCCTTAAATAGTTCTAGTTAACTGATGTGTGTGGAGCTACCAACAATAAGGTATTCACACCAAAAATTACAAGCACCTTGCAAATGTCAGTAAACTCTCTTTGTTGCAACTAGAAATGTGTCCTTATTCATTTGGGTTCTTTAGACATTCTAATTTCAAAAGGAAAAATAGTGTGAAATGTATTATTGCTGTGAAGACAATAAACAAGAATGTACAGGGAGATTGTAATGTATGGCTCCTTTTAAGAATTTGTCCTAATACGCTTAATAAATACTGTGGTGTAGTTTCAGATAACTAAACAATTTGAGTGCTGTAAAAACCAACTACATTATAAAACAGTGGAATGGACTTCAAACTAGAAGGTTTTACATATATTCTACTTGATTTTAACTGCTCTACATGATTTAGAGTAGTATCCATGAGCCCCTTTAAAGCTATGCTGTGCTCAACCTTAAGTAATTAGACTATGTCTTCTCCAATAATGATGAAATTATACTTCACAACTACTCTTTTGTCCTTCCCAGCAACCTTCCACATGTTCTCTATCTACATGTCCTCTCCTAGCACCCTTATAATGTAATGTGCACAACCCAACATTATCTCTGCTATCACTACCTTCCAACAATTCTTATCCACTATCTCTATTTTCGTTTAACCTATTTTTCCACCTGAAATCCTGTTATAGTTAGTTATTATACAGTCAATATGTTTCAGGGTTTTATTTGACACTTAGCCACTTTAACCTAGCAAAAATCTAAAAAAAAAAATGCTATTTTCTTGCAAAATGTTACTTTACTCACTTGACAAATCCTGGTAGCTAGGGAGCCATGGCTTCTAGAATTGTTCTACTGGCTCCTAAATTTTGTAGCTACTATGCATAGTATTATTATTATTATCCTCTAACTGTAACTACAACATATTCCATAGCGCTATACAGGGGTTAAGTACAAGGCAAAAAACAAAATTAATACATTGCAAAAGAACAAATGCCCTAAGTAATCAGGCTGGCTCCTAAGTTTCAGATACATGTGTTAACCCCTGCCTTAAATAAGCTTCAACGTAATGCTGATTTTATGCTTATCTACATCACTTACCACTCATCATTTCCTTCTTCACTTGGCCAAGTTGTGGCTTCACATATTTTCAAAAATAATACTTTGAAAGTTTTCAATTGAACTGCACTCTTATTACTTCAGGTCTCCAAACGCCCTCAAAGTCTTTCCTTTGCCTTTTTTGCCCACTACCTACACCTCTTTCCCTCCTCCCACATATACCCTGGGCTGCACCCAGTTCAGGAATTCCCAATCATTCTTGGGCTGCGTCTTAACCTGATCACTCACTTCTTCAGATGCCTATATGGTTGTAAATGCCACAAGCCAACAGCTAAATCCAGGAAATACTTGATTCACCTTCTTTTACTTATCGGCTGGATCATATACCACTAACGGATTTATTAAAGGACCATTGTAGTTGGGTAAAAATGCCTCATGCTTGAGGAGTATGTAACAAAATAAACAGTTTTTAGCGGATAGGTTATCCTGAGGCCTTATTTATTCTGCCACTGAAATCTAATGTCAAGAGCCTATTTGAAGAGGACCTTTTTAACAGAAGGGAATATAGATCATATCAGTGTTCCCTGTTTCTCACACTCTTTGCTGGTTTTTAATATTTGTATTAAGACAAAATACCTGTCATCATTAAAGACATGAAGTTGCTGTTTTCAGGTTATTCTTAAAGAACATGAAAAACTAGCTATATGTTGTGTTATTAATTGTATTTCTTAAATTAACAATTCCTGTGAATTTTAGATGCAAAACAATCAGCTGCTTTGATGTGCTAATTAGGATTACATTCTGATTGCCTGTTTCTGCAGTGGTAAAAATGAAGACCTGCAATGTCACCTGGCAATTTGACCCCTCTTCTCACATCTATCAAGTACTCTGAGCTGCACATTAGCATACTGAGCCACAGATTAGCATACAGGAGCTGCAAATTCAATTTGAAATATTTCAGAAATGATTTACTGTAGAGAAAAAAAGCTAGTAGAATGTATAGACAGTTTTTAATGCTCTTTAGAATGAAAGATGTGCCTGGCGTGCTGCGGTCCATAGTGTCACAGAGAGTAGTCCACTACTGAACAATAAAACAACAACAAAGGTGACTGCAGAGAAGAATATCCGAATATGAGTGTTTACATGCCTCCATCATTGCAGAGATCATTATCGGCAAACAGACCCTTCAGGAAAAAAAATTATAGCAGTTTCCTGGAGAGATCTTTCTCCGCCCCTTGAGCACTAAACAAGGTGTGGAGGGAAGCAGCTCTGTTAGCTCCTGAATATAATTGTTCAAATGTAAGTTTTTAATCTATGATTAATGTATATTCTTCAATCACAGATTGTATTGCTCATTCCTTGCAAAAGAAACCCTACTGTATACTAAATGGGTCCGTTAATAATGGACAAAACATTTGCCGAAAGTAAAATAAATACAGCCTTTAATTTATTTATATTTAATTACACTGCCTCTATTTGTTTGGTATATTATATGCAAGTATGCAGCTGTGGGATCTTCCATTTAGTTTCTGATCAATTTCCTAAGGAGGGAGTTTTTTGATGCATGGAAAGCTTCTATTTGCACAACGGGGATGTGCCACCTAAAATTGCCAATATTGTCTACAGGAGTGATGGAAAGCCTACAAGGACACATCCCCTTGAACAAATAACAGACAATCACATGAGAAAAGAAAACAGACTATTTCAATAAAGAGTAAAAGCTATTTATTTGTTTATAAGCTTGGTTTGTCACCTGGAAGGGACCATGAACCCCAAAAATATCTAGTTACTTGTATAGATTAGCATGCCTTAGTGGTGGCACACTAAAGTGAATGTGTTGCCATTAGATCTACCTAACCCACTAAAATAGCTTTATGGAATATGCCATGAACCCTGACTATTACCAAGAACCGAAAGTGCAATGGCCCCTGGTCTTTTTAGACTGGTTCCCAACTTTTTGGCTATTCCACACAATAAAAAAAAAAACAAAAAAACATTTTGGGCTACAAATAACAGTCTGGCCTGCTCCTGACTGGTACCTAACTTTCATATAAACTTGTCAAACTCTGTATTAAGTTCAACTAAAAATTCACACAGCCAATTAATCAGTTTACACATCACAAATATGATTTTGGCCATTTATCACAATTATTAAAGATGCACATTTTAGTCATAGTTATGCAAACTCTAGACTGTGAGACATTTTTACTACTTCCCATTTTGATTTCTTCTCTGCTTAACAGGATTCCATCTAGGGGGTCACTCTATGTAGACCTGAGCTATTTTAGGCCCAGAAACCCTCTCAAGCTCCTAAAATACTTGGTTGTCGTTTCAGCTGCTATTCAGCAAATCAGAGGACTGTCAGCTTGACCTCAATCTCACTGCCCAATAGCCATCAATAGCCAGCCATATCTGATCAAAATGTGGAGTGTGACAGTGAGCTTGCATGTCATTAAAATATGTATCTTTATTTGAAACAAGTAGAGCAATTGTGCCAGATGAATTAATGTATAAACCAGAACCTACTGAAGGGCAAAATACATGAGGTTATTGAGACAGCAAGCCCAAGCATATTACATAGTCCAGGAGCTTCTGCATTCAGCTTCACTCTGCTTTAACACACAAGACATTTAAATCATGGCCTGCTGTAGGCCCCTGTAAGATTGAGTTGCCTACCACTTGGACACAGGGCGTTGCATCTTGGAGCATGCCCAAAATTACTATAGCTAGCTGGACATTTGATGACTATACAGCTAAACTGTCTTTAAAAGAAATTAAAGATTATAAAGATCTACAAGACAGGTTTCCCTTGCCTCAAAACAACTGCAACCCATTGTCTTAAATATATACATCCACACATATATATATATATATATATATATATATATATATATATATATATATATTACAGCCTTATTAAATTGTGATTCGGCTCTATATAAGCACAGAGCATATTTTTTTGTGGTGGTCTGAGATCTCGGCGGTGATTGCGAGCCTCTTGGTTGTTGTATTTTTTATTTTTTTTTGCTATCAGAGGCGCTTTTGCAGTCATTTTAAGGTCGGCGCTGATTTGCGCTTATTGCAAGGCTGTCCCCTGGTGTAGTTTGTGTGCTATGAGCAGCGTTGCGGCTCGTTGAGGCGCGCAGTTAATGGCTTTTGCTTTTATTGCGATAGTGTTTTTATTTTTTGTGTATATGTATTTTGTGTTGCTAATTAAATAAGTAATACATTAATAAATGTATATACTTTACCTATTTGTAATACATGTAGGAAGCATTGTGCTGAAGAGCTGACAATCTGTTTTGATGTTCCTGCAGCATACAATGTAGGTTTGCACTGTTGTGGAGCTGAGTTGTAAGTGTCAGCCTATTGTGAAGTGTGTAGTGTAAATAGGCTGCATGAGCGAGGGGAAGCTGTTCCGCATTCTGTAAGGTAGTGTTGTAAAATGGCGGCGAATGTGTATGTGGTAGGCGGGTTTGTATAGGGGATTTTCGAGTGCGTAAATTTGGTAAATTTGCCAGAATTCGAGCTTTAAGCAGTGTTGCAAAGGTCCTGTGTATCCCCCCTTGGTGTGGGCAATGTTTTTATTTTATTTTTGTGTGTATTTTTGTGTTTTTTTTATGTTTTCCACTGTATTTTTGCAAGTCCGTAATGGATTTTTTATAAGTCCCGCAGCTCGTATTTTTTTGTGTAAGTCCGTAGTTAGTCATGGCGTGTTTATGTTTTTTGTTTGATTGTGCAGTCGTCTTTAACCGATTGTGAGGCGCCATAGAGCTTCGCAAGGGTCCGCATTTGCGGCCTGCAATGATCCTGTGGCCTTATTGCAGCCGACGTGGGAGCCTCCACCACCGCAAATGCGACCCCTCGATTCGCAAGGGTCCGCATTTGCGGTCGGAAAGTCGTAGGGGGTCGTAGGGATGAGCGCCTATGGAGCTCTTCTCAACCAGGGCAAGGAGCGCCTTTGGCGCTCCTTGCCAGCAACTTTGCATTAATATTTGTACTTGATTTGTTCATCCATTTAACACAACGACAATTCAGGAATTGCATTTTCACAATTCCTTTGTGTAGAATTTTAATTTAATATCTATTTCTCTGGTGTCTAAAAAAATAATATTTGAATAAAATATGAATGTGGGTTGTTTGCTACCTTTCACTTAGTAGCCTTATACTTAAAATCACACTCTTTTGAAGAACTGCACTTCAAAATAGGCAAGATGTTTTTAGAATGTAAAATGAAAATTAAATGGATATGGAAGGTTGCTGTATTTTTCTAGGTATATAACATACCTTTGTATCGATTCTCTTTTATGTACTTTATTGTATTCAGAAGTGCTTATAAGCTCTGTTGTTACGGTCTAAAATCATACAAATATTACCTGCTTGGGACTGTAGTACTGGGTGTGCAGTGTCTCATACTAACCAATCAATTGCCATCTCTCTGCAGCATGCAGCTGAGATGTGGTCCCTGATAGACTAGGATACTACACTGCACGTCCAGGCCTACAGAGTCTGTGTCTGCATACGCTACAGTGAGCAGACCCACACAGGTGCTATTTGTTTGATTTTAGGCAGTAAAAAAGGAACTAAATAATCACGTCTTAATAAAATACATGAAAGTAAATCAGTGGATATTTAGAATATATTCCTTTAAAAATTGAGAAAAGTTCCATATCTCTTTACCAGCCTCTAATTTATTACCTTTTATATGCAACTATGCTGCTGAGGAATATACTGTACTATGACGTTGAATACATAAAGAAGTTTCTGTTTCCACAATGGAATGTGGCAGCTAAAACCTAGGCGCATTCAACAGGACTAATGGAAAGCTCATTCATTTTCAAGCACACACCCACATAAGGAAGCAGCAGAGAGAACCAGCTCAGAAAAAAAATACTTTGAAGTAAAGAGTAATTACATACAAACTGTAAAAATACAAAGCTCTGTGTATTTTTTTAAAGGTATGTTTGTGGAATATCATGTGTGTAAGTTTGTCTGATTGGTCAACTCATATCAAAAAATTATTTTGAGGAATTCTGTATATTTGTAATTCCTTATCTGAGCTCCTCCCACAAGTCACCTATGTAGACAAAGTGTCCTAGCCAAGCAATGAGTTGTGTCCTAGCGAATCAGTTGTCACTACCATGGCTGCCTCCCAAGCAATTTTGTTTCAGCCAGTGAAAGGGAAACAGATACATGATTGTTCCTGCCTCTGATTGGCCACAACTAGTTATGAATTATATGCTAATTTAGGTTGGATTTTTACTCTGCCTCAAAATCAACTGCCTGAAAACTAAAGACATTTTGCAAACTTTAAGGTAAGTGTATTAAATGTTTATATTGGTATTGTTTCATACACTACTAATTCTCTTCTGTCAGATGCATCCATAATCCACAAACTTCCATATACCTTTAAACACAGTGGTGCTTTAAAAACTATTGCACATGAATGTACTCCGGGCACACCTGTTCTCAAACAAAAACTCCATGTAATTGTACTTCAGCAGCTGACACTGCACGTAGCATTCAGAGTGATATATTTACTATACCTGGTGGAATTTGATAGCAAGATGCTATAAACATCCCGGCTAAAAATAAAACTGCAAATTTGGCAAGGTTGTTCAACACAATACCAAAACAAAAACAGCAAAAAAAGTGTAATGGCAGGATTACATTAGCACTACACAAAAGCCAGCTCAATACTGGAATAAAAAGCCCTTGCTTATTAATTGATTTGAGTTAAAGAGCGCTTCTATTCCTATATTTAAATAAAACTATTTTGAAAAACATACAAATGCAGAAAATATAATGGTTCTAGGTTTGGATTGACCCCAAATATATAATATTTTAGATATAAATGGAACACATTTGATTTTTTTCCGCCTTCTATATGTAATGTAGTTTTATATATTATATTTTTACAATATTTTAGCATGTTTTTCTTATTTTTTCACACACTTTAATCTGACCATCATTGTTTAATAAACTTATTCAATATGCTCCAACTCAAGGTATTTTTATATATTGTTAGGTTAACAGGTGAATTTTTTTTAAAGGTGATCACATAAAGTTATATATTATAATATTTCTCTAATGATATAGTGGTCCTCTATCCCTTTTACACTGCATTTTTTTTTGTTTATAGTTTTCACCATTTTTTACATAATTACATTTACTTACACTTAGCAGTCAAGGTTAAAAAAAGCTTTATGTTCATATTTCACACATGCAACTAACTAAAAAGCTTCTTGATAGAATTTAAATATTGGATTTATAAGAGCTAACGTTGCAAGCAGTTCAGTTCACTGTATATTTACGAACTAAAAGGCAGAGGAATTCATCAATGTAGTATGATGTCCAAGGCAACAATACCAAAATAGTGTGGAAGGTGTATCTACATTGGGTCATCCAGAAATATTAAGATTAGAAATCTATTAAATAGAATAACTTAATTTTACCAGGACTAATTGTATTGACGTTATCCTAGATTATTGGTTTTTCCACTGAGAGACAGTTTCATTCTAGTACTTATTATATTTATGAGGTCGTAATAAGATTATACAAATCAATAATGACGGGTATAAAGTCACAACAAGGGTGTAGTGCCGAAGTTCTAAGGCAAGAATATAAATAAGTCTAGATGAAGTGTTGTACATATTGAAACAACAGATATTAATGCAGAGCAACGTCTCCTAATATTTTACTTCTGGCTCCTAACTTTTTTTAATATGTAAATAAAATTAACACAACATTTACATATTTAACATTTAGACAGTTATTCTTTACTCCAGAATTCAATTTTCATTCTGAATGGATACTGTCCACTACTTTTTCCATTTGTCCTTGTAAAGTGGGCTTTCTATTAATCCTGATGTAAGCACTGGAAGTTTTAGATGGCATGTCCCACTGCGCAATTAGAAACTTCTCAGGATACTGATCAGCAAAAAATAAAAATGGTAGATTACAGATCAGAATAATATAAAAGCCAATACATTTGCAGCTATAATGTTTTTACATCTGAAAATCATTTGCCTGTATTCAAGTGTAATTCTTCAAAACGGTATATTTTAAATGCACGACTACAGTAGTCCTTTATTGTCATCTGTGTCCAAAACTGAGCCATTTAAATTGCAAATAAGCATATACATGTTCAACACTCATCATGTAACTACTGTGTACATTGCTGTTAAACACATGCTCGCTAGTGATCATTTAGGATTTTTACCGAGACTCCACGCTAGGCGTAAATGACAACAGTAAACGCTAATCCTCCTGGAATCATCTTAACACACTGTGAGCAAACATGCCTTGCTTCTGTACAATGCAAATATAACCTACTGACTATATAATCTAGAGAGGTTTACTTTGTGCCATTTTAACTAAAATTGGACAATATTAAACTTTTAGTGTTTTAACTAAATTGTTATATTTGAAAATATAGAAAAGAATACGTAAATAATATATAAAAGGAATTGCTAAAAAACAAAAAAGTATGTGATAAAAATTAAAAAATATAAATCAAACCACATTTGTATTCAGTACCAGAATCCTGATAATAATGTTAGAAGAGGTGTGTTACTACAACTGTACTGTCAATTGACTTGGAAAATGCCAACTTAACATGCAAGGGATTTTTTTATTTTATTTATATAAAGACTGAAATCTTCATAAAAAATACCGTAAAACCTTTAGAAAAGGGAAGGGGAGTATGTTTCTAGAAGCTAAAGCAGTATTCATCCAGCCTGACCTTTATCATCTGAAGTTATCAAAACCTATCAAAGTTACTTGGGTTGGACATTATTGATTAGATTGTATATCTGCAATTTATAACCTGTGCTCTCAAAAATATTTTGTGGCAAAATGGATACTAATTTATGCACAGCAACATATGATAATCACATTACTGAACACCATCAAATATATTTGTCAGCCCTCTAAATTATACAGGTTGGGAGTGTTTCTAGATAATACACAGCAAATACAAAATAACTTCATTTTAATTACATTACACGTGCCTATATGAAGACCCACTTGTTAATTTCCTTCTGTCATACAGATTTACTTTGCATTGAGCTTTAACGTTATATGCAGAAGAGACAAAGCAATGGCTTCTGATTGGAACGCAGCATTTGCAAATATTTGGTTGGTTTCAAGGAGATTTAAAATATCTTTTCAAATGCTTCCCATAATAGCATAAACCAAAGTGCAATTATCAAAACTCCTAACTCAAAATGCTTCATCACTTGAAATGAGAAAGAGATAAGTGCATCAAAGAGAGCACAAATGGTCAAAATCCCTGCGTCTAGTCAATCACTTCACACTAACAAATGCAAAATCAATATTGTTTACTTACATATTCATATCAGTGGAACCTTGTGTATTCCTAAAAGCATCAACATTTCATTTCCAACAGGGAATTGCTAATAACATAAACCAGAAAATCTTGATCCAAGGTTAAAAGTGAGAAGTGCAAACATTACTGCAGGTTTCTGTGCCTGAGTTATACTATGTGTACACATATATATATATATATATATATATATATATATATATATATATAACATTGGGTGCTAGCGAGAATAACCTAGACTAACTGATTATCCTATTATTGTGCATTGAAGACTATGGTTTGGAAGTGACAATCTAGACTCTAATTAATGATGGGCAATCTAATCCTACAAGGGCCACCAACAGGTCAGTATTTGAGTATATCTCTGTTTGAACACAGGTGGATCAATCAGAATGAATTTCATTATATGACATGCGCTAATGCATAAGCAGAGAGATCCTGAAATCCTGGATTGTTGACAACCCTCAACTTACACACCAAGGCCCTCATTCTATTGCGATTTGGCCAATTGAATAGGGGTCTAAATAAGCACATAGCATTTTTTTTTTTTTTTAAAGAAGTTTTTAGTTAGTGAAAACCTTGCTTTTGGATTGATGTTTACTAACTAAAAACAAAATATGTTATGTGCTTATTTAGACCCCTATTCAATTGGACAAATTGCAATTGAATGAGGGCCCAATATTCTAGATACATACTATACAAAAGGTGAAACATTGGCCCTAGAGTGTCAAGTTTATCCCTAATTTTTACACTTTTGCTGTTGTAGATGATTTAGTTACAATGATTGTGGAAGTGAGTGACCAACCTGCGCACTGGAGGTAAATGGTAAAATTCTGGCCTGTGGTATACGATATCAGTCATTGCCTACCCTGTAATAAATACCAGCAGTTGCCAAACATGCCATTAATTTGTTTAAAAATGTGTGAACACGGGAGGAACAATTAGCATTCAACAGACTCTAATTGACTCATCTGTATTCAAACAGTGTTAAACCGAAATCATGCCCTATCTACTGGGTCTTGAGGAAAGGTGTGGGACCCGCTGATATATACAACTTTGTAAATACAGGCTTAAGCCTATCACAGCGGTGGGCTACTCTGGCCTATGAGGGGCCCCAACAGTCCAGGATTTCTAGTACTCTCTGCACTAGTACACCAGATCTACTAAGTTTTATTCATTCTAATTGATGCACCTGTATTCCAACAAAGCGATCTTGATTTACTGGCCTATTAGAATATAGGCATCCTTGGAGTGGACAATCCCTTCCTGGAGACAGATCTTACAAATACCACTGCTTGTGGCTGAACTAATCAACATCTCAGGGATCCACCTGAGCGCCAAAGAGAAGGTAAAACTGCATATTTGGATTAGCCATTAAGACAACAAACTTACACACTCACATATACCTAACTGGTTCATTGGCAATAACTCTGGGATATTCCACACATTACAACTTCCTCAATGCAGGTTTACACAAAAACAAACACATAGTTCCATGAACACGATTCAATTTGTTACAAAAACACAGTTGTAAAAACATTCATTTTGTTACAAAAAAACATACATTTCCCCTTTGAACCCCGATATTTACACATTAGTAACAGGACAAGACACACTGAATCTCTAAGGGGAACTAAAACACGTAGATGATGTGAGTATAAGGGTAATAGCTGTAAATTAAAGGGACATGGAAAGTTTCTGGATTTCACTAGGAATATAATATACTTATGTATCTCTTATGTACTTTTTCCTATAAAGTGCTTAAAAGCTCTGTTTTTTTCTGCCTGAAATGCCTGTTTCTACCCTCTGCAGCTCACAAAGGCGGTGCACTTCTAAATACAGGGTCTCATACTAGCTAATGATTGGCAACATGTTGCTTGAGAGAGGTCACTGAAAGGCTAATTTGAAACCCTGCATTTAACAATCTCTGTATGCAGTAGTTACAGAGGGCAGACCCAAACCGGTAAAAGTTGTGTAATTTTAGGCAAAAAAAGAGCTTTTCCAAGTGTGTATGTGGAGCAAGCAGGTGAATCTGGAAGGAATCTAAGAATATAGGGCTGCATTGCAGGCACTGGTATCTAGTGGTGTGACTGGGGGAGATGGCTTGTCTGGAGACTCTTTTTCTATGGCACTGACTCCTAAAATTGTACTTCTGTCTCCTATATTTTTTGGTGATTCTACATATTAATATACGTCAAGGTTTGTATTTAGCCATGGATCCTGCTAGATTGAATAATACATATCCCCTTCTGGATCACTATCTTGCTATGGCCTTGTTCACCTCCATTAAGTTGTGAGCCATACCATGTCATGTCACCCAAGATGGGCAGTTCATAGGAGAGAGGTCAGACAAAGTGTGGCCCACTGGAGAAGGAACTGGCAACCCACTCCAGTATCTGCCATGAAAACCTTATGGATAAGCATAACTAGACACAAGATGTGACTGGAGTGATGCAGTCCATAGGGTCATGATGGGTTGGGATTGACTTAACTGATTTTTTATATATATATATATATATATATATATATATATATATATATATATATATATATATATATATATATATATATTGGCATCTACAACAAGTTGGCTGGCTCATGTTTAAGACTGGACAGCACCTGACACAAATACATGTCCCTTGCCGGATTCTATGTCTGGTATAAATGTATCATCTCCTTGGCTGTGGATACTGGAATGGGCCCCCAGATATAGAATGGATACTGGGTTAGGCCCCTGTGTCTGACAGACTGAATAAGGTTGCAGCATGGGGCCTATGAGCCGCGGATCCTGAGAGCAGACAGCTCCGTAACATGATGGGAAAGACTGTCTGGGTCTGTCTATGGGTGTCAGGCTGAGCCTGGTATCCGTGTGTGATGGAGGCGGCACATAGCGCACACACACAGCTCGGTGTGATGGGGAGACAGTCTGGCCTGTCTGTGGGTATCGGTCTGTGTTAGTCTGAGCGGGTGCTGTGGGGTCATACAGCGCTGGCTGGTTCTGAGGAGAGCTCGGTGTAATGAGCGGACATGTGGATATGATAGCTGGGCTTGGGGTCCTGTCATACGACGTGTAAGTGTCTGGAGAGCCGGGTCTGAATGTGAGCAGCTCCGTATTCTAGTGATTGAACCCCGGGCAAATCTCGGTATTACAAGGCCCAGCCTTGAGCTCGGGGCGGGGGACGCACGTTCACACACGGACTCACATTTAACCGCCCGCTCGGTGGTGCAGTTTTTACCGTCCTTGCTGGACATGGCTGGCGCTGCTCTCGGCTCTCCTCCTCCAGGCGGCTCGGGGAGGGGGGTGTCCGGCTCGGGGCGGCTACAGGCGGACGGTGGCGGAGAGTAACATGGCGGCGGGTTGTCAGAGCGGGGGAGGGGGCGGGCCTGGACCGGCATGCAGTGCGCGAAGGGGGGGAGAGGATCCGGGGAGCTAAGGGCTGTGGCCTAGTCTAGTGTCCCTGGAGGTCGCCGTCTGGCTGGGGCTTGAAGCTCTGGGAGAGCAGGTTCGAACCAGGCCGCGCCCGGGGCCTGCTCCCTCAGAGTGCGGCCTAGACACGCAGTAAGAGGCAGGGGACTGTCTTGAGTGAGTGTGCAGGATATCACCCGGTACAGGGGTAAAACAGACTGTATGTGTACATATAGAGTGATATATATTATTATGGTCATATGGGCTTTCTTCTTATAACCTGTATCTCTTAGACCAAGCACCATTTTAGTTGCCAGTATTTGAACCGTTTCAAATTAATTAATATTCAGCAGGGCAATGAAGCTTTTATAAATATACACTTTAAAAGTGCAACTCTTGGAGGGACCAGCCAGGAGACTTTATTAGATAATTGGATCAGATCAACCGCCCAGAAGCAGGGTATTTGCATCAATAAAGCATTCTTCTCCAGAGATATATAAATGCCTCACAGACACAACTTTCACTAAAGTATTATGTATACATACAGTGGAGGCATCAAAATGTATTTTTATCCTACTTCGGTTTGTGCCCTTTTCCCAGCTTATTTAGGATTAGTCATATTCATACTTTTTCAGAGGTCCTGTAACCAAGTATAGTTTAAAAACCATTGCCTTCGTTTAATGAGCTTTGAATACATGGATGCGACTCTGCAACATCAAGTAGGGCAGTCATAATAAAGTAGAAAATGCGTAAAATTATTTTTAGTCTCTCTCCAGATGTTATATATTCTTAACTGCAATAATCACATATTTATAATTGTTGAACTACGAGACGTTGTCACGCTTTGCGTGGTGCGTACGACTTAGGCGATGAACTACAAAGGCACTCATCTCTTGCAAGCCGTTAAGGCACTGAACCTCGCGGCACTTGGACGGTGAGCACCAAAAGCGCTCATTGCCTGCGAGGCGGGCAGTGGAGCCAAAGAAACACTTGGGAAATGCGGGATCGCCTTAGGCTGCAAGGCACTTGAGGTACGCGTGACTTAGGAAAAAAAAAATACGACATAGGAAAAAGAAAAATTTAACGGCAGAACTGCACAAAGCAAAAAACACGAAACGCACAGAAAAATACAACTAAAGCATCACACACAGCACGGGGGAGCAGACAGGACGTCGTCTGGCAATGAAGTGGAACGCAAACTTAAGTCCGTTTCGGGAATCGAAAATCGCCTAAGCGAGAGAAAAAATGGCGGGCCAAAAAAATTAAAATGAGTCTGCACGACCGTGAACCAGGCAAAACACCGCCAACCACTTTCACACAGGAACCTACGAGGTACAAAATAAACTAACACAAAGGACGGCAAATGTTTGCGGCCCGCATAACACCTAGACAATACACACTATTTTACAATCTTGTCTTGCCACTAACAACATTACGCATCTACAGTAGCGCTTTACAGAAATAAACCAACAGTTTGCCCTCTCGCACACAGCCTATTTCTAATGCACTGTTACAACATTCATAAAACTATATCCTCAGGCCAGCAACAGTCCCACTGGACATTATATGCTGCAGGACAATAAGAGATTGTTACCTCTTCAAGCTATTGCTTTTTACATATATTAATAAGAAAAAGGTAAACTATATTAATTTATTATTCAATGAATTCATTAATTAGTATTTAAAAAAATATAGAGACGAGCAAAACGACACACGAGGACAGGCTCGCAATGAGCGCCGAAGGTATAAAAAGTATAAAAAGCTTAACGTTGTGTGCCAAACCGCATTGCCATGGCTTCAAATTTTACGGACCGTCATTTTGACAGGCAAGTCGCTAGTCACATATATAGTTTGTTGTCACGCTATGTTAAGTTACAGGTTTGATGCAATCTGCAATGAGCGCCAAGGACGCTTATCGCAAGGCTGTAAAATAGAAGGGGGGAGGCTCGCAATGAGTGTCGTAGGTCTTCCAAGTTACGGGGGGGGGGGGGGGACGCTGCCCTTACGGGCTACTTGCCTTCTCCTGAAGGCAAGGAGTCCATAAGTGATGTTGAAAGCTAATTTTTTATTCAATTGGCGTCTTTTGACGGCCTCGCATTCACATTGTGTGGCAAACAGCATTGCCAGGCTTTAAAATGTATTGGCGTCATTTTTGATGGGCAAGTTGCTAGCATATTATATTTTTTTAATATGTGTTTACAATCCTGAGGAATAAGTTCACATTTTTAATTTAATAATTTCTATGGGTTGAACCAAAGTTGTAATGTTCAGTTTGCCTATAAATGTCCCAAAAAAGACACTCTCTTCCAGGAAACATAAGTAAGATATTTCTCTTTATTTAGAGGCTATAGTGTCTGTTTATTTTTAACACCTTGATTTTTGTTCTGCATCCTGATGGTCCTGAAATAGAAGTCGGTAACCGATAAGCCCATCCCCTCCACAGTCCAAGGGACAATTCCTATAGCCAGGGCAGAAGAATTCTGGAGCAGAGTTGGGACCCCTCCCCTGGGTTGTGACAATTAGCTGGGTTATAACAATTCTTATAAATCTGTGACATATATATACATCCGTTAAAACAAAAATATTCTCCTCACATTGTACTGGGGTTTGAGATCCATGCTCCTTTTTTAAAGAGAGCATTGTTGTATTGGTAAGATATACCCCTCTTCTTCTAATCCGTCTTAATATGAACAATATTGTTTATTTCATAGAGGAATCATTAATCCATGACCGTGTAACATACAATCTTGGAAGCTATGTAAGAAAATATCTGTAGAATATTGCAGGTGCCAGACCCTAAGGCGATTTATCTTTCTTTGTTTACCCATTCTTGGCTTCATTTTAAATAGTAAGTAGTGAGCTGAATAATATCGTTGTTGGATTCCTTAAATACCATATATACTCGAGTGGCGCTTCCCCTCCTCTCCCTCCCCTGTGTCTCCCTCTCCCTTCCCTGTGTCTCTCCCCCCCCACCTCTCCCTTCCCTGTGTCTCTTCCATCCCCCTCATCCTCAAGTTACCTCCCCCTTTCCCCTCACTTACCTTCCATCTGCAGCTGCTCCTCAGCACTCCTTCCGGCTGCTTCTTGACGCGGCCAATGCTAATGACGTGACGCGCATGTGACGTCACGTCATTAGTATATGCCGGGTCCCGACGCAGACGGGAGGAGCAGCTGCAGATGGAAGGGGTGTTTAGGGTGGGGGGGTTGAGGATTATAAGGGAGCGGGAGGGAAAGAGAGACACGAGGGGGGGAAAGACACGGGGGTGGTGACTCGAGTATAAGCGGAGGGGGCCCTTTTCAGCCTTTAAAAAAGGGCTGAAAAACTTGGCTTATACTCGAGTATATACGGTAAGTCATTTAGGACAGTGATTATGTTAGATAGCTTTCTTGAAGGCCAAAAAGGGATTTTAATCTAATGGGAATTGCTCTTTTATGCAGGCCTATTTTCAAGTGGGGTTCCCTGGTGGTCCAGTGGTTAGGCTTTAGTGCTTTCGCTGCTATAACCAGGGTTCGATTCAAGTCAGGGAACCAAGTGGTCACACCATCCTGAAGCCATGCAGGGATGGGCGTTTTCAGTACTTGGATGGGAGATTATCTAGTAATTCCAGAAGCTGTATGCTGTGGCCCACTGGAACTGGCAACCCACTACAGTATATTTGCCATGAATACCAAGTGGATCAGCATGGTGTGTTGTGATCCATGAGGTCACTGAGAGTCTGACACGACTAAGACACACACAAATTTTCAAGTGCCTATCTATAGTTACCCAGTTCTGGCCTGTTATCCTGTTGTGGTGAAGGGGCTTGTGTAGCTCAATGAAGCTGTGAGCTATACCATGTAGGTCACCCAAGATGAGCAGGTCATAGCAGAGATGTCAGACAAATTGAGGTCCACTGTAGAAGGAACTGGCAACAGACTCCAGTATCTTTGCTATGAAAACATTATGGATAAGCACAACCAGACACAGGATGTGCCTGGCGTTCTATGGTCCATAGGGTCAAGGAGAGTTGGACATGACTGAAACAGACAATCTATAGTGGCATTTGTTCAATAGAACAGAGATCTTTATTTTGGGCTCCCTAGTCTCTCAACCCAAAAGGGGTTTACTCTAGCAGTCACTCCCTTTCTCACCCCAGAGCAAAAGCAGCATATGTTGCCTGACCCAAGACCTTGGCTTATTTTCTGCTCACCCAGCCCTCACCCATGAGGTTTTAACTCCCGATCTACTTGTATAGAGTGGTTGCGGTGGTTAAGGCTAGCATCCACATGCAACTGCAGAACATGCTAGTCCGTTACCTTTACATACCCTATTCCCATGTAGACTAGCTGTTCTGATTTGGCTTGGTAAGGCCACCTAATCAAACCACTCTGGGCTTGTCTAAAGGTTACTGGAAGATCATGCTGTCTGAAACCGCTAAGGAGAAGTAAACATTTGACACGCCATTTGGGTTATATCGATTTACAGTACTGCTTTTTGAGATGAAGCCAGTCAGGGATATGAGAAGTATTTTCATTGCACTGGGCCTCTAGGTTAAGGGTCTCAGTGTAATGGTGGTACCATGTTCAGCTCTGGGTATATTCACTGCGTGCTTTATTTTTGATTAACCGCTTGCTTTAGTAATTATATTCATGTTCATATTCAGGGGCCGCACTTGCTGATGTCCGCATTTGCATTGGTGGGGGCTCTATGGCGCCTCACTCTCAGTTAAAAACAACCCAGAAAAGCGGAACTTTGAACCATGCCACAGGACTTAGAAAAAAAAAAAGAACGCGCAATGAGGAAATACGGACTTAGACAAAAAAAAGTTACTACCCGCGGGACTTAGAAAAATCAAAAATACGAGGTCCCAAAAATATGAAGTTAACGGCCGAAAACGCAGACCTCAAAACAACAACAAAACTTAATAAAACATAACAAAAACATCACACACCGCACGGGGGAACAGCCAGGACGTCTCGGGGTGAGGTTGCACGCAAAGTAATGTCGAATTTAAGGAGTTTCGTCACTCAAGGGGAAAAAAAAAACGGCCGAAAAAAATGAAAACGAAGCTACACGACCCCGAAGCGCAGAAAACACAGACCAGGACGTATCACTTTTTTACAAACATCAATTACGACCCGCGGAACTTTAAAAACAAAAATACGAGGTCGCAAAAATACGAAGTTAACGGCCGAACCACGCACACCCACAAACCCCAAAACCACAACAACAAAAAAATACCACATAAAACAAAATTTACACACAGCACGGGGAGACAGCCAGGACACTTGGGAGTGAGCTTGCATGCAAATTTAAGTCAAATTTTTGTATTTTCGCCAAATTTAACGAAGCGTTTACGAGTTGGCCATAAATGTAGCACATAGAAAATATACCATTACAATGGACGGAAAATGCTTGCGAGCCAAGGAACACATGTAAAATTGAGTTTTTTTTCTAACACTTACTTACAACTCCTAACATTAGGATTCTAAAATGCCGCTTTACCCGCCTAAACAAACTGTTTGACCTCGCGCACGCAGCCTATTTACACTGCACACTTGCTACATTGCTGACACTTTCTCCTTAAATGGTCCACACTCCAACTACATTTTCAGATGCAGGAAAATCCAAATAGATTGTTAGCTCTTCAGGATATGGATTGCTGCATATCACATATAATAGTTGTCAAACTGCGCGACGTTGTCACGCTTTGCGTGGTGCGTACGAGTTAGGCCGTTAACACGTAGCCAAAGGCTCTCATCGCCTGCGAGCCTTGCATAGAGAGGCAAGCCGTTAAGACACTACAACGCACTACAACTATCACCACAAACACGATGAGGCCATGAAGCACATGGGACTTAGCCACAAAACACTTCCTAAACGCGGGATCGCCTTGGCCTGCAAGCGGTTGACATACGCGGAACTTAGAAAAAAAAGATACAAGACGCATAAAAATACGAGATTAACAGACAATCTGCAAAAACATAAAAACACAATAAATACAAAAACATCAGACTGCACGTGGCAACAGCCAGGACGTCTGGTAGTGAGGTGGAACGCAAATTTAAGCAGATTTAGATGATTTTCGCCTCTCAAATCCCCTAAGCGAGGAAAAAATGGCCGCCGAAAAACACTGCCAACTGCGTAGTACTTTACACATCAAACTACAAACTAGAAAATACACTATTACAAAAGACGGAAAAATGCTTGTGAGCTGCGTAACACATTAATAACATTACAAATATACAATGCCGCTTTACACAATAAACAAACTGCTTTCCCTTGCGCACTCAGTCTATTTATAATGCACACTTGGATCATTAATTACACTTTAGCATCAGGGCACCAACACTCAAACTGTATATTCTATGCTGTCAGAAAATACAAGCAGATTGTTAGCTCTTCAGGCTATTGCTGGCTGCATATATTAATTATAAATACTTACAGTATATTAATTTATTCAAAAAATAATTATTACTCAACTACATATACATACAAATATATATCTCTTTATCATGACTGATAAAGGTGCTCAGAGGACCAAAAGCACACAACAGGAGAGGCTAGCATTGAGCGCTGAAGGTCCACAGAGGAGCAAAAGCCTTACATTGTCATGCCATGGCTTACAATTTTATTGCCCCTCTTTTGACGGGCAAGTCACTAGTATGTGTATATGTGTGTGTTATAATTCCCAAGTCTCTATAATACTAATATTTAATAAAGGGAAATTAAGACACTTGGCTATTTGATATGCACCTAACTTAAATGCTGGCTATTGAAGGGGGGGGGGGGGGGAAGTTGCATTGAGTTGAGGGTCCTGTTTATTATATTTGTAGTGGGCACTAAGATTTCTGACGGCAGCCCTGCAAGACACTCATATTAATGCAAACATTTATTTAAGTTAATATTACAATATAGTTCCTGTAAAAAAGCAGAATATTATATATTTTTTTTTTTATAAGCACTGACTGTGTGTTTCCTGCACTGTCGTCTCATGGAAATCAGCCCAAAATTAGGCAGTTAAGTTTTTGCAGACCATAGAGGGAGAAGATAATCTTTTCTGGGGAAGTCCTTTTTAATTGCTTGCTGTGGAATTAATCTTCCTGTATTGGTTGAATAAGTTACATGGCATTTTAGCATTAGAAGTTTGCCAGCTGGCCTTAAAAGAAGATTCAACAAAGCTTGTTCTATCCAACTATAATTATCTTAAAATTAATTTAAAATTGGCACAAACTTTTTTTTTTTTTTTGTTGCAAAGTAATATAACCATATAAGCTTAAAATGTGTTGTCAAACGGCAAATGTTCAATAATGAATATGTTCTATATTTGTTTTATTTCATGGCTGAATCATTTGTTCACTAATATTGACCTGAGTTTCTATATAAAGCAAAAATAAATACTGCACAGGCTTCGTTCAGTGTATGTCCTCTGCATAATAAAGAAGCACAGACGGCACCAGCTGTTCAAGAAAACTAAAAGTGCAAACATTAGTGAGCATAGAAGCTTGAACAAATATGTGTGTATATATAGAGCACACTACTAATGTAAAGTAACACAACTGAACATGACAATGTTTGCTCCGTTTCTGTTAGGGATATTTACAGTGTTCATTTTTGTAATACTCCATCATCCGCACTTTTCATAATGATTGAATAAGGATTTTATTAAAGGTCAATTTCTAATTGAAACATCTAGCTTGTCTTGTTGGGGCATTATAGTGGTAGGGTCCTTTACCTTTTCCCCTACGCAAAACATCGAAAAACATTGGCAGCTGCATTGCCGCCGCCAACCGCTAGATGGCGCTGCTGATTTTTTTCCGACCCTGCTACACAATGGATATAAGGCGCTCCAACCAGAAGAGGCCTTGAGCTATGAAAGGCGCGCCCAAGGCCTTTGAGGGCCGAGTGCCCACACCGAACATATCGATGGTCTCGCTTTTGATTCAGCGCAGTTTAGTTGAGCCACGTCGGAGGATTTATTCATTTTTGCCTTTCCTTAAACCGGACGGCGCCATCTAGCAGCTGCTTGATGGCACTGCAGCTGACAGTGCTGCGCTTACTCAAAGGGATAGATACTAGTAGTAGTTTAAATAGACACTGCAGCGGTTACAAATATGGTATAATTTTAAAGCTATAGATAATAATTAATTTCCCAATTTTGTTGTGAAGACACCCCTGATGAGGCAGAAGCATGTAATAAAGTTCTGTGGTGTGGGCTTCTCTCTCCCCCAAAGGCTAGTCCATCAAGGGAAACCCTTCCCTGGGTCCACAATAGATAGACATGACACCCCTGAACTTGTTACCCCGTGATAACCATGGATTCCCCTCTTTGGACTGTCTAGTATATGGAGACCCTCACCCCCATTGAATAGCTCTTGTGTCTGTGGGTTTTGGCATTATGTGGCTAACCCATTGGTATATTTATATATAGGTATGTAACTCCTATACTCTGATCCAATTATTTGCAAGGACAAGTCTAACACGCCAATTTTGAAACACAATGGGCTGTTCTCTGTTGAAGACCACCTGCTGAGTGATTAGGTTAGCTGGCCTTCATTTTTAACATTTTGTTACTCTTCACCCAGACATTTTGTTACTCTATACTGTTCTCTCATGTGACCCAGTCCTTGTGTGTTACAATAATGGGCATTACCCCCTTTTTGAAAGTATACGCTGTATGTCTGAGGCGTGTAAAAGATCTATCTTATCCTTTTGCTCCAGCCCAACTACAAAGGATTTCTGCATCTAAGTTCCAGAACTACATTCCTGTTCTCCGCAGATCCTGAAAGAAGCCTCCATTCACGGGAATCCCTAGCACTAATACACAAAACCCTACATAGGAGACAACCTAACTGGTAGGATTCATTCATGGACTGACTGGTCCACACTCATGATATGTATGTTTAAAAAAAAAATGCATTTTCTTGATGAAGTTTGCATTTGTGAGCTGCCAGTCAGCACTTATGATTAACCTCCGAAAAGAGGTTCTAATCTTATGTTACCTGTCATGAAGTATGATATGGTGGGTAGAATATATTTAATTTAAAATTTGTTTAAATATGCTTTTGTGATAATTTTTTTTTTTTTTTTGTGGTGAAGGGGTTTGTGTACCATACTGTAGCTGTGAGCTATACCATGTAGTATCCAAGATGGGCAGGTCATAGCTGAGAAATCAGACAAATCACAGCCCACTGGAGAAGGAGCTGGAAACCAAAACTTGTATCTTTGCCACTCCACTGGCTTCCCATAGCGTCTAGAATACTATTCAAAATCATGACCCTAACATATAAAGCCCTCCACAATAGTGCACCCTCCTACATCTCTGCTCTCATCCCAAAATACACTCCCACCCGCCCTCTTCGCTCTGCTAATGACCTTCTTCTCTTCTCCTCTCTCATCACCTCCTCTCATTCACGGCTTCAAGACTTTTCACGTGCTGCCCCTATTCTTTGGAACTCTTTACCTCGCACCACCAGACTATCTTCCTGCCTCAGATCCTTCAAAATCTCTTTAAAAACACATCTATTCAAAAAAGCCTATCATCTTTAGCCTCTCCATTCACTATGCATCTCTCACTCTCCTGTACCTTACCCATACCCTTTAGAATGTAAGTTTGCGAGTTTTAATCTTGTGAGGTGCTTTAGGGAAAGCACAGTGTATATCAGATTGAAAGCTCAATAACAGGGTCTTCCATTATTTTCATTGTGGGGCATTGTTTATACTTGTACCTAACCCCTGTATTGCTCTGCGGAATATGTTGGCGCGTTATAAATAAAGGATAATAATAATAGATAAGCACAACCAGAGGCCTAATGATAGACGTGTCCGTCCATAGATTAATGGAGTCGGACACAACAGAATAATAAAACCTTAAGATAAATATGAATATTTATCTTAAGTTTGATATATTTGTTTCTTCCAAATAAAATTATTTACTTAAATTCTAGATGTGTGGTTATTAAGATATCTCTTTAGTTATATTGGACTGGGTGCTATGTAGGGATGTATGCTAAGAGGGGTGGGTGCTGTATGGGACTGGATGTAGAGGGAAGCTGGATGTGTGGGGATGGATGCTAAGAGAGACTGGGTTGTATGTGAAGATGACTGCAGAGAGGGAGTGAGTGCTATGTAACGACCAGACTCTTGGGGTCAAGGGGGGACCTTTTGGGACCCCACTTTCACCAGCCGTGCCCGGTCAAAAGCCCTCCCAGACAGGGCTGAATTGAATTGGGACTATACAATTTTATAACTGATTAATTCAATAGATCTGTCATGCCCAGGGGGGCACTTGACTTTAGAGCTGTTTAAATGTTATGGGCTCGCATTGGTTAATATGTAATGTTTATATCTTGTCATTATGAGCCATTGCATTAGTAGTTCATTTAATATGCTAAAGGAACAGCCAATGTTGGATTTACTGAAAAAATAATAGCTCTTGAAAGAGAAATGTGAACAGTGTATTTTTGAAACTACTGTTATAAATGTCTGTTTATCTATGTAGGTGTTAAAGCTTTGTTCAGTTTATATTTGCTTGTTAGAGAATTCTTGTTCTGTTCCGATAACTTTTAGATCTGAATATACTAAATCTTAAGTTTTATAACCAGATCACGAGGGGTTGGACACCTTACATAACGGACTGTTTTCAAATCTGAAACCCAACTGTTAATAAACTTTGCTCTTTTTAACTATACATAAACCTGGTGTATGTGTCATTTTAGAGGGGAAGGCTTTTATTTATTTATTTTTACCAAGCTTGCTTGTATCCTGTGTTCCTGCTGGTCCTATCTAAAGAGACTAATATCTGCTCCTGTGTGCTTGCATCCTGATAACTGCTGTTCCTCCCTGGGCTATCTAAGCTGGCTGGCTTTATATGCAGTAATCCAGTTGAATAATTAGAGTATTGCAGTAAATAGTGATACCTTTTTTATTGGACAAACGTATTCATAATAAAACGACGAGCTTTCGAGAGATAATGCCTCTTTATCAAGTCAAAAAGCGATACTGGTGGAGTCCCTGCCCAGGAAGCACATCATGCTGTGCTAGATGGGGCAGATAGCCCGCCATGAACACTAAGCGTTCTCAGAACAGCACTGCTGGGAGATCCTGTGGGAGAAGTTTTAGACCCAGAACGGCGATGTGCAGCAGATGAGTGGTGGAGCCAATTTGGATGCAGGAAGTGGAGGTGGGAGGGCAGGCTGGCAGCACACTTTCCAAACAGTGGACATAGTCCACGGAGCAGCACTGTAACATTATCTGGCAGATTCTAAAGGGGAAAGTGGCTGCAAATGCCTAGCCAGAGAGGCTGACTGGAGAACTGGAGAGCTGTGAGTGGTCTCTGGATACAGATTACTAGGGGAGATGGTGGATGCTCAGGTTGTGAGTAACAAACAGCCCACAGTAATTTATATTCCTAAAAAGAGACTATATGATATATACTGAGGAAAGTTTGTCACTTACATATCTCTCTGGCTAAATGCCAAATTCTCCATATTAAGATACCTGAAAATGGAGGATTGTAAAGGACATTTAAGCTTTTTACTGATACTGCTGATTTGCACCTGATATGCACCTTTCTGAGGTAACTTGTTTCAGTAACCTTCTTTACTGACCCTTTAGCCCCATAAGAACATTATATGAAGATAGGCCTGAGTTTAAATAATTTGGATTGCAAAGGACATTTAAGCCATTTACTCATACAGCTGATTTGCACCCGATATGCACCTTTCTGAAGTAGCTTGTTTCAGTGACCTTCTTTCCTGACACAATAGCTCTATAAGAGCATTATATGAAGTTGGGCCTGAGTTTGAATCGTTTGGATTGTAAAGGACATTTAAAATATTTACTCATATTGCTGATTTGCACCTTTCTGAGGGAATTATCAGGCAATATGAAGGATAAAGATTCCAACACCACTAAACCAAAATCTAAAATTAAGAAAAATACTGGGAATGCTCCAAAAGCACCACCGGCAACTTTTTTTTTTCTCCCCAAAGGGGAATTTAGGAGCTATGAGTTCCCGACAAAGAGAATTCCCTACACATACTTACTCATCAAGTAAGCTCAAACAAAACTTTCTACAAATGATGAATCAGTTGAATCTGCTAATACAAAGGAAGATGAAGTTCTAACCACTTCTATTATGAAAAAACTACTTAATGAATTCCAATCTACTTTAAGATCTGACCTTTTACAGGAAATCCAACTAAATAAATCCGCTATTAATAGCTTGTTGGATAAAGTGGAGGAATTTTAAAAAACTCACAAAATTTTAATTAAAGAATTTCAAAAAGTAGTTAATTATTCAGCAGATCTGGAATGTAAAATGGAACGTATGGAAATTAAAGCTACACAACAAGAGGACTTTTCCAGACGGAATAATTTGAGATTAAAAGGCATCCCGGAAACACTAAATTTTGATGAACTTAAGGCTTTTGTAACTGCATTTTTTTTCTTATCTAGCAAAGCCCATTAAACCCTGGATCAATATGATAGATCGGATCCCGTTACCTAAAGAGCTTAAGGGTGCTAATACTAGAGATGTTATAGTCAGATTACACTTCTTTGAATATAAAGAAGCAGTGCTAAAAGCATCATGGGTGAAAACTAAATTCGACCCTCTGTTCAAAAATCTGATTATTTTTTCAGATCTTTCTGGAGAGACTTTAACAAAACATAGAAAGTTTCAAGAAATTACTAAAGATTTACGTAAGGAAAATATTTCATATAAATGGGCTTTTCCTACTAAATTGATCATTTTTAACGATAATCAGAAAAAAATTGCTAATTCGGTGGGAGAGGGGGAAACTGTTTGAGGGAATGGAACATACCCTTTGTGGAATCTGTTAAGGAAAATGTGACGAGGAGAGCAAAATAATGGAGTAGTTGATGGGAATGTAGGTAAAAAAGTAAGGTAATAGAGAATATAAGATATTGTTAGTAAAGGAAAATACACATTTACACTATAAATTCACGGAAAAATCACTGATTTGATAATAGAAAAATTGGATACTTTTTTGTTCCAACTTACAAATAGTAGGAATTAGATAAAGTTCAGTTAATGAGAAGCTATAGAAGGGAGGGTAGAAGGAAGAATAAGAAGCATTAAATATGTCCGTCCTCCCATTCTCCATACCTCTCTTCCCCTGTGGCTCCCCATGTTTTTCCCTTTCCGTTTCCACTACTTGTTAAAGGGGTTCCTTCTCTGCTTTCTCCTGATAATATATACAGAAGAGAACGAATGGTGTTCTGTGACTGGCTACCATGGTGGGGCTGCTAGACGTAGATTGGTCTTGCCAAATTAATCATTAGACTTATAGTCATCTGTCTTTTGGTAGGGTGCATCATGTCTCGGTTTTGTATGAAAATGTGTGTTTTTATGTGGAATAGTTGTAAAACTTTCAATGTTCAGGTATTCAATTTTATGTCGAATTCTGGGTGGTATAAATTGGTATTTTTTTTTTCCGAGCGGTACCCTAAGGGGTCCCTTTGGTTTTTTGGATGGGATTTAAGATAGTCTCACAGAATGTACAAGGATGGAACTCTGTATTTAAGAGGCGAGTGTTAATAGATCAATTTTCCGAAAACTAAAGCTGATGTTTGTGTACAGGAAACACATTGGCAAATAGATAAAGTCCCTTTCTGGATAGGATTTTTACTATTAAGGTCGATTCAGAAGTCGCGTGGAGTATCGATCTTGTTTAGGAAAAATATTACGTTAGTAAACAATATAGAGAAGTAGACTTGGAAGGGAGTTTCGTTATATGGGCCGGAAAAATCAAGCATCTAAACTACACTATAGTAAATATTTATGCACCCAATGAGAGACAAAATGGGCTCTTTAACTAATTGTTTGCGGCGATTTTAATATGGTACTGAATGTATCTTTAGATAGGAAAAGTAATAATCAAGAATATTTACATGGGCATACAAAAAGGAAAGCTAATCTTTTCTATGAATCCTTCGTGAGATTTGAGTTATATGATGTTTGGCGGTTAAGATATGGTAATGCAAGAGACTATACGTTATATTCTCAGCGCCATAAGTCTTATTCTAGAATAGACTACTTTTTGGTTGACTCGGAAACCTTGGCAGTTACAGACTCTACCAAGATTAATATAATTAAATGGTCAGATCATGCTATGATAGAACTCCAGATTAAGGATCATTTGACTCAAAAGAAGTATTCTAGAAATAGAATGGATATTTCATTATTTAATAATTCAGATAAACAAATATTATTACGGGAAGAAATAGAAAACTTTTTCCAAGTTAATGAGAATTCAGTTCCTGAGCCCTCAATGATTTTGAATGCCCATAAAGCATATATAAGAGGAATGTTACTCTCATGGGGTGCACATAGAAGGAAACAAAGTGATCTATCACTCCAAGACTTATATGCACAATTAGCAATCCTTGAAAGACAAAATAAATTATCCCCTTCAGCTGATAAGAGTATAGAGATTAGAAAATTAAAAAACAGAATAAATAAAATTGTCCCAAAAAATATTGATAACAGCCTGTGGAAACTTCAACAGAGAAAATATTTTTTGGATAATAAAGTTGGGAAACTATTAGCTCGGAAATTAAAAAATAATAAACCAATTAATAGAATAGATGAATTAATAATTGAAAACAAAAAGGACTCATTACATTAACAAATCCTAGTGATATTGAAAAGGCCTTTTTTGACTTGAAAATCTTTACAATTTAAAAAGTAATGATGCAGTTATAAAACCAAAAACAGAAGATATTATTAAATTTTTGGATAGACTTTCGCTTCCCAAAATCACTAAGGAGGATCTAGATTATCTAAACTGTGAAATAAAATAATTAGAAATTGAAGACGTAATTGATAAGACTTAAAGTTAAATTCAGCCCCTGGTCCAGATGGCTTTGTAAATTATTATTACAAAACCTTTAAGACTGTACTTATGAAACATCTAGCTGAAGTGTTCAATGAAATTAAAAGAAAGGGGAGTGCACCTAAAGAAATGTTAGAGGCAGTTATAATAAATATTCCAAAGCAAAATAAAGATTTAAGGTGGTGTAAGAATTATAGACCGATATCTTTAATGAACACAGATATAAAATTATATGTAAAAATTTGAGCTAAAAGATTGAACTTGTGCCTTGGTAAATTAATAAATATGGATCAATCAGGTTTTTTACAAGATAGGCAGGGAGCCGATAATACAAGGAGATTAATTGACGTAGTTTCTTTTTGTAAAGATAATCATAAACCTTCTATAGTTATCACATTAGATGCAGAAAAGGCCTTTGACAGGCTAAACTGGGATTTTATGAATCAAGTATTACTAAAATTCGGTTTTGAAGATTTTGGAGTGAAATCTATAGGGGCTTAATATTCAAACCCCACTGCCTGTGTTGTAGAAAATGGCCTAAAAACAAACACTTTCTCTATAACCAATAGGACCCGTCAGGGTTGTCCATTATCTCCTTTAATTTTTGTTTTAATGATGGATCCTTTGGCAGAAGCCATTAGAATGAATAAGAAAATTCATGGAATTAGAATTGGTGATTCTGAGCATAAAATTATGCTTTATGCTGATCATGTGATATTAACTATAGCCGAACCTAGAAATTCTTTATTACAGATTCAGGATTTAATAAATAAATTTGGTTTAATTTCTTGCTTCTACATTTTGGTTTAAATGGAAGAAAAAACTAAACCTTTCAACAATTCCGTGTTCGGAAATGTCATTGTTAGGTGTAAGTAATGTTCTTAACTTGGCCTGTCTTCGTAATTGGAATATACATACATTGGGAGACCTGTTCGATAAAGGTGAAATTAAGTCTTTTTCCAATTATGTGCTGATTTTAGTTTTCCATTGTCTAAATGGTTGAAATATGAGAGGGTTAAAAAAGTTATTTTAAATTCGAAATATTTAATTACCTCAAACAGATCCTTAACCAATTTTGAAAAGTTAGTACTTTATAATGACAGGAAACCTATAATTTCCAAATGCTATGAAATATTAAGAAAACAGGATAAGATGGAAAAATCTCCAGACCTGCTTAAGTGGGAAAAAGAATGTAATAACAATTGACCTGGAAAAGTGGTCAAGAGCGTTTGCGTTCTCACAGAAAATTATTAAATATCAAGCATGTAGAGAAGTAAATTTTAAAGTGATCCAGAGGTGGTACTTTGTCCCAGTAAAGATAGCAATTATTAGCAATAATCCTAATAAGGGGCTTTGTTGGAGGCTTTGTAATCAGCAGGGGACGCACAAACATATTTGGTGGGACTGTGACCCCACTAACAAACTTTGGAGTTTCATTTTTGAATATATATCAAAAATTTGCAGTAAAATCATTAAGCCGACATGTGAAATGGCTATTCTTCACATTATGGACAATAGGCTTAAGATGGAAGAACAAGCTTTAATTATACAGGTAGTCTCAGTAGTCAAATGTCTTATTGCCAAACGCTGGAAATCAGAACTTATTCCATCACTGAATGAAGTATTACCAATTCTCAAAAAGAACAGAGAATTAGAAAGGAATCTATACGACATGGGCATTGTTCTATCCAGGTTTAACAGTTTGCTGATTTGGGACAAATATCTCCATTCTTTTAAACTCATAAGACATAACCCTTTTTTTTTGTTAAAGTTTTTATATGACTGTAATATATCTTGTATTTGTATACTAGTGTTTTGTATAATTTTGTAATAACTGTTTGTTATTTGTAGAAACTGAAGTAAAAAAAAAAAAAAAAAGCGATACCGATACAAGTATGAACTAAAAACCGCAAACGGAAAGAGATGGGGGAAAAAAAACTTAAAGTGAATTTCTCTACAGAACAGGTAAACTTTTTAGACACTATTATATCAATCACCAATGGGACTCTCCACTCATCTGTATACAGGAAATCCACAGACAGATGTAATTACCTACACAGCTCCAGTTTCCATCCCTCCCACACCAAACAAGCCATCATCCATAGTCAAGATATTAGATACCAGCGGATTTGCTCAAACACTGGTGACCGTGATAAAAATTTAAAACGCTGTCTGAATCTTTTTTTAAAGAAAAGGGTTACAAACCCCATATTACCCAAAAAATAACCACTGCCTTCAAAATACCCTGTGAACACCTGTTGGAGAAGAAAACAAAATAAACTACTTCCCGTATACCTCTAGTGACCACATACCATCCAATTATAGAGAAAATAATCAAAGATTTACAACCATTACTAATTGAAGATACTGAATTAAAATATATATTCCCAAAACCTCCCATCCTTGCATTTAAACAACCACCAAACCTGAAACAAAAACTTGTCAGCAGAAAATTGGCCAATGAACAACTGAATATACAAAACGGAACTAAACCTTGTAACAAACATGCTTATAAATTGTCAACGCATTTGTAATGATGACACCACCACACATAACAATAAGACCTATAACATCAAAGGATCGAATTCATGTACATCGTCCAATGGGGTTTATATAATACAATGCACTTTATGTGACACAAGCTGTTACATTGGAGAAACCGGCCAAAAAATGCATTTAAGGATGAATTTAAAAAGGCATTCAATAAGAAAACATAATGAAGACCGTTATTGTAGCCCAGTGGGACACCATTTTAGCCAGAATGATCACTCCATCCAAAACTTAAAAGTCAAAATACTCAGAGGAAAATGTAAAAGCATCCAAGAGAGAAAAGCATTTGAAATAAAGATGATCACATTCTTCAACACTAAAAATACAAAACTTAATTTGGACTTGGGTTTTCTAACACATTATCAGAATTTCATGTGATTATTTTTTTTATTTTTCCTCTTATACCATAAGAAACTTGGCATTATTAGTGAGGTGTTTTGTCCAAAAGGAAATATATGACTGTGGACTACAGTGCTCTGCTTTTTCATTATATATTGATGTATATGTGCATATATATATTTCCTTTACTATGTTGTGTTTATTCCCCATATATGTATTTGCCTGATGATGTCAGATGCTGTCTCCACTCTATCTGCATCTGCTTATTCAAACTGAGGGTCCCATCTCATGTTAGTATTGCTTGAGACTTGATAAAGAGAGGGGGCGCATTTGCAGAGGTGGAGGCTCCCATGTCGGCTGCAATGAGCCATAGGCTCATGGCAGGCCGCATAAGCATTTGCGGAGGTGGAGGCTCTACGGCTCTTCACACGAGGTTACAAACACCCACACAAGCGGCACTTTACCAAAATACATCTAACACGCAATCACTATATACTGTCAGAACTTTTGTATAAATAAAGTTCTATCTTGTATGGATATTATAGTATAATATGATATTCCAATTATTAACCACTATTTTTATATCCATTGTATTAATATTTTATATGCTGTATATTTATATATGTACCTATACGTGCAATTCTATTACTTGAATATATCTGTGAAAAATAAGTTTTCACAGCTGCCCACAAAAGAGCTATCCCATGGTTGAATAGTTCTTTGTTCTGTAAGAGATAAATATCTGAGTGAATTCCTAGGTCTATAAGGTAATGATACCCTCCTTAATATTTCACATGTGACGAATTAGTTTCATAGACACCAAGTCTAATAAACAGAATAATAAATCTGTCTAGGGATATCTAATTGATAAACATCTTATGACTTCATTTTGTTTATAGGTTGTGGGTCAAAGGGGTCATTAGTTAATTAAAGGGATGAAAATTCAAAGGTCCGAGAGCGCCATCTTATGGTTAAAGGAATAAACGTCTCTATAGAAAAATATATTCATTATAAAATTTAAATAGGTGATGACATCATGAAAAGATTCTATTGGTTACTAGATACTTTAACTGATTTGGGATTCTGAAAGCCAAATAAGCAAGAGGTATAATTATGGATAGAAACAGGATCTAGAAAAAAAAGAAAAAGAAGGAGAAAGAAGAGAGAGAGAGAGAAAGTAAGAGATAAAAACTTCTATCTTGTGGAAAGGCGAGACAACTTTGGGATTAACCAGTGGAATCTTGTCATAATTGGTAATGTATAAATTGAAATATTTTATGATATAATTGAAAACCATTACCATAATTTCTCTGTTTGGTTTATTTCTTATCAAAAAGTTTTTTTAGATTTCCTTTTTTCATTGAAATTTATAAATCCGGATATACATTTTAATACAAAATTAGATATCTCATTTTTCTTTTTGACCAATACAGATAAATTAATTTTACTTAGTTAACTTATCAATTATATTATAAAATATTTTACCATAATTGTGTTATATTCAATACATTCCTGTATAGCTATATATTATAATATAATTAGACATTGTTAGTACATGCTAAAACGTTATTAAGGATGAATTTTATTAATTGATTTATCTAATTTTGTTCTATGGGTTGCTATTCCAGGTTTTATTGTTCATGTGAATGAGATACACTTTTGTATTGAGATTTTAGGACTATATAGAAAATATCATAAATAATAAGTATTACAATATGATGTATTAATTTTCTTTTATCTGGCTGGTTATACTGTGTTTTATTTGCATTTGATTTGATATATTACTGGGTTTTATTTGCATTTGATTTGATATATTACATTTTATCATTAGACTAGTTGATTTTGGTATTTTCAATAAATGTTATTTTATAAAAAGGAATATGTGTCTATAAATTGATTCTGAACTCAAAATTCATTATTCTATATTATTTAGAAAATATGTCGTATTAACCCCGACAATACGGACTTAAACAAACAGCTACGACCCGCGGGACTTACAACGGAAAATTTACTGACTTAGCATAAAAATATACGACACGTGTGATCATTACGACCTCGCCAAAATACAACCTTAATGCCTGAACCGTGCGCACCTGAAAACATTAAAAACACAATAAATACATACAAAAAATACCTAAAATGCTTAACACAGCAAGGAGGGCACCCAGGACCTCTGCAAGTGAAGTTACACCTCAATTTAAGTCCATATTCACGAGTTTACACACACGAAAATCCCCTAGGCAAGAGAAAAAATGGCCACCAAAAAAAAAAAAGAGGCTACAAGACCCTAAACAAGCAAAACACCACCAAGCAGATACGGATTTTCAAAAAAGTCGTACCAGGTACAACATACACTCTTAACAAGGACGCTACATCATACACAGCCGCGTACCACATACACATTAGCCGCCATTTTTTAACACTTACTTACACAATGCGGAAGTACACAGCTACCCTAACGGCTTTCCCTCGCGCACGCACCGTATTTACACTGCACACATTGCTGACCCTTACACCTCAGCTCCACCACAGTGCAAACCTACATTGTATGCTGCAGGAACATCAAAACAGATTGTCAGCTCTTCAGCACAATGCTTCCTGCATATATTATTTCCAAATAGGTAAAGTATATTAGTTTATTAATGTATTAATTATTTCATTAGCATACAAAAACAAATATACACAAAAAAAACAACTCACAATAAACACAAAACCCATTTACCTCGCGACTCACAATGAGCGCCAACGCTGCTTATAGCACACAAAGCCTTGCAATAAGCGCAGAAAGCAGATCAACGCAGACAAAACAATAACAGCAAAAGCGCATATCACAAAAACAATATACAACAACCAACAGCCTCGCAATGAGCCCCGAAGGATCTCGGACCACCAACAAAATTAATGTTTGGACCAAACAGCTTTACCTGCCTTACAATGTTATTGCCATCATTTTTTGACGGGCAAGTGTCTAGTGTGTATTTGTGTGTGTGTGTGTAT